>CM042160.1:2302907-2320407 GCA_023376005.1 Doryteuthis pealeii
GCAAATTAGCCTTCCAGTTCACACTGTAAACCGCTATTTTGTTGTATATATAAATATAATTGCATGTTGTCAGTATGTAGACATGGTTAACAGTATTAATAAAGTAAAACAATTTTATTAATAATTGAGGTTTAGATAAAAATAAAATCATGGAGAATGTGATGTCAATAACTAAGAGAATTGTGACTTGAGTAGGAATATAGTTTCGGTTACAGACAGAAAAACACACAATCTCCATTATAATAAGATATATGTATGTATATATATATATATATATATATATATATATATATATAACCCGGCACATATATATATATATATATATACATATATATATACATATATAGATATACATATACATATATACACACACATATATATATATACATATATATATATGCATATATATACACACACACACACACACACACACACATATATATATATATATATATATATATATATATATATAAAAGTAATTGGTAATTTGCTTGAAGCATTGTTAAGTATGTTATAAAATAATAAAATTCGAAGGCAATACAATGCGTAAAAAATAATAAAGACAAAAAGATGTTTTATATGTCTAATCGATTTCAAAGCTAGAGCTTCATCCTCAGAGTTTATTTTCAGAAAATAAACTCTGAGGATGAAGCTCTAGCTTTGAAATCGATTAGACATATAAAACATCTTTTTGTCTTTATTTTTTACGCATTGTATTGCCTTCGAATTTTATTATATATATATATATATATATATATATATATTATACAAGGGCAAAGGAGTGCGGTCAGCCTGTGGCAATTACCGGGGAATAGAAAGTGAGACAAAATTCCAGGAATCAATTGAGTTTTTATATGTGGTAAGTAATTATGGACATTTTCGTGAAAATCGGACAATTAATTTATTTTGTATACAATTAAAAAAAAAAACTTTTTTTTGGCCACGTTAAATTTCAATTGATTTAACGGTGCGAAAATGTAAACATTGTTTTTCGTTTATAATTTTAATTATTTTTGTAAGCCGAAAAAAATTTTTTTAAATCCTTAGGTGTTTATTTAATGCTTCTTCTTTCGAGTGAATAAAAAAATTCAAGATAATATTAACCGTTATGCAAGTTTTATTATGTTAAATATAGTGTGTGTGTGTGGGGGGGGGTAAATTTCACGGGGAAAATTGGTGGTACCCACGCAAAACTTCAATATAGGCAACATTTATGCTTGTGAAAAAAGTATGATATTCTTTTTACAAATCTTTTCATCTTTTTCGCCTTGGGAAACTACCTACAAAGGTGTGCTAACCGCACACCTTTGTAGGTGGCAATTAACGGGAAATAGAAAGTGAAACAAATTCCAGGAATCAATTGAGTATACGTGTCGTTCTAGTTTGTTATATAAACCTAGAATCAGTCAAGCCTACACTATTTTCAACTAAAGTCCTCTTTACTATGAGGTTTATTTCTTTGCCGTCTCAAATGTACAACAGAAAGAATTTTAAATTTTCTTTAACCTACAATCAGCGAAGACGACAATAAAGTTTTTAAACAGAACGAAATTTAAACTAAAAAAAACAAACCCAAAAGATTTTATAATTCAGGTAAGTCCATATTTATTATATTTTTATTTCATTTTTTTTTTACATTTATTCTTTTATTTTTTTAATTTTATTTATTTATTTATTTTGCTTTAGAAAGGATTTTGGTTGGTTGGGTTTTTACATCATATCAACCCATTGGGTCATTTTATACCGAAGATGTTTTCGTTTTATTTATTCATTTTAAAATATTTCTTTTTTAACTCACTTTTGTCTATTTAACTCATAGATGGGACCCTAACATGTACTACCACTCCGGGTCAGAGTGGACCAATGGTTATGAAAGTGTGCTCCACATTCCCCAGACCCCCAGAACTGGAACCTCACAATCAGATAGGGTTTAAGTTTATTCCGAGGACATTAAGTCCCTCAGCCACCGTATTCTAGCACATATATGATAAAAAGCGAATTAAGAATAATTAAATCTATTATTTAAGCTTAAACGTTGTCTAAATCGATAAGTAGTACCATAATAACCATCATTAAAAAAGAAAAATATCATTACATATGCAGTTTATTTTTAAAAGATTTAAAACTATTTGTTTTGGTCAATTTTGTTCGCCGACGCCATTTTGGCTGTTTTTCAATGGTTTTAGGCGCTTGTTTACAATTTTAACGTAACATTTGGGATGAAAAATTTTTTTTACCAAAAATCAGGTAATTATCCGATTTTAATGAAATTTTCAGTATTGATTTATCAATTAATGAATTTTATAATGCATCAGTTATTTTATTTCAAAACTTTAATTTAGTATTTTTGCTATGAAAAATGAATATATAAAATTCATTTAAAATATGAAAATCCTGATGTTAAGTTTAAAATGTTATATTTTTAGATTCTAAAAATAAATATCTACTTAATGCAAACCTTATCTTTTTAGACGAAAGTAATAAGTTTTGAAGAAAAACTCGATTGAAAATGAACCCCCTCCCCTTTTTAAGCAGAAAAAACATTGATGTATAATTTGTTCTTTTATAAAATAATAGCCAATTAAATAATTATCGAAATGGGTAAAAAAGAAATCTCCAAAAAATTAATTATTTATTATTTTTTTACATTTTATTTTTCGATTTTCGGTACTTATTTTCTCATAGAAGAGCAACCGTAAATTTTTGTTGTTGTTTTTATTCATAACTTCGGTCTTTTATCTCATTATTTATACTGTAATTAGTATCAGGTAAGGACCAACTTGAAACAATTTTACGCCCCCAACATAATGGGGGTCAAAATTAAGTGACCTGAAAAAAGTTAGAAAGTTTTGAAATAAAATAAATAATGCATTATAAAGATCATTCTTCGATAAATAAACACTGAAAATTTCATTAAAATCCGATAATTTCCTGATTTTTGGTAAATTATTTTCTCTAGGGAGTGGGAGAGGCTAAAGTCATTTGGTCAAAAATGACTTTGACGGTCTGTTTGCCAGTCCCTAATTAAATGTATAGTAATTTGGTTTTTTTGTTGTTTATTTTTTAAGCAATACGTAATTAAAAACAACCTTAATCCCCTAAAACCGTAACCCAATTCGCAAAATGTTCATTCATAGACTGTAGTTAAACTGTCATTGGGTACCACCAAAAAACTTTCCGTATTAATTTTCCGACCTAAATCAGAAGTCAGCCTTGGGACAGGAAACTAAGCAACACTAAAGGGGAGCCGACGGGACCAGATTCTCCTGATATTACCCTCCCGCTTGCATCGAAAGGAAATTTTCGACGAATGTTTATTGTTTACAGACAAATGTAGAGCTACAACTATAAAAGTAGTGCTCTGGGTGGACTGTGAAATCAGGGGCGTAAATTTTTACCATAGTCTACTAGACAGATGTTAGTGGAATATGAAGTACATCTAATTTACATCTTATTATAATGGAGATTGTGTGTTTTTCTGTCTGTAACCGAAACTATATTCCTACTCAAGTCACAATTAACATAGTTATTTACATCACATTCTCCATGATTTTATTTTTATCTAAACCTCAATTATTAATAAAATTGCTTCACCTTTTTATTAGTGTTGTCCATATCTACATACTAATAACATGCAATTGTATTTATATATACAAAAAATAGCGGTTTGCAGTGTGAACGGGAAGGCTAATTTGTATATTGATATTAAAAATGTGATTTTATTAAATATGTGCTTAGTATTATTGATTTCTAACTGTTTGGTTTTATTTTAATGAATATGACCAAAAATCTCTCCAATGAATCTTAAATGAAATCCATTAACAAGAAAAAATAAGTGTAATTTTATTCTTTATTTCCTATTTTAACTAAATAGTTAAATAAGTAAAATTCAGCAATGAAAGACGGGAGTGATGGAAGAGTAAGTTTCATTTCTATTTTTCTATTATACCCCCACTCTGTTTCAAATCTTTTTATCTGCATTCTTATTAGACTTTCTAATTTAATACGATATTTTATTACATTAAAACTTAAATACTTGCACCCGGAGGGTGCATATATTTGCTAGTATATATAATTTATTTATTATAATTTTTTATCTATTTTATTATTATTTTTTTTTTTTACTTATTTTCTTATTATTATTTTTACTTTATTTTATTATTATCATTATTTTATTATTATTATTATTATTATTATTATTATTATTATTATTATTATATTATTATTATTTTTACTTCATATTATTATTATTATTATTATTATTTTTACTTCATCTTATTATTATTATTATTATATTTTTTTACACTATCTTATCATTATTGTTATTATTGTTATTTTTTTACTTTATCTTATTATTATTATTATTATTATTATTTACTTTATCTTAATATTATAATTATTATTATTATTTACTTTATCTTATTATTAATATTATTATTATTATTATTTACTGTATCTTATTATTATCATTATTATTATTATTATTTACTTTATCTTATTATTATTATTATTATTATTATTATTATTATTATTATTATCTTTATCTTTATTCCCTTTTATTTCCTTTTTTTTTCTATAGTTTTTTAATACACCATCATATTATCTATTATATTCTAATGTTTAAATATTAAAATTTTTTATTTACTTCTCTATTTATATTTTAATATAATATTCTGTTTTTTTCTGTCCTGTCCTTTTTTGTCTGTCTGAATACCCTAAGAAGCCAACCTTGAGATGTATCTCTTTTTTCTCATTCTACTTCCTGTTTCCATAGTAACAATCCTATACTGTTAAAAAAAATTTTTATATTTTTTGTTTTCGTTTGAATTTATTTTTTTAAATTCTGCTTTTTGTTTTTTTGTGATGTGCAATTTCATAAGTGAATTGAGACCCATCTGATGAGACTGGATTTTGGGGAGCTATATTAAATCAACTTAGATATATATAGGCCCCAATCTTGGTCGAAATAAATTTATTATGGAATTACGGTGTTGAGTTCTTCCTTCCTTTCTATGATAAATATTGCTCTGTATATAATCTAAAAAGTTTATTATACATTGAGCTCTCTTCAGTGATTTAAAGATTCGCTGTATTTATAAATACTGGATCATACAATAATAATACAGTGTATCTTAGAAATCACATATAGAATCATCCCTTACTACCAAGTTTTGGATAAATCTCATATATATATATATATATATATATATATATATATATATATATATATATATAATAATCAATTGATTCCTGGAATTTTTTTTCACTTTCTAGAAAAATAAAACATTTTCTCAGAATTTATTCAAATCATTGCAAAACGGCAAGTCAGGCTCGGTGTGTACTTCCCCCTCCCCGTTCGGGGGAGAACTGATGAAGGCCCCTTTAGAGCGCATTTCAGCAGTCCTTTGTTCAGGGCTCAAAATTAACTGTGTTCCGTTGTTCCAGGGTTCATAGAATATTCATAGAGGACGTTGGCAAAATGTATTTGAAAGGCCCTGATTCTAGGAATTCCAGGAAAAGGCATGCAAGTACGCCGCTGAAAGGCGAGCTCATGGGTAAGCCGAATTGTTGTCTGTAAAACGTGTCGTTGTAATGAAAGAAACAGTTTTTAGTGCATAGTTTACAGATTTGTACTATGGTCCAAATAGGTAAAGGTAGTGCAATGTCAATTTTCTTGAGGTGATTTTCTAAGAGTGCGATGCATTTATTGACGGGAATATTGGTATATAGGGATTTTATATCAAGGCTACTTAAAGATTTGTTTTGCATGTTTATATTGCTTATTATATTGCAAGTCCCTGTCACGGGGTCATTTCTTTTTATAAGAGTACAGACCGGAAATGAGGGGGTTGGTAGGAGTGGAGTGGGGTCATAAATAAGCCGAATTTTTTGGCAGTTGGCAGTTGTTATAAACTGGCGAAGGGAATGATTAAGCCATTTAATGGCGAGGGGGATTTTGTGGCATGGCTGAAATAGCTCGTTATCAGATCAGCTCACAATAGCTTGCCTTCTAAATAACATCTGCCGACTGCCAAAAAATTCGGTTTATTTATGACTCCACTCCACTCCGAACTACCCCCTCATTTCCGGTCTGTACTCTTATAAAAAGAAATTAAATTTCGGGCGCCATTTTCTTCCCAGCTCAAGGTAAGACGAGTTTCATTTTTTATCTTAAATTACAGTGTCTTAGGAAGTCCATAAATCGTAGGGATTGTTGGGTGGTATTCAATTAGTAAGGACCAAGATTGTGTTACGTACTGGGGTTTTCATAGTACCAAATCTATATAATGTTATATACCTTTTTCTTACTTGGTATATCTTCTAAGGGGATTTCGGGTATGGTTTCTGTTGGGGTTTCTCGTTATCAGAAACCCTGTGTCAATGTTAGTTTTTAGGTAATAAACACAAGACTTCGATTTACGTTGATGTTACTTTATTTATAAATCCCCAAACCAGACGTCTGCGCAGATCCTTACATCTTGCTAGCTCGGCTTCTAACTTCTAACTGACTTAAACTTACTATATCCTTAAACCGGAAGACAGGGTCTTCCATGACTTCCGGTTCTCACGATCCATCCCCGCAAAGCAATGTGAGAGTGAGGTCAAGCATTGTCACTCATCTTTCAAGGCCGTGGGCTGCACTAATCGCCATTATGATTTCTACACTATTGCCATAATCATTAGGTATCTAATGATTATGTAACAATTGAACCTACTATAGACTTCCCGTACGAATTAGAATACAATAATACCTTACCTTTTTTTAGATATACTATTGATAAATAATAACAACCGATTAGAATTTAAGGTTTACTACAAAACCACGAATAAAAATGACCATATTCATTTCTATAGGAATGCATTGGAAAAGACATTTTATTATAGGAATGCATTGAAAACGGGGATTTTACTAGAGGAATGAATTAAAAAGAGTTTTTACTATAGGAATGCATTGGAAAAGACATTTTATTATAGGAATCCATTGAAAAAGGGGATTTTACTAGAGGAATGAATTAAAAAGAGTTTTTACTATAGGAATGCATTGGAAAAGTGATTTTGTTATAGGAATGCATTGAAAACGGGGATTTTACTAGAGGAATGAATTAAAAAGAGTTTTTACTATAGGAATGCATTGGAAAAGTGATTTTGTTATAGGAATGCATTGAAAACGGGGATTTTACTAGAGGAATGAATTAAAAAGAGTTTTTACTATAGGAATGCATTGGAAAAGTGATTTTGTTATAGGAATGCATTGAAAACGGGGATTTTACTAGAGGAATGAATTAAAAAGAGTTTTTACTATAGGAATGCATTGGAAAAGTGATTTTGTTATAGGAATGCATTGAAAACGGGGATTTTACTAGAGGAATGAATTAAAAAGAGTTTTTACTATAGGAATGCATTGGAAAAGTGATTTTGTTATAGGAATGCACTGAAAACGGGGATTTTACTATAACACCAAAATAGAAAGTTGATTAATCATTGGGTTTTATCTAAGAGCTTTTAGGATTTCTTTCTTGTCAATTAATATTAGTTCCGGTCTCCTGGTCGGGATTAGGTGATCCGTCTGTACCTCGAAATCCGAGAATCTTGTGCACCTCATTCTCTAGGACAGGTTTAGGTTTGTGCATATACCATTTGGTTGTATGGTGAAAATTGAATTTCTTGCACAGTTCCCATTGAATCACCTTCCCCACACAGCCGTGTCTAGTCTTGTTCTCTCTTTGTGCTAGTTTGCTGCATTCGCGTATTATAACTACTATTATTATTACTACTACTACTAAAATTATCAATATTACTACTACTACTACTAAAATTATCAATATTACTACTACTACTACATATTTTTTTTATTTTAGGATCTGCACCTAAAAAATTTGAATGAAGTATTAGAACACATAGATGAATCTTTCACACAATTACAATATCCAAATAAATTCATACAATTTGCCAATAAAAAAAAGCCATCAAAATTCACAACCGAAAACACCTTCCCACTAATTCTATAAGCAATACTTCCATTAATATACAACTAAGTAGATACATTATCTTACCCAATAATTTGGCCACAACCGTTATTGAAAAAAAAACTCAATAACTTAGGAATCAAAATTGTTACAAACTCCTCAAAAACAATAAAAAAAATATCATCAACAATAAAAAAAACAAAAAACAACCATACTCACACAAGGTTTGATGCTGGAGTGTCCACCATCCAATGTTTAGGTTGCAATAAACAGTATATAGGTGAGACATCTAGAAATATCAACAAAAGAGTCTACGAACACAAAAAGATATAAGAAACGGGCAATTGAACAGTGCCTTAACTAAACACATTTTAGAAACCAACCACCTTTTTATTTTAAAGAATCCAAAATGTTAGTTAGGATACACAATAAAAAAACTAAGAAAATTTTGGAATCTAGCATGATCTCGATTTATAATACAATAAATCAAAGACCCGGATTTAATAACTTGTCCCTCTCCTAATTAAACTAGTATTTAAAGATCACAAAATACCTTATATTTTATCAATAGTTTTACTCAATTTAATAAGGTATTTTTCCATTAATTAAGATTGAATAAAATACACACACACACACACACACACACTCACATACACATACACATACACACACATCACGTAATATAAACGGGGACGGACGATACTCAATTAAATAAGGTATTTTTCCATTAATTAAAATTAAATAAAAAAGTAAAAAACACACATTGTATAAATGGGGATGCCGACGTAAAATAAAATTTTCCGTTCATTAAAATTAGTTTCCAAGAATGTTCGGGAAAAATTATATCACGTAGTTTAGAATTAAGAGACCGACGTTAGCCAGCGTGTTACATAATTATTGGTTCCCCAATACTTTTTAAGGTATTGTAGAAATCATTATGGCGATCAGTACAGCTGATGGCCTTGAGAGTGAGTGACAGCGTTTGACCTCACTCTGACCTTGCTTTCTGGGGATAGACCGTGAGAAACGGAACCCTGATAGAAGCCCCCTTCCGGTTTAAGGAGTAAGTCAGTTAGAACTTAGAAGCCGAGCTAGCAAGATGTAAGGATCAGCGCGCATTGTCTGGTCTGGGGATTTATGAATAAAGTAACATCAACATAAATCGAAGTCTTGTGTTTATTACTAAAAACTAACAATGACACAAGGCTTCTGATAACGAGAAACCCCAACAGAAACCAGACCCGGAATCCTCAATAGAAGACCAGACGAGACCTCAGAAGATATATCAGACCAAGATAGATGATAGACGATCAGGACTAAAGCCGGCCAGAAGAATAGACGACAGTGTAAGAATTAAAGAAAGGTAGATAACGTTATATGCTGATTTGGCTTAGTGAAAAGACCAGTATATAACATATACCTATTTAGTGCCGGTAAAGAAGGCGCTATGCAACAAGCGTTTCTAAGTATGTCTTTTTTCTTCACATTTGAAGATCAACAAAAGCAGCCACACACCAAAAGCAGAGGCTCACAGACTTGTTTTCATTAATAATTCATTTTTTTCCTTAAACCAACGAAGGCCCTGATGAAGGTTTGTTAAAACAGACCGAAACACTGCAGCGTAGTCTTATTGAACTTCATTCGTTAATGAAACTTGTGTTTTTCAATTTTTACAATATTACACAGACACACACGTTTATAGGAAACAATAAGACCCCACCCCAACGTCTGTGTCGGAGATATCCCTTGGGGAGTGTAGATTTTTTAAAAATCAAGCTATAACCGATTACTAAATAGACATGTACAAAAACACGCACTGTGTCAGATAGCATTTATTATCTATCCCTGTAACTAGTTTTAAATTGATACATTTGATAACTAACCTAAAAATCAAAGGCTAAAAATATTTGATAAAACATTTTATCCAATGAGTCAATTCTTTTTATCTAATCGCTCAAATTCATTTATTCAGCTTAATATAATCAATACATTCCAACTAACTTATAAAAGAAAATTACAGGAATTATCATTTTCTTATATATATATATATATATATATATATATATATATATCTTATTATAATGGAGATTGTGTGCTTTTCTGTCTGTAACCGAAACTAAAACACTACTCAAGTCACAATTCCCTTTGTTATTGAGGTCAAATTGACCATGAATTTATTTTTATTTAAACCTCAATTATTAATAAAATTGTTTTACATTATTAATACTGTTAACCATATCTACATGATATTTACCGCGTACCCCACTTGTCAGGCACAAAGTCCCTATTTATGTGGGACCACCCACAAGCCGAAGCTCATGGGGTGGCGGGTGAAAAAATTAAGTCGATCCCGTCGGCATTCCCCCTCAAGGGGGGCGCCTCAGGCGCTGGGCAATAAACCCAGCCCTGGCCCTTTAAATCAAGGGGGAGGTGTTGCCTGGGGGGATGGCCCCCTGGGATCGACGCCGTTAATTATATCAATGGTCCAGAGGCCGAAGCCACTGTTGACCATATCTACATAGTATTTACCGCGTACCCCACTTGTACGGGTCAGGCACAAAGTCCCTATTAACGTGGGACCACCCACAAGCCGAAGCTCATGGAGTGGCAGGTGAAAAATTGCGTCGATCCCGTCGGCATTCCCCCTTAAGGGGGGCGCCTCAGGCACTGGGCAATAAACCCAGCCCTGCCCCTTTAAATCAAGGGGGCAGGTGTTGCCTGGGGGGATGGCCCCCTGGGATCGACGCCGTTAATTATATCAATGGTCCAGAGGCCGAAGCCACTGTTGACCATATCAACATAGTATTTACCGCGTACCCCACTTGTACGGGTCAGGCACAAAGTCCCTATTAACGTGGGACCACCCACAAGCCAAAGCTCATGGAGTGGCAGGTGAAAAAATTGCGTTGATCCCGTCGGCATTCCCCCTCAAGGGGGCGCCTCAGGCACTGGGCAATAAACCCAGCCCTGCCCCTTTAAATCAAGGGGGCAGGTGTTGCCTGGGGGGATGGCCCCCTGGGATCGACGCCGTTAATTATATCAATGGTCCAGAGGCCGAAGCCACTGTTGACCATATCAACATACTAACAACATGCAATTATATTTATATATACAACAAAATAGCGGTTTACAGTGTGAACGGGAAAGCTAATTTGCATATTGATATTAAAAATGTGATTTTAATAAATGTATGCTTAGTATTATTGATTTCTAACTGTTTGGTTTTATTTTAATGAATATGACCAAAAATCTCTTCAATGAATCTTAAATGAAATCCATTAACAAGAAACAATAACTGTCATTTTATTCTTTGCTTCCTCTTTTAACTAAATACTTAAATTAGAAAAAAAACAATGAAAGACGAGAGTGATGGAAGAGTAAATTTCAATTGTTCTATTTTTTCGATTGTGCTCCCTCTGTTTCAAATCTTTTTATCTGCATTCTTATTTAGTTTCATTAGACTTTCTAATTTAATACGATATTTTATTACATTAAAACTTAAATACTTGCGCCCGGAGGGTGCATATATTTGTTAGTATATATAAATATAATCTAATGAGTCAGACGAAGAGCTTTAGTATATATATATATATATATATATATATATATATATATATTAGTCAGATTTTAGCCCGGAAGAGCTTTATGCGAAACTAATAGTAGGTTCGTCCGACTCATTAGATTAACTTTATTATTGGCTCTACTTAGGTATCGAGCACTTTTTACTTATTAGCTTTCTCCTAGCGGTTATATGAATATATATATATCTTATATACATATATATACATATAAATTGTTTTTTCTTTTGGCCAAATACTGTACCAATAGATTATTTTTTGTTGGTACGAATATCTTGGTCCTTTCTTTTTTCAAAAACTTTTTTCTTCCTGGTTGATGTTTGGTAGTATATTTTTACAATCAAACTTTCTGCTGGTTTTTTTTTCTCTCCGCAAGGATCTACCAACACGCTTGGTATATTAAATTATATATCTTATTATAATGGAGATTGTGGGTTTGTTTGTCTGTAACCGAAACTATATTACTATACATGTCACAATTCCCTTTGTTATTTACATCACATTTACCATGATTTTATTATTATTTATACCTCAATTATTAATAAAATTATTTTACAATACTTATAATGTTGACCATAACTACATACTAAACACATGCAATTGTATTTATATATACAACAAAATAGAGATTTACAGTATGAATGGAAAGGCTTATTTGCATATTGATCTTAAAAATTTGATTTTAATAAATATATGCTTAGTATTATTGATTTCTAATTGTTTAATTTTATCTTAATGAATATGAGCAAAAATCTCTTCAATAAATCTTAAAAGAAACCCCTTAACAAGAAGAAATAACTAATATTATTCTTTACTTCCTAATTTAAACAGTTAAATTAGGAAAATTTACCAATGAAAGACGGGAGTAACGGAAAATGATGGAAGAGTTAGTTTCAAAGTTGTTCTATTTTTCAATCATACCCCCTCTGTTCCAAATCTTTTTATTTACATTCTTATTCAGTTTCATTAGCCTTTCTAATTTAATATGATATTTTATTATATTAAAACTTAAATACTTGCACCCGGAGGGTGCATATATTTTCTAGTATATATATATATATGTATATTATAAAAAAGAAGGTCTGTCGACCAAATACAACTTTTTACTGACTACAATGCGACTATTCTACCTGACGGCCATATCGACCAACAAACGAGATAATCGTCTTCAGTTTGTGAGTAATTGACACCTTTCCTGATTTATCCAGTTTTCTGCCGACCGACGACCACGGAATAAATTTCTTTGTTGTTGCTGTTAACTATATACCTAGTGTTTGTTATTCCTCCATTTTTCTGTCTAACCTGCGTCTTTTCATTCTGTAGCGTCATTATTATGGTCTACGAGGAATTTGGGGGTTGAAAATAAAACGGTATTCAGATTTCTGGAGAAAGAGAGGAAAAAAGAAATAAGAACAAAAAGAGTTTAAAGTTTGGAACTCAATTGGCCGACCAATGACCCCAGAACTAAAGTTAAAAATAAAACTGGAAGTTCTAGTTTCTGTGGAGGAGCGGAAGTGACCCTTCCACCCCCGGGCTGACAAACGGAAGAAGAGGAAAATCGGTCTTTTTCGGCTAGGCTTCGTGGGAGGCAAACGGGAGCTCTCAGAGTTCCCCCGTATGGGTTTCGCATAACAGTCCCCCCCCCTCTCTCTCTCTCTCTCTCTCTCTCTCTCTCTCTCTCTCTCTCTCTCTCTCTCTCTGCCTTTTATTTATGTTATATCTCTCTGTCTGTATGTCTGTCTGTATTCTTCTTCTGCCCAGTCTCTCTCTCTCTCTCTCTCTCTCTCTCTCTCTCTCTCTCTCTCTCTCTCTCTCTCTCTGCCTTTTATTTTATGTTATATCTCTCTGTCTGTATGTCTGTCTGTCTGTCTCTATTCTTCTTCTGCCCAGTCTCTCTCTCTCTCTCTCTCTCTCTCTCTCTCTCTCTCTCTCTCTCTCTCTCTCTCTCTCTCTATGCCTTTTATTTTATGTTATATCTCTCTGTCTCTATGTATGTCTGTCTGTCTGTCTCTATTCTTCTTCCGCCCAGTCTTTCTGTCTCTGTCTGTCTGACTGTCTGTCTGTCTCTCTCTCCCTTTCTCTCTCTCTCTCTCTCTCTCTCTCTGAAAAAGAACCCACGAGCCTAGAAAGGAATAAACGACCCCTTTGGGACTATACCACTTGCGTATGTTGTTTCTGAACTAACGACTATTACTACTACTAAATGACTACTACTACAACTCGAATTTGGCCCTATGCAACATATACATCGTCATTACAGATATTGTTAGCGGGGTCGACATCCATTTCTCACCAATTGGAATTCGTCTTCACCCACTGGAATTCGCTTTTACCGACCCCTACAAGGCCTTTAACATCATAAAAAAGGTTCTCAATTTTCTTTTCCTATGATTTATGATTATTAACCCAGTTGAGCCCTGTTGATGGTTTAATAAAAACCGAAACACTTTAGCGTCGGCTTTCTAAATATCAATGGTTGACTTTCTTTTTTTTTTTTCAAATGCCGGGCAAATCCAGGTAGCTCTACGAGTTGATATATAAATGTGTCGTTCGTGTTAGTAGTAATCTACAGTCAATGAAGACTACTAGTAAGTTTTTAAACCTAAGTCCTCGTTTTTGTCATTTTCACTCTCAATCGCATTTCCCCTGACCCCTTCTCTCTCTCTCTCTCTCTCTCTCTCTCTCTCTCTCTCTCTCTCTTTCTGGTTGATTCTCCTCTCTCTCTCCCTCTCCAATTCCATCTGTCTGTCTGTCTCTCTCTTCCCTTTCTCTCTCTCTCTCTCTCTGAAAAAGAACCCACGAGCTAGAAAGGAATAAACGACCCCTTTGGGACTATACCACTTGCGTATGTTGTTTCTGAACTAACGAACTAACTGTTCATTCTCCTCGCTTATTCTCTCTCTCTCTCTCTCTTTCTGGTTGATCTCTCGTCTCTCTCTCTCTCTCTCTCTCTCCCTCTCCTCTCTCTCTTTTCACTCTCTCTCTCTCTCTCTCTTCTTCACTCTCTCTCTCCATCGCCCTGCTTCTTCGTCTTGCCCCTTCTCCTTCCTCCAACACCTCTCTCACTATCTCCTTCCCGCCGGGTCCCCACTCTCCCCCATCTCTCTCTTCTCTCTTTTCACTCTCTCCATCGCCCTGCATCTCTTCTCTTTCAAGACCAGCCTAGGACACAAACAGCCAACAAGACCTAGGACACAACAGCCACCAAAACCTAGGACACAACAGCCACCAAAACCTAGGACATAACAGCCAACAGACCTAGGACACAACAGCCAACAAGACCTAGGACACAACAGCCAACAAGACTAGGACACAACAGCCAACAAAACTAGAACACAACAGCCACCAAAAACCAAGACACAACAGCCAACAGACTTAGGACACAACAGCCAACAAGACCTAGGACACAATAGCCAACAAGACCTAGGACACAACAGCCACCAAAACCAGGACATAACAGCCACCAAAACCTAGAACACAACAGCCAACAATGCCTAAGGACACAACAGCCAACAAGACCTAGGACACAACTAGCCAACAAGACCTAGGACAACAATAGCCAAAAAGACTAGACACAACAGCCACCAAAACCTAGGACACAAACAGCCAACAAGACCTAGGACACAACAGCCAACGAACCTAGGACACAACAGCCAACAGACCTAGGACACAACAGCCACCAAACCTAGGACACAACAGCCACCAAAACCTAGGACATAACAGCCACCAAAACCTAGGACATAACAACCACCAAGACCTAGAACACAACAAGCAACAAAACCTACGACACAACAGCCAACAAGACCTAGGACACAACAGCCCCCCAAAACTAGGACACAACAGCCAGCAATACCTAGGACACAACAGCCAACATGACCGAGGACATAATAGCCAACAAGACCTAGGACACAACAGCCAACAAAACTAGGACATAACAGCCACCAAAACCTAGGACACCAACAGCCACAAGACCTAGCCACAATAGCCAACAAGACCTAGGACACAACAGCCAACAAGACCTGAGGACATAATAACAACAAGACCCCGAGGAATAATAGCCAACCAAAACCTAGGACACAACAGCCACCAAAACTAGGACATAACAGCCACCAAACCTAGGACACAACAGCCAACAAGACCTAGGACACAACAGCCAACAGACTAGGAACAACAGCCAACAAGACCTAGGACAACAATAGCCAAACAAGACCTAGGACACAACAGCCAACAAGACCTAGGACACAACAGCCAACAAGACCTAGGACACAACAGCCACCAAAACCTAGGACACAACAGCCACCAAAACCTAGAACATAACAGCCAACAAGACCTAGGACACAACAGCCAACAAGACCTAGGACACAACAGCCAACAAGACCTAGGACACAACAGCCACCAAAACCTAGGACATAAAAGCCACCAAAACCTAGGACATAACAACCACCAAGACCTAGAACACAACAACCAACCAAACCTACGACACAACAGCCAACAAGACCTAGGACACAACAACCACTAAGACCTAGGACACAACAACCAACAAAACCTAGGACACAACAGCCACCAAAACCTAGGACATAACAGCCAACAAGACCTAGGACACAACAGCCAACAAGACCTAGGACACAACAGCCAACAAAACCTAGAACACAACAGCCACCAAAACCTAAGACACAACAGCCAACATACTTAGGACACAACAGCCAACAAGACCTAGGACACAATAGCCAACAAGACCTAGGACACACAGCCACCAAAAACGAGACATAACAGCCACCAAACCTAGAACACAACAGCCAACAATGCCTAAGACACAACAGCCAACAAGACCTAGGACACAACAGCCACAAAGACCTAGGACACAATAGCCAACAAGACCTAGGACACAACAGCCACCAAACCTAGGACACAACAGCCAACAGACCAAGACACAACAGCCACCAAAACCTAGGACACAACAGCCACCAAAACCTAGGACATAACAGCCAACAGACCTAGGACACAACAGCCAACAAGACCTAGGACACAACAGCCAACAAGACCTAGGACACAACAGCCACCAAAACCTAGGACATAACAGCCACCAAACCTAGGACATAACAGCACCAAACCTAGGACATAACAACCACCAAGACCTAGAACACAACAACCAACAAAACCTACGACACAACAGCCAACAAGACCTAGGAACACAACAACCACTAAGACCTAGGACACAACAGCCAACAAAACCTAGGACACAACAGCCACCAAAACCTAGGACATAACAGCCAACAGGACCTAGGACACAACAGCCAACAAGACCTAGGACACAACAGCCAACAAGACCTAGGACACAACAGCCAACAAAACATAGAACACAACAGCCACCAAAACCTAAGACACAACAGCCAACATGACTTAGGACACAACAGCCAACAAGACCTAGGACACAATAGCCAACAAGACCTAGGACACAACAGCCACCAAAACCTAGGACATAACAGCCACCAAAACCTAGAACACAACAGCCAACAATGCCTAAGACACAACAGCCAAAAGACCTAAGACACAACAGCCAACAAGACCTAGGACACTAGCCAACAAGACCTAGGACCACAACAGCCAACAAGACCTAGGACACAACAGCCACCAAAACCTAGGACACAACAGCCAACAAGACCTAGGGACACAACAGCCACCAAAACCTAGGACACAACAGCCACCAAACCTAGGACACAACAGCCACCAAAACCTAGGACACAACAGCCACCAAACCTAGGACACAAACGCCACAAACCTAGGACACAACAGCCAACAAGACCTAGGACACAACAGCCAACAAACCTAGGACACAACAGCCACCAAAACCTAGGACACAACAGCCACCAAAACCTAGGACATAAACACCAAACAGGACCTAGACACAACAGCCAACAAGACCTAGGAAACACAAACAGCCACAAGACCTAGGAC
>CM042160.1:2322907-2335407 GCA_023376005.1 Doryteuthis pealeii
CTTCTGTCGGTGGATGTATTGACGCAACACACACATTTAAAAGCTTGGACCCTTCTTCATCATATACATTGATGACATATTAGAATGGAGACTGGAACCCACCTGAATCATGGAAGAGAATAACTTGTATTATGATGATCTGCGCCGGCCATCAAAATAAGGAGATATGCTTGCTGTCCAAATGCTCCCTGACACTGTGTAAAAACAATCAGGCATGAACTGGGAGAATTGCGAATGGAGACTACGACGCCTTAGCTAGAAGAAAGCAACATAACAGATGATCTGATTACATTCGTACAGCATCTTTCCGACGACTGGTATCAGGTTGAATTCAGATGCCTACTTGTTGCTAAACACTGTAGTCAACCCTGCTGGATAACAAGGGTAGCCAATGGTAAGCCATATGTATGCCAAGTAGCATTCCCCCCCCCCTGCCACACTTCTGGGAAAAGTCCACAAAATGGTTGTCGGCGAATTTTTATGATCTACACCAGACCCAATGTCTGACCTCCGAACTCCCCAGGTCTTAACTCCCAGAATTATATGTATGTGGCGCTGTTGAGAAAGACAATAATCGCTGTGTCTAGTATTACAAAAGCCCAGTAATCCGGCAGAATTAAGAAGTTATTTTGAAACCCTTCAGGGAAACTGTAACATCAGCTTGCTCCAGGTTCCGTGAGCAGGATTGAGGCTGTGATCGACGCTAATGGCGTATATTTGAGTGAAACTTGCTGACAGTAGTGTGAATTTCTTACAATCCATTAGATTTTGTAGTACCAAGCACTTTTTCTTTTCCTTATGAAACTGTCAAATTTCCCGAACACCCTATATATATAATATTATTTATATATATATATATATATATATATATATAAGGTAAATTATCATTATTGTTGGAGAAATGATTATAGAGGCCATCTCAATTACTTATGTAAGAGTTTTATTTATTATTTATTTATATTTATAATTATAAAACTTAAAGTCGTCCTCTAACTCCTAGACTTTTGAAATTATATATAATATATATATATATATATATATATATATAGCGATACCTTGACTTATGAGTTTAATTCGTTCCACTCCTGACTCAATTTACTCGTTTTATCAAATCTATTTTCCCTATTGAACTGATGTGCCATTAGTCCGTTATACCAAGACCTTTTAAAATAAAAAAATAATGCCAACCAAAACAATGCTTGTTATAATTTATAAGATGATTTCAATTTTTTTCCGCCCTGTCGGCTGGGGCGTTAGAAATGCCACCAACTGCACCTCTGCAGAGGGTAAGACTCCCCCAATGGGGCCACCTGTTGGCCGTGTCGTTGGCGCCCGTGCTGCTTAAGGATAAGCCCAGGTGGATGAGCAGTTCATGACATGCAATACTCCACTGACCCTATCTTGGGCTAGACTGGCGTCGGAGAGCCCCCCCCTCCGATCAATCGGTCTTGTCACGTCAAGCCCTAGCACCTAATATGATTTTCCCAACCCTATTTGCCCTTATTGGCAAGCCCCAACCCTTTTTATCATATGGGTGCCTAGAGGGGTGGCTGCGGGTTCTACCATGTCCTGGGAATGACGTTAAACTCTATCTGATTGGTTGAGATTTCCAGTTTTGGAAGGTTTGGGGAATGTGGAGCACCCGTTGCATCACCATTGCTCCCTGTGTCCACTCTGACCGGCAGTGGTAAGTAGCCTGTATAAGTGTTCCATCTATAGGTAAATAGAAAACATGTAATTTATACAAAATTTACTATCCCATAAGAATGATTGATATTCAGAATAACTTATAGTCGGCATGTCAAATGACCCACCCTGAGCGGCTGATATGCAACGTAAAACAAAACAAACCAACAATCTAATTTTTATAATACATAAAATTTATGTACGAATTTCATATGAAGCGCGTCTCTGCATCCAACGTGTAACGTTTTTCTGCTTTATATTACTCGTCTTTACAGAGTTGATGAAAACGATATCTAGAGACTTATAGAATGATCGAAGCCTTATTTTGTGAACGCCATACGATTCATGAACAGGCTTGATATTTACGGTAGTCTTGCGTTATACCCTCTCTATTAAAACACGGTATATATTTTTCCCGTTTCTTTTATAAAATATATTTTTTGGCGCCAAAGTATGCTACTCATGATTTGGTTGGTATTTGAAAACAGAGTGCTCGCAGACAAGGGACGAATAACCCCAGTACCCCAGAATTTACCTTTCCTTCATAAATACAGTCATATTTGTCAACGTTTAACTTGTTTACGTTATTTCTGTTACTTCCTTCAGAAACTCGTTCAAATACTGCAAAAAAAATACAGTGATTACTGAGCGCTAGTACATCCTTATAAGAAGACCACAGAACAGTTTAACTGTATAACTTTTTTTAGCGGTTACAAAGAGCCTTTAAATACCTTGTGAAAAAACCCCAAAAAACAATACGGCAGGTAAAAAATAACTTAAAAGAATGTCTTCAAACTTTGTTTTTAAAAACAAATAATAAACATTGTCTGTTCGGAAAACAAAATCTAAAAAAACTACGTATAAAAAATAACCTTTTAAAATAATTTATATTGTTCTCAACACCGATGCGTTTAAAAAGATCAAAAATTCTATTACTCTAACACATTATTACTAACCCAGAAGTAAACTGTTATACCGCATATATAACAACTCTTAATAGATTGCTTGTGACCTTTCTTCATACAAACAGTCATATTGTAACGTAAACTTGTTATACTTAGGTCTGCTTACAAAGCATTAAATCGACAAGTGACAGCTGGTAATTGCTATGAAAATTTCCTTTAAAAATCAAATAAAAAATGGAACTAAAGTATATGTTCAAAAAGAAAACCGCGAATTAAATGTATATGAAAATTCCTTTAAAAATCACAATAAAAACTGATTAAAGATACGTGTCTATTTAAATTATGTCCCATTCTTAACCCGAAGCCTGGGACTCTAAGGCGCCAATTCCAGTGCCCTTCTGCACGCATCGATCCCCCACTGTTAACGAGAAAGAACAGTCAGTCGTTCGGTTCGGCTTAAACCGTAAGGACCTGAATGATTTTATACTCCTCAGACTGAATGCTAAATAAGTGCCACTCGCTTCAGGACAAACCTTAATCTCTCTCTTGAAAAACCTAGAACACAACAGCCAACAAGACCTAGGACACAACAGCCAACAAGACCTAGGACACAATAGCACAACAACAAGACCTAGGACACAACAGCCACCAAAACCTAGGACACAACAACCACCAAAACCTAGGACACAACAGCCACCAAAAACATAGGACATAACAGCCACCAAAACCTAGGACATAACAACCACCAAGACCTAGAACACAACAAGCAACAAAACCTACGACACAACAGCCAACAAGACCTAGGACACAACAGCCCCCAAAAACTAGGACACAACAGCCAGCAATACCTAGGACACAACAGCCAACATGACCGAGGACATAATAGCCAACAAGACCTAGGACACAACAGCCAACAAAACCTAGGACACAACAGCCACCAAAACCTAGGACATAACAGCCACCAAAACCTAGGACACAACAGCCAACAAGACCTAGGACACAATAGCCAACAAGACCTAGGACACAACAGCCAACAAGACCGAGGACATAATAACCAACAAGACCTAGGACACAACAGCCAACAAGACCGAGGACATAATAGCCAACAAGACCTAGGACACAACAGCCAACAAAACCTAGGACACAACAGCCACCAAAACCTAGGACATAACAGCCACCAAAACCTAGGACACAACAGCCAACAAGACCTAGGACACAACAGCCAACAAGACCTAGGACACAACAGCCAACAAGACCTAGGACACAACAGGACACAACAGCCACCAAAACCTAGGACACAACAGCCACCAAAACCTAGAACATAACAGCCAACAGGACCTAGGACACAACAGCCAACAAGACCTAGGACACAACAGCCAACAAGACCTAGGACACAACAGCCAACAAGACCTAGGACACAACAGCCACCAAAACCTAGGACATAACAGCCACCAAAACCTAGGACATAACAACCACCAAGACCTAGAACACAACAACCAACAAAACCTACGACACAACAGCCAACAAGACCTAGGACACAACAACCACTAAGACCTAGGACACAAAAACCAACAAAACCTAGGACACAACAGCCACCAAAACCTAGGACATAACAGCCAACAGGACCTAGGACACAACAGCCAACAAGACCTAGGACACAACAGCCAACAAAACCTAGAACACAACAGCCACCAAAACCTAAGACACAACAGCCAACATTACTTAGGACACAACAGCCAACAAGACCTAGGACACAATAGCCAACAAGACCTAGGACACAACAGCCACCAAAACCTAGGACATAACAGCCACCAAAACCTAGAACACAACAGCCAACAATGCCTAAGACACAACAGCCAACAAGACCTAGGACACAACAGCCAACAAGACCTAGGACACAATAGCCAACAAGACCTAGGACACAACAGCCACCAAAACCTAGGACACAACAGCCAACAAGACCTAGGACACAACAGCCAACGAGACCTAGGACACAACAGCCACCAAAACCTAGGACACAACAGCCACCAAAACCTAGGACATAACAGCCAACAGGACCTAGGACACAACAGCCAACAAGACCTAGGACACAACAGCCAACAAGACCTAGGACACAACAGCCACCAAAACCTAGGACATAACAGCCACCAAAACCTAGGACATAACAGCCACCAAAACCTAGGACATAACAACCACCAAGACCTAGAACAGAACAACCAACAAAACCTACGACACAACAGCCAACAAGACCTAGGACACAACAACCACTAAGACCTAGGACACAACACCACTAAGACCAACAAAACCTAGGACACAACAGCCAACAAAACCTAGGACATAACAGCCAACAGGACCTAGGACACAACAGCCAACAAGACCTAGGACACAACAGCCAACAAGACCTAGGACACAACAGCCAACAAAACATAGAACACAACAGCCACCAAAACCTAAGACACAACAGCCAACATGACTTAGGACACAACAGCCAACAAGACCTAGGACACAATAGCCAACAAGACCTAGGACACAACAGCCACCAAAACCTAGGACATAACAGCCACCAAAACCTAGAACACAACAGCCAACAATGCCTAAGACACAACAGCCAACAAGACCTAAGACACAACAGCCAACAAGACCTAGGACACAATAGCCAACAAGACCTAGGACACAACAGCCACCAAAACCTAGGACACAACAGCCAACAAGACCTAGGACACAACAGCCAACGAGACCTAGGACACAACAGCCACCAAAACCTAGGACACAACAGCCACCAAACCTAGGACACAACAGCCACCAAAACCTAGGACATAACAGCCAACAGGACCTAGGACACAACAGCCAACAAGTCCTAGGACACAACAGCCAACAAGACCTAGGACACAACAGCCACCAAAACCTAGGACATAACAGCCAACAAGACCTAGGACACAACAGCCAACAAGACCTAGGACACAACAGCCACCAAAACCTAGGACATAACAGCCACCAAACCTAGGACATAACAGCCACCAAAACCTAGAACATAACAACCACCAAGACCTAGAACACAACAACCAACAAGACCTACGACACAACAGCCAACAAGACCTAGGACACAACAACCACTAAGACCTAGGACACAACAACCACTAACCTAGCCAACAAAACCTAGGACACAACAGCCAACAAAACCTAGGACATAACAGCCAACAGGACCTAGGACACAACAGCCAACAAGACCTAGGACACAACAGCCAACATGACTTAGGGCACAACAGCCAACAAGACCTAGGACACAATAGCCAACAAGACCTAGGACACAACAGCCACCAAAACCTAGGACATAACAGCCACCAAAACCTAGAACACAACAGCCAAAAATGCCTAAGACACAGCCAACAAGACCTAGGACAAAACAGCCAACAAACCTAGGACACAATAGGACACAGGACACAACAGCCAACAAGACCTAGGACACAACAGACCTAGGACACAACAGCCACCAAAACCTAGGACACAACAGCCACCAAACCTAGGACATAGGACATAACAGCCAACAGGACCTAGGACACAACAGCCAACAAGACCTAGGACATAGGACACAACAGCCACCAACCTAGGACATAACATAGGACATAACAGCCACCAAAACCTAGGACATAACAACCAACAAAACCTACGACACAACAGCCAACAAGACCTAGGACACAACAACCACTAAGACCTAGGACACAACAACCACTAGGACCTAGGACACAACAGCCAACAAAACCTAGGACACAACAGCCACCAAACCTAGGACATAACAGCCAACAGGACCTAGGACACAACAGCCAACAAGACCTAGGACACAACAGCCACCAAAACCTAAGACACAACAGCCAACATGACTTAGGACACAACAGCCAACAAGACCTAGGACACAATAGCCAACAATACCTAGGACACAACAGCCACCAAAACCTAGGACATAACAGCCACCAAAACCTAGAACACAACAGCCAACAATGCCTAAGACACAACAGCCAACAAGACCTAGGACACAACAGCCAACAAGACCTAGGACACAAGCCACCAAGACCTAGAACACAGCCAACAATACCTAAGACACAACAGCCACCAAAACCTAGGACATAACAGCCAACAGGACCGAGGACATAACAGCCAACAAGGCCTAGGACACAACAGCCAACAAGACCTAGGACACAATAGCCAACAAGACCTAGGACACAACAACCACCAAAACCTAGGATATAACAGCCACCAAAACCTAGGACACAACAGCCAGCAATACCTAGGACACAACAGCCAACAAGACCTAGGACATAACAGCCACCAAAACCTAGAACACAACAGCCAACAATACCTAAGACACAACAGCCACCAAAACCTAGGACGTAACAGCCAACAGGACCTAGGACACAACAGCCAACAAGACCTAGGACACAACAGCCAACAAGGCCTAGGACACAACAGCCAACAAGCCTAGGACACAACAGCCAACAAGACATAGGACACAACGGCCAACAAGGCCTAGGACACAACAGCCAACAAGACATAGGACACAATAGCCAACAAGACCTAGGACACAACAACCACCAAAACCTAGGATATAACAGCCACCAAAACCTAGGACACAACAGCCAACAATACCTAGGACATAACAACCACCAAGACCTAGAACACAACAGCCAACAATACCTAAGACACAACAGCCAACAAGACCTAGGACACAACAGCCACCAAGACCTAGGACACAACAGCCAACAAGACCGAGGACACAACAGCCAACAAGACCTAGGACACAACAGCCAAAAAACTAGGACACAACAGCCACCAAAAACTAGGACACAACAGCCACCAAAAACTAGGACACAACAGCCAACAAGGCCTAGGACACAACAGCCAACAAGACATAGGACACAATAGCCAACAAGACCTAGGACACAACAACCACCAAAACCTAGGATATAACAGCCACCAAAACCTAGGACACAACAGCCAGCAATACCTAGGACACAACAGCCAACAAGACCTAGGACATAACAGCCACCAAAACCTAGAACACAACAGCCAACAATACCTCAGACACAACAGCAACCAAAACCTAGGACGTAACAGCCAACAGGACCTAGGACACAACAGCCAACAAGACCTAGGACACAACAGCCAACAAGGCCTAGGACACAACAGCCAACAAGACATAGGACACAATAGCCAACAAGACCTAGGACACAACAACCACCAAAACCTAGGATATAACAGCCACCAAAACCTAGGACACAACAGCCAGCAATACCTAGGACATAACAACCACCAAGACCTAGAACACAACAGCCAACAATACCTAAGACACAACAGCCACCAAGACCTAGGACACAACAACCACCAAGACCGAGGACACAACAGCCAACAAGACCTAGTACACAACAGCCACCAAAAACTAGGACACAACAGCTAGCAATACCTAGGACATAACAGCCAACATGACCGAGGACATAACAGCCACCAAGACCTAGAACACAACAGCCAACAATGCCTAAGACACAACAGCCACCAAAACCTAGGACACAACAGCCAACAGGACCTAGGACACAACAGCCAACAAGACCTAGGACATAACAGTCACCAAAACCTAGGACATAACAGCCAACAGGACCTAGGACACAACAGCCACCAAGACCTAAGACACAACATTCACCAAAACCTAGGACACAACAGCGAATTAACAAGTAGATAGATGCTTCTGATAACCTACCCTTGAACTCAAAGGACCCTCAAATTTACTATTTGATTTTACTTATCAGGAAAAGGATTTTTTTAAAATTATTTTTACGTTTTTTTTAATTCGATTTTTTAAATTTTTTTTAGATTCATCCAAATCTGTGAAAAACTATTTTTACAACATGTCCAGGGAGCGAGTACTCATGAGTGCTCAGACTGTTCCATAATTGATAGGTTTCCTGTAGATTATGTACGGTAGTGTAAAAATTGAAAATAAAGGTAATTTTGAATCATGGAAAATTGTGAGTTCCAATCAGGTCATTATCTATCTATCTATCTATCTTAGTCTATTTATATATATTTATGTTAGTGAAATATGAAATGAAGTCCAATGTATATATTCTTATTTTCTGAACTGGGATTAATACTTTTAATAAAAATGAAACCCCAAGAAAAACATAACTTAATACGTTAATTAATTTATTATAAATTTTTAAGAGAATAACGGACCGCATTAATTGTTGTTGTATCGATTTAATGTTGCTGCGTAGTGATTCAGTTATATACTTTTTGACCTCAGCGTTGTTATTTTAAGGGAATTGAGATTATATACTTATCAAGTCCTATACTGAAATAAACTGAAACTTACTATTCGCTGGTAATTTTGCCGAGAATTTAACGATATTTCTATTTCAGAGTAACGATAAAAAAGCTTATAACTGAATCACTACGCAACAAATTTAAATCTATACAATATCAACTGATGCTGTCATTGAACCTTCTTTAAAAAGAATTATAAATGAATTAACGGATTAAGTTATGTTTTCTCTAGAGTTTGATTTTTATTAAAAGTATTAATCCATGTTCTGAAATTAAAAATATGTAAATTAGATGTACTTCATATTCCACTAACATCTGTCTAGTAGACTATGGTAAAAATTTACGCCCCTGATTTCACAGTCCACCCAGAGCACTACTTTTATAGTTGTAGCTCTACATTTGTCTGTAAACAATAAACATTCGTCGAAAATTTCCTTTCGATGCAAGCGGGAGGGTAATATCAGGAGAATCTGGTCCCGTCGGCTCCCCTTTAGTGTTGCTTAGTTTCCTGTCCCAAGGCTGACTTCTGATTTAGGTCGGAAAATTAATACGGAAAGTTTTTTGGTGGTACCCAATGACAGTTTAACTACAGTCTATGAATGAACATTTTGCGAATTGGGTTACGGTTTTAGGGGATTAAGGTTGTTTTTAATTACGTATTGCTTAAAAAATAAACAACAAAAAAACCAAATTACTATACATTTAATTAGGGACTGGCAAACAGACCGTCAAAGTCATTTTTGACCAAATGACTTTAGCCTCTCCCACTCCCTAGAGAAAATAATTTACCAAAAATCAGGAAATTATCGGATTTTAATGAAATTTTCAGTGTTTATTTATCGAAGAATGATCTTTATAATGCATTATTTATTTTATTTCAAAACTTTCTAACTTTTTTCAGGTCACTTAATTTTGACCCCCATTATGTTGGGGGCGTAAAATTGTTTCAAGTTGGTCCTTACCTGATACTAATTACAGTATAAATAATGAGATAAAAGATCGAAGTTATGAATAAAAACAAAAAAAAATTTACGGTTGCTCTTCTATGAGAAAATAAGTACCGAAAATCGAAAAATAAAATGTAAAAAAATAATAAATAATTAATTTTTTGGAGATTTCTTTTTTACCCATTTCGATAATTATTTAATTGGCTATTATTTTATAAAAGAACAAATTATACATCAATGTTTTTTCTGCTTAAAAAGGGGAGGGGGTTCATTTTCAATCGAGTTTTTCTTCAAAACTTATTACTTTCGTCTAAAAAGATAAGGTTTGCATTAAGTAGATATTTATTTTTAGAATCTAAAAAATAAACATTTTAAACTTAACATCAGGATTTTCATATTTTAAATGAATTTTATATATTCATTTTTCATAGCAAAAATACTAAATTAAAGTTTTGAAATAAAATAACTGATGCATTATAAAATTCATTAATTGATAAATCAATACTGAAAATTTCATTAAAATCGGATAATTACCTGATTTTTGGTAAAAAAATTTTTCATCCCAAATGTTACGTTAAAATTGTAAACAAGCGCCTAAAACCATTGAAAAACAGCCAAAATGGCGTCGGCGAACAAAATTGACCAAAATAGTTTTAAATCTTTTAAAAATAAACTGCATATGTAATGATATTTTTCTTTTTTAATGATGGTTATTATGGTACTACTTATCGATTTAGACAACGTTTAAGCTTAAATAATAGATTTAATTATTCTTAATTCGCTTTTTATCATATATGTGCTAGAATACGGTGGCTGAGGGACTTAATGTCCTCGGAATAAACTTAAACCCTATCTGATTGTGAGGTTCCAGTTCTGGGGGTCTGGGGAATGTGGAGCACACTTTCATAACCATTGGTCCACTCTGACCCGGAGTGGTAGTACATGTTAGGGTCCCATCTATGAGTTAAATAGACAAAAGTGAGTTAAAAAAGAAATATTTTAAAATGAATAAATAAAACGAAAACATCTTCGGTATAAAATGACCCAATGGGTTGATATGATGTAAAAACCCAACCAACCAACCAAAATCCTTTCTAAAGCAAAATAAATAAATAAATAAAATTAAAAAAATAAAAGAATAAATGTAAAAAAAAAATGAAATAAAAATATAATAAATATGGACTTACCTGAATTATAAAATCTTTTGGGTTTGTTTTTTTTAGTTTAAATTTCGTTCTGTTTAAAAACTTTATTGTCGTCTTCGCTGATTGTAGGTTAAAGAAAATTTAAAATTCTTTCTGTTGTACATTTGAGACGGCAAAGAAATAAACCTCATAGTAAAGAGGACTTTAGTTGAAAATATTGTAGGCTTGACTGATTCTAGGTTTATATAACAAACTAGAACGACACGTATACTCAATTGATTCCTGGAATTTGTTTCACTTTCTATTTCCCGTTAATTGCCACCTACAAAGGTGTGCGGTCTTTGTAAAAAGAAGGGGGAGCGGCTAAATGAATGCCTATAGACTCCTGAATATCATACTTTTTTCACAAGCATAAATGTTGCCTATATTGAAGTTTTGCGTGGGTACCACCAATTTTCCCCGTGAAATTTACCCCCCCCACACACACACACTATATTTAACATAATAAAACTTGCATAACGGTTAATATTATCTTGAATTTTTTTATTCACTCGAAAGAAGCATTAAATAAACACCTAAGGATTTAAAAAATTTTTTTTCGGCTTACAAAAATAATTAAAATTATAAACGAAAAACAATGTTTACATTTTCGCACCGTTAAATCAATTGAAATTTAACGTGGCCAAAAAAAAGTTTTTTTTTTTAATTCTATACAAAATAAATTAATTGTCCGATTTTCACGAAAATGTCCATAATTACTTACCACATATAAAAACTCAATTGATTCCTGGAATTTTGTCTCACTTTCTATTCCCCGGTAATTGCCACAGGCTGACCGCACTCCTTTGCCCTTGTATAATATATATATATATATATATATATATATATATATATATATATATATATAAAATTCGAAGGCAATACAATGCGTAAAAAATAAAGACAAAAAGATGTTTTATATGTCTAATCGATTTCAAAGCTAGAGCTTCATCCTTTTTTTCTTTGTTTTTTTTTTTGTATTTACTTATTTCGTATTTTTCTAGAATTTAATTTGACACTTTTAACAAGTGTCAAAATAAATTCTAGAATACGGAATAAGTAAAGACAAAAAAAAAACAAAAAAAAAAAAACAAACTTAAATAATTGCATCCAAAAACGAATATCTTTTTCCCCTAAAATAATCATTGATTATAAAAACCCTTCATTTCTAAAGCAAAAAATGAATGAATTAAAAAAATAAATTAAGCTACAAAATAAATTTAAAAAATATAATATAATGAATATTGTCTTACCTTAATGACAAATCTTGTGTTTTCTTTTTTTTTAAATAAAGATTTTTTGTTGTATCTCTGATAAAAATAAACACGACTTTAGTTTGGGTTAGGCTTCTCTGATTGTAAGTCATATGACTAACTAGAACGATACGTTTAAAACGAAACTGCTATTTCCTGGATTTTGTTTCACTTTCTAAGAAAAATAAAAACATTTTTCTCGGAATTCATTCA
>CM042160.1:2337907-2342907 GCA_023376005.1 Doryteuthis pealeii
ACAAGACCTAGGACACAACAGCCAACAAGACCTAGGACACAACAGCCACAAGACCTAGAACACAACAGCCACAATACCTAGACACAACAGCCACCAAAACCTAGGACATAACAGCCAACAGGACCTAGGACATAACAGCCAACAAGACCTAGGACACAACAGCCAACAAGACCTAGGACACAACAGCCAATAGGACACAATAGCCAACAAGACCTAGGACACAACAACCACCAAAACCTAGGCCACAAACCTAGGACACAACAGCCACAATACCTAGGACACAACAGCCAACAAGACCTAGGACATAACAGCCACCAAAACCTAGAACACAACAGCCAACAATACCTAAGACACAACAGCCACCAAACCTAGGACAGCCAACAGGACCTAGGACACAACAGCCAACAAACCTAGGACACAACAGCCAACAAGAGGACACAACAGCCAACATAGGACACAATAGCCAACAGACAGGACACAACAACCACCAAAACCTAGGATATAACAGCCACCAAAACCTAGGACACAACAGCCACAATACCTAGGACATAACAACCACCAAGACCTAGAACACAACAGCCAACAACCTAAGCACAACAGCCAACAAGACCTAGGACACTAGGACACAACAGCCAACAAGACCTAGGACACAACAGCCACCAAACTAGGACACAACAGCCACCAAAAACTAGGACACAACAGCCAATAGGACATAACAGCCAACAACCTAGGACATAACAGCCACCAAACCTAGACACAATAGCCAACAGACCTAGGACCCAACAGCCAACAAGACTTAGGACACAGCCACCAAACCTAGGACACAACAGCCAACAGGCCAACAAGACCTAGGACACAACACCAAAACCTAGGACATAACAGCCAACAGGACCTAGGACACAACAGCCAAGACCTAGACACAACAGCCATAAGGACCTAGGACACAACAGCCACAAAGACCTAGGACACAACAGCCACCAAAAACTAGGACACAACAGCCACCAAAACTAGGACACAACAGTACCTAGGACATAACAGCCAACATGACCGAGGACATAACAGCCACCAAGACCTAGAACACAACAGCCAACAATGCCTAAGACACAACAGCCACCAAAACCTAGGACACAACAGCCAACAGGACCTAGGACACAACAGCCAACAAGACCTAGGACATAACAGTCACCAAAACCTAGGACATAACAGCCAACAGGACCTAGGACACAACAGCCACCAAGACCTAGGACACAACAGCCACCAAGACCTAAGACACAACATTCACCAAAACCTAGGACACAACAGCGAATTAACAAGTAGATAGCTGCTTCTGATAACCTACCCTTGAACTCAAAGGACCCTCAAATTTACTATTTGATTTTACTTATCAGGAAAAGGATTTTTTTTAAATTATTTTTACGTTTTTTTTAATTCGATTTTTTAAATTTTTTTTAGATTCATCCAAATCTGTGAAAAACTATTTTTACAACATGTCCAGGGAGCGAGTACTCATGAGTGCTCAGACTGTTCCATAATTGATAGGTTTCCTGTAGATTATGTACGGTAGTGTAAAAATTGAAAATAAAGGTAATTTTGAATCATGGAAAATTGTGAGTTCCAATCAGGTCATTATCTATCTATCTATCTATCTTAGTCTATTTATATATATTTATGTTAGTGAAATATGAAATGAAGTCCAATGTATATATTCTTATTTTCTGAACTGGGATTAATACTTTTAATAAAAATGAAACCCCAAGAAAAACATAACTTAATACGTTAATTAATTTATTATAAATTTTTAAGAGAATAACGGACCGCATTAATTGTTGTTGTATCGATTTAATGTTGCTGCGTAGTGATTCAGTTATATACTTTTTGACCTCAGCGTTGTTATTTTAAGGGAATTGAGATTATATACTTATCAAGTCCTATACTGAAATAAACTGAAACTTACTATTCGCTGGTAATTTTGCCGAGAATTTAACGATATTTCTATTTCAGAGTAACGATAAAAAAGCTTATAACTGAATCACTACGCAACAAATTTAAATCTATACAATATCAACTGATGCTGTCATTGAACCTTCTTTAAAAAGAATTATAAATGAATTAACGGATTAAGTTATGTTTTCTCTAGAGTTTGATTTTTATTAAAAGTATTAATCCATGTTCTGAAATTAAAAATATGTAAATTAGATGTACTTCATATTCCACTAACATCTGTCTAGTAGACTATGGTAAAAATTTACGCCCCTGATTTCACAGTCCACCCAGAGCACTACTTTTATAGTTGTAGCTCTACATTTGTCTGTAAACAATAAACATTCGTCGAAAATTTCCTTTCGATGCAAGCGGGAGGGTAATATCAGGAGAATCTGGTCCCGTCGGCTCCCCTTTAGTGTTGCTTAGTTTCCTGTCCCAAGGCTGACTTCTGATTTAGGTCGGAAAATTAATACGGAAAGTTTTTTGGTGGTACCCAATGACAGTTTAACTACAGTCTATGAATGAACATTTTGCGAATTGGGTTACGGTTTTAGGGGATTAAGGTTGTTTTTAATTACGTATTGCTTAAAAAATAAACAACAAAAAAACCAAATTACTATACATTTAATTAGGGACTGGCAAACAGACCGTCAAAGTCATTTTTGACCAAATGACTTTAGCCTCTCCCACTCCCTAGAGAAAATAATTTACCAAAAATCAGGAAATTATCGGATTTTAATGAAATTTTCAGTGTTTATTTATCGAAGAATGATCTTTATAATGCATTATTTATTTTATTTCAAAACTTTCTAACTTTTTTCAGGTCACTTAATTTTGACCCCCATTATGTTGGGGGCGTAAAATTGTTTCAAGTTGGTCCTTACCTGATACTAATTACAGTATAAATAATGAGATAAAAGATCGAAGTTATGAATAAAAACAAAAAAAAAATTTACGGTTGCTCTTCTATGAGAAAATAAGTACCGAAAATCGAAAAATAAAATGTAAAAAAATAATAAATAATTAATTTTTTGGAGATTTCTTTTTTACCCATTTCGATAATTATTTAATTGGCTATTATTTTATAAAAGAACAAATTATACATCAATGTTTTTTCTGCTTAAAAAGGGGAGGGGTTCATTTTCAATCGAGTTTTTCTTCAAAACTTATTACTTTCGTCTAAAAAGATAAGGTTTGCATTAAGTAGATATTTATTTTTAGAATCTAAAAATATAACATTTTAAACTTAACATCAGGATTTTCATATTTTAAATGAATTTTATATATTCATTTTTCATAGCAAAAATACTAAATTAAAGTTTTGAAATAAAATAACTGATGCATTATAAAATTCATTAATTGATAAATCAATACTGAAAATTTCATTAAAATCGGATAATTACCTGATTTTTGGTAAAAAATTTTTCATCCCAAATGTTACGTTAAAATTGTAAACAAGCGCCTAAAACCATTGAAAAACAGCCAAAATGGCGTCGGCGAACAAAATTGACCAAAACAAATAGTTTTAAATCTTTTAAAAATAAACTGCATATGTAATGATATTTTTCTTTTTAATGATGGTTATTATGGTACTACTTATCGATTTAGACAACGTTTAAGCTTAAATAATAGATTTAATTATTCTTAATTCGCTTTTTATCATATATGTGCTAGAATACGGTGGCTGAGGGACTTAATGTCCTCGGAATAAACTTAAACCCTATCTGATTGTGAGGTTCCAGTTCTGGGGGTCTGGGGAATGTGGAGCACACTTTCATAACCATTGGTCCACTCTGACCCGGAGTGGTAGTACATGTTAGGGTCCCATCTATGAGTTAAATAGACAAAAGTGAGTTAAAAAAGAAATATTTTAAAATGAATAAATAAAACGAAAACATCTTCGGTATAAAATGACCCAATGGGTTGATATGATGTAAAAACCCAACCAACCAACCAAAATCCTTTCTAAAGCAAAATAAATAAATAAATAAAATTAAAAAAATAAAAGAATAAATGTAAAAAAAAAATGAAATAAAAAATATAATAAATATGGACTTACCTGAATTATAAAATCTTTTGGGTTTGTTTTTTTTAGTTTAAATTTCGTTCTGTTTAAAAACTTTATTGTCGTCTTCGCTGATTGTAGGTTAAAGAAAATTTAAAATTCTTTCTGTTGTACATTTGAGACGGCAAAGAAATAAACCTCATAGTAAAGAGGACTTTAGTTGAAAATATTGTAGGCTTGACTGATTCTAGGTTTATATAACAAACTAGAACGACACGTATACTCAATTGATTCCTGGAATTTGTTTCACTTTCTATTTCCCGTTAATTGCCACCTACAAAGGTGTGCGGTCTTTGTAAAAAGAAGGGGGAGCGGCTAAATGAATGCCTATAGACTCCTGAATATCATACTTTTTTCACAAGCATAAATGTTGCCTATATTGAAGTTTTGCGTGGGTACCACCAATTTTCCCCGTGAAATTTACCCCCCCACACACACACTATATTTAACATAATAAAACTTGCATAACGGTTAATATTATCTTGAATTTTTTATTCACTCGAAAGAAGCATTAAATAAACACCTAAGGATTTAAAAAATTTTTTTTCGGCTTACAAAAATAATTAAAATTATAAACGAAAAACAATGTTTACATTTTCGCACCGTTAAATCAATTGAAATTTAACGTGGCCAAAAAAAAGTTTTTTTTTTTAATTCTATACAAAATAAATTAATTGTCCGATTTTCACGAAAATGTCCATAATTACTTACCACATATAAAAACTCAATTGATTCCTGGAATTTTGTCTCACTTTCTATTCCCCGGTAATTGCCACAGGCTGACCGCACTCCTTTGCCCTTGTATAATATATATATATATATATATATATATATATATATATATATATATATATAATAAAATTCGAAGGCAATACAATGCGTAAAAAATAAAGACAAAAAGATGTTTTATATGTCTAATCGATTTCAAAGCTAGAGCTTCATCCTTTTTTTG
>CM042160.1:2352602-2391033 GCA_023376005.1 Doryteuthis pealeii
GGATCGCTCAGCCACTTGTGTTCCATCCTAAAACATCATGAGTCGCCACCCACGGCTAACAGATGACCCCATTGTGGAAGTCTTATCCCTCTGTAGAGGTGCAGTCGGATATTCTAATGCACCAGCTGACAGGGCGGATGAGGATTGGGACATACCCATTGATATCCATAGGTAGGGTATATAACAGGGACAGAAGACCAAATTTGAAATATGGGGACCACATATAGGGAAAGTATTTTGTAATTAATAATCATTATTTAAAACTAGCAAATATATGCACCCTCCGGACGCAAGTATTTAAGTTTTAATGTAATAAAATATCGTATTAAATTAGAAAGTCTAATGAAACTAAATAAGAATGCAGATAAAAAGATTTGAAAAAAATAGAACAATTGAAATTTACTCTTCCATCACTCTCGTCTTTCATTGTTATTTTTTCCAATTTAACTATTTAGTTAAAAGAGGAAGCAAAGAATAAAATGAAAGTTATTTTTTCTTGTTAATGGATTTCATTTAAGATTCATTGAAGAGATTTTTGCTTATATTCATTAAAATAAAACCAAACAGTTAGAAATCAATAATACTAAGCACATATTTATTAAAATCACATTTTTAATATCAATATGCAAATTAGCTTTCCCGTTCACACTGTAAACCGTTATTTTTTTGTATATATAAATATAATTGCAAATTGTTAGTATGTAGATATGGTCAACAGTGGCTTCGGCCTCTGGACCATTGGCGTCGATCCCAGGGGGCTATCCCCCCAGGCAACACCTGCCCCCTCGATTTAAAGGGCAGGGCTGGGTTTATTGCCCAGTGCCTGAGGCGCCCCCTTGATTCGACGGGAGGCTTTGTGGGAGGGGCCATCCCCACAGTGCCCCTTGATTTAAAGGGGCAGGGCTGGGTTTATTGCCCAGTGCCTGAGGCGCCCCTTGAGGAGGAATGCCGACGGGATCGACTTAATTTTTCACCTGCCACCCATGAGCTTCAGTTTGTGGGTGGTCCCACGTTAATAGGGTCTTGTGCCTGACCCGTACAAGTGGGGTACATGGAAAATATCATGTAGATATGGTTAACAGTATTAATGATGTAAAACAATTTTATTAATGATTGAGGTTTAAATAAAAATATATTCATGGTCAATTTGACCTCAATAACAAAGGGAATTGTGACTTGAGTAGTAATTTAGTTTCGGTTACAGACAGAAAAGCACACAATCTCCATTATAATAAGAGATATAATATTAAAATTATTATTTAGTTAAGATGTTAAATAAATCTAAGCCATATTGTTAACATAAATATTTATTTTATTTTTTAATCTGGTCTGTGTAAAGTAGCCCTATTTAGTTTTCAATTTCTTAGAATTTAAAAACTCCTAGTTTATTATTTAAACTAGCAAATATATGCACCCTCCGGGTGCAAGTATTTAAGTTTTAATGTAATAAAATATTGTATTAAATTAGAAAGGCTAATGAAACTAAATAAGAATACAGATAAAACGATTTGAAACAGAGGGAGTATAATAAAAGATTTGAAACAGAGGGAGTATAATAAAAAATGGAACAACTGAAACTTACTCTTCCATCACTCTCGTCTTTCATTGTTATTTTTTCTAATTTAAGTATTTAGTTATAAGAGGAAGTAAAGAATAAAATGACAGTTATTTTATCTTCTTAATGGATTTCATTTAAGATTCATTGAAGAGACTTTTGCTTATATTCATTAAAATAAAACCAAACAGTTAGAAATCAATAATACTAAGCACATATTTATTAAATTCGATTTTTTAATATTAATATGCAAATTAGCCTTCCCGTTCACACTGTAAACGCTATTTTGTTGTATATATAAATATAATTGCATATTTTCAGTACGTAGAGATAGTTAACAGTATTAATAATGTAAGACAATTTTATTAATAATTAAGGTTTAGATAAAAATAAAACCATGGAGAATGTGATGTCAATAACTAAGAGAATTGTGACTTGAGTAGGAATATAGTTTCGGTTACAGACAGAAAAACACACAATCTCCATTATAATAAGATTAAGGTATTTTTTCATCAATTGGCCTTTTGATATTTTGGTAAATATCCACAAGTTTACACTATCTATAACGAGAAGTTGTATTTCATTGAATGTGTTAATTTTGATTTTTACTTACAGATTAAGGTATTAAATATTTAATTTTATTTTTCTTTTCTTTTTGTTATTTGTTATTTTCCGTAATTGATACATTTAATTGTAATTCACTTGTTTGAAAGTAAATCTTTCATTGGGTATATTCTTTGATTTTCTTAATGTTGCTAGATAGTCCAATTACCAAAAAAAGGGAAATTATAAAATAATGTTTTAAAGATTACTCAACACAAAGTTCTAAGAGTTTATATAACTATCCAACTGAACATGGCCACGCCTCTTTGATCGTGACATCTACGCAGTTTTCCACCCAACGCTTGTTTTTATTGGTTATGGGCTACACCCACACATTTTCTGTGCCTACGCGTTTTCACTACACCTGTCTTCCGGCTATTGATGGTCGGTTCAATCAGTTTGAGGCAATATCCTGTTTTTCTTTGCAGGCCCATATTGACACCCACGCATTTACTGTGCCTATGTGTGAGTCATTTGCACCTGGTCTTTCGGTTGTCAATTTCTTGTTACATTAATTTATTTTTTTAAATTAAGTCATTTTTTCACCAACTGATCTTTCAATCTTTCTTTTCTTTTTGTAATTTGTTATTTTCTGTATATATTGATATAAGTAAAGTAAGTAAAGTCGACGGGGCGGCCTAAAGTCGGTATCAGCCAGTCAGCGAGGGAGTCTATCCACTTTTCAATAGCGCTAGACCAAGGAGATTGTTTTAGCATCTGAGGTGGAGCACCACACCTACCATCAGCTCCTTACTTTACCGCACAGATCTCTGTGCTACTCATACGCTGAGTTGGCGAGGACCGGTATCGAACTAGGAACCTTGTGGTCTCTAGCCGAACGCTTTACCGACTGAGCTAACCTGGTCCCATATATATTGATATATTTAATTGTAATTCATTTGTTTGAAAGTAAATCTTTCAGTGGGTATATTCTCTGATTTTCTTAAGGTTGCTAAATAGTTCAAATACATAATACATTAAATATTACATAATATATTAAATAATACAGTTATTTACTTAGCTTAGCTTAGTTTTTCACACCTGCCGTATTATTATTATCATTATTATTATTATTATTATTATTATTATTATTATTATTATTATTATTATTATTATTATTATTATTATTATGAGTTTTTCACCCTGTATTATTATTATTATTATTATTATTATTATTATTATTATTATTATTATGAGTTTTTCACACCTGCCGTATTATTATTATTATTATTATTATTATTATTATTATATTATGAGTTTTTCACACCTGCCGTATATATTATCATTATTATTATTATTATTATTATTATTGAGTTTTTCACACCTGCTGTATTATTATTTATTATTATTATTATTATTATTATTATTTTATGCCGTATTATTATTATTATTATTATTATTATTATTATTATTATGAGTTTTTCACACCTGCCGTATTATTATTATTATTATTATTATTATTATTATTATTATATTAGTTTTTCACACCTGCCGTATTATTATTATCATTATTATTATTATTTTATTATTATTATGAGTTTTTCACACCTGCTGTATTATTATTATTATTATTATTATTATTATTATTATTATGAGTTTTTCACACCTGCCGTATTATTATTATTATTATTATTATTATTATTATTATTATTATTATTATTTTTTCACACCTGTTATTATTATTATTATTTACTCCTTTTGAATTTTCACATCAGTGTTAGCTGATAGTCTTTCACTGGAGTCTGAGTGACAGCAAGTCTCCTCAGGTCTCCAGGACTCTTCTGAGTATTCTTGCAGATTGCAGCAGTGCAGTGTTCTGAATGGTTTCAATCCATCCTCTGACTTCCAAACTTTCCAAACCCTTTTCCAATCCTTTTGGGACCGTTCCAAGTGCACCAACTACAATTGGTATCACTTTCACTTTCATATTCCATAACTTTTTCAGTTCTCTGGCAAGGTCCAGGTATTTGTCCATTTTTTAAATTTTCCTTTAGCTTCACCCTGTGATCTGCTGGCACTGCAAAATCCACCAGTTAACAATTCTTTCTTTTTTGTTTATCAACACTAGGTCTGGTCTTCTTGCTGGGATAAGGTGATCCGTTTTTATTTCAAAGTCCCAGAGAATTTTATGTGTTTCGTTCTCAAGAACAGATTCTGGTTTATGCATATACCATTTTGTTGTATGGTCAAAATTAGATTTTTTGCATAATTCCCAGTGGATCACCTTTCCAACCCAGTTGTGTCTAGTTTTGTATTCCCTTTGTGCTAGTTTGCTACATTCGCAGAGTACATTATTATCATTATTATTATCATCATCATCATCATCATCATCATCATCATCATCATTATTATTATTATTATTATTATTATTATTCCACTGAATTAATATCTATAATTCCACACTCCATTTGTCCCTTATCTACAGTAACCTTTACTCCACTATGTTTTTAGATCTCTTTGGTCATAAGGTCAATATTTAATACCCTAATCTGTAAGTAAAAATCAAAATTAACACATTCAATGAGATACAACTTCTCGTTATAGATAGTGTGAACTTCTGGATATTTACTGCTAAATAGTTCAAATACATAATACATTAAATATTACATAATATATTAAATAATACATAATACATAATACATTAAATATTACATAATATATTAAATATATACATATTAAATATATACATAATATACATAATACATAATACATAAATATTACATAATATATTAAATAATACATAATACATTAAATATTACATAATATATTAAATAATACATAATACTAATACATTAAATATTACATAATATATTAAATAATACATAATACATAATACATTAAATATTACATAATTATATTAATAATATATAAATATTATATAATAATACATAATACATATTACATAATATATTAAATAATACATAATACATAATACATTAAATATTACATAATATATTAAAATAATACATAATACATTAAATATTACATAATATATTAAATAATACATAATACATAATACATTAAATATTACATAATATATTAAATAATACATAATACATAATACATAATAATACATTAAATATTACATAATACATAATACATAACTAATACATAATACATAATACATAATACATAATATTAAATATTACATAATATATTAAATAATACAGTTATTTACTAAGCTTAGCTTAGATGTGGCACAAGGCCAAATATAAGGGGAACCGTCTACTCATGGTTTGCCAGTCTACCTTGCTAAAAATTACACCACACATATTTGGTTATATTGCATTTCACTTAGCGCTAATACCCTTGGGAAAGGTATGAATCCTACTCTCCCTCCAGCTATGGGTAAATAGTAGGGCAGACTGGGCTCTTTAACCTTGGTTAGGCAACTGGTCTAGGAGAAGGAAAACTCTGAATTCAAACTCCGCTTAAGAAATTGACCTTGTGTCATATCCTACCCATGCGGAAGGGTTAGTAAATATCTATATTTTGTTATATGGTTATTTACTAAGCATAGCTTAGATGTGGCACAAGGCTAGAAGTATGGGGTACCCAATGAGAATCGAACTCACTTACAATGGTCTGCAAATCTAGCTTGCTAATCATTTCACCATGAGAGGCACCCATTTTTGGTTATATAAATCTAAATCTGTATACTACATTAGTCTCATGACTTGTCTGGGGGGATGAGTTGTTGTGGATAACAAGGTTAGTGGTTTCAAATTTGGTGTAATAAATAATTAATTTTACCTTTTTATCGGGTGTGGTTGAAGTAACATTGTTCAGAATTAATTTTTTTAGTGCTATTTCATATTCTCTGATTTTCTTAAGGTTGCTAAAAAGTTCACTTACCAAAAAAAGGTGGCGTGTGTACATGGCAATACAAAGGGGGTATAAGAGATTCACATTGGTTCTTATAAAGCATTAGGTTACTTTAAGGATAAGTATCCAATGCGGAATACTTCAGTTAGGAAAACAACAAACGCGTTAGTTACATTAATATAGTTTTTATTATAACATATATAGGCTATATAATGTCACAGGTGTCCAAACATACATAGTAGTGTTAATAGACAAAATAGGTGGAAACCACTTACTGTAAGTAGAGTCTGTAACAAGTAAGTAATACTGTTGTGAGGTGTGGTTTTGTGTTCCTTGTTACAGTAGTATTTATTCGTGCTTAATCTTAGCACTGGGTTCGGCTTCTCCTAGCTAACCTCTTTAGTACCCTAAAGTGTCTATATATGTCCTGCAGTAATACACATATGTAAATGAGATAACACGCCATTGGCTATCTCACTACAAATACAATAAGTAATAATTAATTTTACCTTATTATCAGGTGTGGTTGAAGTAACATTGTTCAGAATTAATTTTTTTAGTGCTATTTTATATTCTCTGATTTTCTTAAGGTTATTAAAAAAGTTCAATTACCAAAAAAAAAACAACAAAAAAAACACCCTAGATATTTATTCTCATTTTCAAATATCTGATATTTCATATTTAAAAAAAAAAAAAAAAATTTTAAAAGAAAGAGAAACAATTTGCTGGTGTAATGGATTTATTTAAACTGAATTCTTTATTAGTACTAGCAAATATATGCACCCTCCGTAGGGTGCAAATATTTTAGTTAAATTTTATAATAAAATATCATATTAAATTAGAAAGGCTAATGAAACTGAATAAGAATGTAGATAAAAAGATTTTGAACAGAGGGGGTATGATTGAAAAATAGAACAACTTTGAAACTAACTCTTCCATCATTTTCCATTACTCCCGTCTTTCATTGGTAAATTTTCCTAATTTAAACTGTTTAGTTAAAATAGGAAGTAAAGAATAATATTACAGTTATTTCTTCTTGTTAAGGGATTTCTTTTAAGATTTATTGAAGAGATTTTTGCTCATATTCAATAGGATAAAACCAAACAATTAGAAATCAATAATACTAAGCATGTATTTATTAAAATCAATTTTTTAAGATCAATATGCAAATTAGCTTCCCATTCATGCTGTAAACATCTATTTTGTTGTATATATAAATACAATTGTATGTTATTAGTATGTAGATATGGTCAACAGTGTAAGTAATGTGAAACAATTTTATAAATAATGTGAGGTTTAAATAAAAATAAAATCATGAAGAATATGAAGTAAATAACTAAAGGAATTGTGACTTGTATAGTAATATAGTTTCGGTTACAGATAGACAAACCCACAATCTCCATTATAATAAGATTATCTGCGTTATTGGGACTATTGTCCTCATCTTCATTGTTATCTGTACAACGTTTCAGCCGATATGCCCTCCAGTCTTCATCAGGTATTTCTTGTCAGACTCAGGAACCTTCTCGGACTTGATTTGTTTAAGGGCATATGTTTGTATTGCCATGTACACCTCCGGCCTTTTTCAGGTATTTCTTGTCGGACTCGAGAACCTTCTTGAACTCGGGAACCCTCTTTTCGGACTCAGGAACCTTCTTTTCAGACTCGGGAACTTTCTTGTCATAATTGGGAACTTTCTTTGTCGTAATCAGGAGCCATCACGGATTTATTTAATAGTTGGGTGGACCTGAACTTTCAGAACCCTCCCCCTCCATCTAAAATTTTTGTTTTTAATCTTTTTTTTTTTTTTTCAATGGATTATTATCGATTGCACACCAATCTATCCGATTGTAAAATAAAATTTTAAAAAGTTATTTATTTTTCAAGTTTTCAGGGGTGCTCAGTTCCCTGTATAAGTTTATAGTAAACCGAATCCCCATATCGGAACTGCTCGATAATAAATAGTTTGGGTTCTGTTTTTTCTGGGCCACCCTAACTTTGACGCCTTTGCACCAGTTTCCTTTCGAGCGGTTCCGATATAAACTTATACGGGGAACTGAGCACCCTTGAAAACTCGAAAAATAAATAACTTTTTTGAATTTGTTTTTCACAGTCTGATAGATTGGTGTGCAATTGATAATAATCCATTGAAAGAAGGAAAAAACAAATTAAAAACAAAAATTTTAGATGGGGGGGTTCTGAAAGTTCAGGTCCGGCAAAAGTTGATTTTTTTCCCGAGAAGTTAATTATAGTTAACCTTTCTTGTAGACAAAGGTAGCATGGATCACTAAGAGATCTGATTTTCTTCGGATTTTCCATTTAATGATATATAGTTTGCTATATTGATAAGTGAAGAAAGCTCACTTTCATTTGCAGAGCATGCATATCTAAGTTAGAATAGTATTATCTGCGTTATTCGGATGATTGTCCTCATCTTCATTGTTATCTGTACAACGTTTCGGCCGATATGCCCTCCGGCCTTCTTCAGGTATTTCTTGTCGGACTCGGGAACCTTCTTAACGCCCCTACCCCAGCTATGGTTAGTGGAATGAGAACAGGATACCCCCGTGGACAGAATAAAGGGTTAGGTTCAAAGTTCCGTGATGGATCCCGATTACGACAAAGAAGGTTCCCGACTACGACAAGAAGGTTCCCGAGTCCGAAAAGAAAGTTCCCGAGTCCGAAAAGAGGGTTCCCGAGTCCAAGAAGGTTCCCTAGTCCGACAAGAAATACCTAAAAAAAAAAAGGCCTGAGGTGTACATGGCAATACAAATGGGGATTATAAAATGATTTTTAAAGATTTGTCGATTATATATAAACAATTAGCAAAAATCAGGGAATCATCCCTATCGGCCGAAACGTTGTACAGATAACAATGAAGATGAGGACAATAGTCCGAATAACGCAGATAAATACTAATCATCAAGCCTCATCTGAAAGATTGAGAGAAATGAATTCTTTATGGCTAAACATTCGTACAAACTGATACTCCTCTTTGCAAACTCCTTATTTACCAGCTATTTTACTTAGCTATTAGCCAAGGATAAAATGAATTCTCTTAAAAGTCAGAATGATATCTCTTATTATAATGGAGATTGCGTGTTTGTCTGTCTGTAACTGAAACTATATCACTACTGAAGTCACAATTCCCTTAGTTATTTAGTTATTGTTGCTTTTTATTATTATCCGAAAAATGCAATACAAATGATTTTTTTAAAAAGATTTGTCGATTATATATAAATAATTACCATAAATCAGGGAATTATCCAATTGTTATAAAATTTTCAGCATTTTATTCATTAAGGAATTAATTTTATGATGAATAAGTTTTATTTATTAAAAAAAATGATGAAGCATGGGGGTGGAGGGGTTTCTAAGAAATCAAGTTGGCATGGTGCACATCAAAGAACTCGCATTTTGTTGAAGGGGGCCACGGCCAAAAAAGGTTGAGAACCACTGGTTTAGAGAATTGAACACTTTGCTAAGTCTGAACAAAAATAAAGAGAAAACACCTTTTTTGCTTTTAAAATGTTATTGATAATTTATTTTTTATTCCACAGATTTGAAATCAACATTTCAAGATGAATAGAGGTCGAGGTCGAGATCAAGGTCGAGGTCGAGATCAAGGTCGAGGTCGAGGTCGAGGTCGAGGTCAAGGTCAACACCGTCAAAGGTTAAAGTTCTCTTAATTTTTTTCATATCTTTTTAAATCTTTGCCTTCTTTAAACCGCTCACAGTGGGTCTCCCACCTCTATGATCCTACCGTGTCACTGTGATCTCACGCGTGTCGCATGAAGGACTCAGATTACAATGATAATAGGATGAAATTATGAAATTATTTGATGAAATTAATTCTTGCCTACTTTAAGCCGCTCATAGCGGCTCTTCCTCCACTGCGATCCTATGCATGCCACACTCAAGTATAGTACAAAAACTTATGGTTAGTTCATTATAAATGAGCAGAAGGACTCAGATTATAATAATAATAATAGGGCTTGATTTGAATAGAATGAGTTCTGAGGTGAATAGATAATGAACTTTGAAATATCCCATTGTACAGGTAAAAAAAAATACCAGGGAAATTTGGTATAACTGTGGGAGAAATTCAGTAGGCAAAATGTTAATTGAGTACTACTCAAATGAGGAGGAGAAAGTTAAAAACAAGGAACAGTGTATTCATGAATATAATCTATCTATCTATCTATCTATCTATCTATGTGAGAAATGTGAGGAGGTTAATCCGACAGTATGTGGAGAAAGGTAGACAAACACGGGATGTTATGGAAACTGGATGTTTATTGTCGACGATGCAACGTTTCGGTCTCTTAATTAAATTAAATTTAATTAGACCATCTTCAGGACTTGGATATAGTAGTTGCTTCAATGATGGACATTCTCAAAATGCTGAAAACGGAAGGTCGTCAGTAGGGAGAGGGGGGTTGGGGGTGGTTAGTGGATTTTCTTCTCACTAGATGGGGAGTGTCAGAATGGTGGATGGTGATACCACAGGTGTTGGTCTAGAAAGTTGGATTGTTGAGGATTGGTTAACTGAATATGTGTATGTGTGTGTGTGTCTGTTTAATTGGTTTTTTGTTTATATGTGTTGGGGACACATATAAACAACTGTGACCAGACCCCATTTCATGCCAATTAACAGTTAGCTATATGAGCATCGTTATAGCGGATAACAACATAACGTCTCTTATTGGTTATGTGGGAAGAGAGGGTATGTAGTAGTATGTGTGGTTTCTATATGAGAACACGTCGCAATGTTGAGAATAGCCGTGACCAGACCCCATTTCACGCCAATTAATAGTTGGCTATATGAGCATCGTTATAGTGGATAACAACATAACGTCTTTTATTTGGTTACGTGGGAAGAGAGGGTATGTGCTAGTATGTGTGGGTTTCTGTATGAGAACACGTCGCAAGGTTGAGAATAACCGTGACCAGACCCCATTTCATGCCAATTAACAGTTAGCTATATGAGCATCATTATAGCGGATAACAACATAACGTCTCTTATGTGGTTATGTGGGAAGAGAGGGTATGTAGTAGTATGTGTGGGTTTCTATATGAGAACACGTTGCAATGTTGAGAATAACCATGACCAGACCCCATTTCACGCCAATTAACAGTTAGCTATATGAGCATCGTTATAGCGGATAACAACATAATGTCTTTTATTTGGTTACGTGGGAAGAGAGGGTATGTGCTAGTATGTGTGGGTTTCTGTATGAGAACACGTTGCAAGGTTGAGAATAACTGTGACCAGACCCTATTTCATGCCAATAGAGTTAACAGTTAGCTAGTGTTCACTATGTACGTCTTCTGTTTTACTTTGTGAAGCTGGGCGATGAGATATTAATCATGGGGAAATTTGACTAAGAGGTACATACTTACAAACCCATTCGCACGAGCGGGATGTGACACAAGGTCAAGTGGAGTTTATTAGGTTTGAATTTAGATTTTTCCTTTTCCTAAACTGGTTGCTTCCAGGTCAGAGGACCCAGTCCACCCAAATGTTTTCCTATAGCTGGAGGGAGAATAGTTGTATTCATTCATTTACCAAGGCTATTAGCGCTTAGAATATAACATTACTTGAATTAAGTTGATCCTGGCCGTTGACCCGTTTTGAGTTCCTCCGCCCAGCATCTTATGATGTACGCCGTTGGCCTATTTAGGCTCTTCCGCCGCATCTCAGATCCACCACGCTGCTACCCATGGTTTGGTTTTGCATCCTGTCGGGGTATGTAAATTTTTGCAGGAAGAAGGAGAAAGACAAAAGAGAAAGGAGATAGGCGAGGAAAAGGGATCGAGGGGAATAGATGCTATAGAAATAAGTGTTAAGTTAGAAATAAGTTAGAAGTAAGTTAGAAATAAGTTTTAAGTTAGTATAAGTCCACAAGTCCCCTCCTATATTAAAATATTTATTCATTCATTTATTAACGCTCTATCAGAGATATTGAGCACTCTTCTAATAATACTGTACGTTGGATCACTACTGCCTCTTCAAGTGTAATAGTGCCAACCACATATATAGATGCTATAGAAATAAGTGTTAAGTTAGAAATAAGTTAGAAGTAAGTTAGAAATAAGTTTTAAGTTAGTATAAGTCCACAAGTCCCCTCCTATATTAAAATATTTATTCATTCATTTATTAACGCTCTATCAGAGATATTGAGCACTCTTCTAATAATACTGTACGTTGGATCACTACTGCCTCTTCAAGTGTAATAGTGCCAACCAGATATATAGATGCTATAGAAATAAGTGTTAAGTTAGAAATAAGTTAGAAGTAAGTTAGAAATAAGTTTTAAGTTAGTATAAGTCCACAAGTCCCCTCCTATATTAAAATATTTATTCATTCATTTATTAACGCTCTATCAGAGATATTGAGCACTCTTCTAATAATACTGTACGTTGGATCACTACTGCCTCTTCAAGTGTAATAGTGCCAACCACATATATAGATGCTATAGAAATAAGTGTTAAGTTAGAAATAAGTTAGAAGTAAGTTAGAAATAAGTTTTAAGTTAGTATAAGTCCACAAGTCCCCTCCTATATTAAAATATTTATTCATTCATTTATTAACGCTCTATCAGAGATATTGAGCACTCTTCTAATAATACTGTACGTTGGATCACTACTGCCTCTTCAAGTGTAATAGTGCCAACCAGATATATAGATGCTATAGAAATAAGTGTTAAGTTAGAAATAAGTTAGAAGTAAGTTAGAAATAAGTTTTAAGTTAGTATAAGTCCACAAGTCCCCTCCTATATTAAAATATTTATTCATTCATTTATTAACGCTCTATCAGAGATATTGAGCACTCTTCTAATAATACTGTACGTTGGATCACTACTGCCTCTTCAAGTGTAATAGTGCCAACCACATATATAGATGCTATAGAAATAAGTGTTAAGTTAGAAATAAGTTAGAAGTAAGTTAGAAATAAGTTTTAAGTTAGTATAAGTCCACAAGTCCCCTCCTATATTAAAATATTTATTCATTCATTTATTAACGCTCTATCAGAGATATTGAGCACTCTTCTAATAATACTGTACGTTGGATCACTACTGCCTCTTCAAGTGTAATAGTGCCAACCACATATATAGATGCTATAGAAATAAGTGTTAAGTTAGAAATAAGTTAGAAGTAAGTTAGAAATAAGTTTTAAGTTAGTATAAGTCCACAAGTCCCCTCCTATATTAAAATATTTATTCATTCATTTATTAACGCTCTATCAGAGATATTGAGCACTCTTCTAATAATACTGTACGTTGGATCACTACTGCCTCTTCAAGTGTAATAGTGCCAACCAGATATATAGATGCTATAGAAATAAGTGTTAAGTTAGAAATAAGTTAGAAGTAAGTTAGAAATAAGTTTTAAGTTAGTATAAGTCCACAAGTCCCCTCCTATATTAAATATTTATTCATTCATTTATTAACGCTCTATCAGAGATATTGAGCACTCTTCTAATAATACTGTACGTTGGATCACTACTGCCTCTTCAAGTGTAATAGTGCCAACCACATATATAGATGCTATAGAAATAAGTGTTAAGTTAGAAATAAGTTAGAAGTAAGTTAGAAATAAGTTTTAAGTTAGTATAAGTCCACAAGTCCCCTCCTATATTAAAATATTTATTCATTCATTTATTAACGCTCTATCAGAGATATTGAGCACTCTTCTAATAATACTGTATGTTGGATCACTACTGCCTCTTCAAGTGTAATAGTGCCAACCACACACATCTATATATATAAAAGGAAGTTTGGTATGTACGTGTCGACTTATAACTCACAAACGAGAGATCATTCAGATTTGAAATCTCGCATACTACTTGATATGCTTATAACTAAGAAACACACAAAATTTGGGTTTGGATTAATAATAATTGAGCGATATAATACAATAATTAACAAAAAATTAACAAAACAGTATACACACCACACCTACTCACGTCGACACGAGTTTAGTTTTAAACTTCCCAGACAGAAGACTCTGTCGATGTATGAAAAAATACGAATGTTCATTTCAAAAAACAAAAACTAAAGTTAAGCTGACACACCCACCCATCCCGTATCCCGTCGGCACAATTCATCTTAAAGTAGCGTCAACACAATTCCTAACTGGAATAAAAAAGACAGTTCTAAAACTGAAAAAAACCCTCCCACCCCACTCATCCGTACAGGCTTAATATTTGGAGTGAGTACATCCCTGCACCTACCCCAAATAATTTTATATTTCCTTAGGCTTTTGAACTTCTATGAATATGGTCGTAGAAAGGAAAATAATACTCATATGTATTTTAAATCGATTATATGCTGAAGTCATATTTGTTTTATTCGTTATTACTGGGTATTCAAATTATTTCTAATTCATTTTTAAACATACTTTTAAAAAAGTGTTAAAATTTTTATAGTCCGGTCATGGACCGGGTACTTTTGCTAGTTGATATATAAAGAGTATTATAATTTGCTTGAAGTACCCTCACAAAAGCACACAATTGCCTTCCAATTTGTCAAAGGGAGTCACATAACCTGCATCCACCTCATGTCAGTTATCCGAATTTCAGCGTGAACGGGTTCTGTCTTACTTTTTGGACCTTGATGATGGAACATATATATATATATATATAATATATAATCCAAAAGTCCAGAGAAGAAATCTTCCTTACGACATAGGTTTTTTTTTTTTTTTTTTAATTTTTTTTTAAAAACAACTTGTCGCAGTTTGAGAGCTCAATGTGTGCTCTTATTGTTAGAGTCACAGAGCAAATTTATATTTAAATAAATAACAAAAGACTTAGAGATCCTGCATTATAGACTATTTCAGGGAGCTTAGACAAAAATGTCTAATTCTCCCGACTCATCATATATATAAATATATATATATATATATATATATATATATATATATAATTCTCCCGACTCATCATATATATATATATATATATATATATATATTCGCATCTGATGAGTCGGGAGAATTAGACATTTTTGTCTAAGCTCCCTGAAATAGTCTATAATGCAGGATCTCTAAGTCTTTTGTTATTTATTTAAATATTATATATATATATATATATATATATATTACCAACCCCTCCGCACGAGCAGGATGCGACACAAGGTCAATTTCTTAAGCTGAGTTTAACAGCTTTAATGCTCTTCAGGGCTAAGATCTTAGCCCTGAAGAGCATTAAGCGAAACTAATAGTAGGTTCGTCTGACTCATTAGATTTATCTTTATTATTTGCTCTACTTAGGTATTGAGCACTTTTTACTTATTAGCTATTCTCCTAGCAGTTATATGAATATATATATATATCTTATATACATATATATATATATATAAATTGTTTTTTCTTTTGGCCAAATACTGTACCAATAGATTATTTTTTGTTGGTACGACTATCTTGGTTTTTTCTTTTTTTCAAAAAATTTTTCTCTTCCTGGTTGATGTTTGGTAGTATATTTTTACAATCAAACTATTTGCTGGGTTTTTTCTCACCGCAAGGATTTACCAACACGCTTGGTATATTAAATTATATATATATATATATATATATATATATATATATATATAAAGAGAGAGAAAGAGAGAGAGAAAGGGGGTGACCAAAGAAAACCAGTAAAAACCTTGATTTAATTAAAACTTTCAAAAACGTTTTGTGCTTTGGGGGGGGGGGATCACTAATAGTAACGAGATATTAATGTCCATAATATAATATTTATTGATTATATATATATATATATATATATATATATATATATAAGAGAGTTTCATAATTTGCTTGAAGCATTGTGTATGTATTGGTTAGGAGGTTGATTGAGAAGACTATCACAATGCAGTTTGGAATCTCCGATCTTGATTTTGGCAAATTCATCCTGGAGATTCCAAACTGCATTGTGATAGCCTTCTAAATCAACCTCCTAACCAATATATACACAATGCTTCAAGCAAATTATGAAACTCTCTTATCTCTACGCCTGAGCCAGGATGAATTTGCCAAAATCAAGATCAGAGATTCAAAACTGCATTGTGATAGCCTTCTAAATCAACCTCCTAACCAATATATATATATATATATATATATAGAGAGAGAGAGAGAGAGAGAGATGGGGGGGTGACCAAAGAAAAGAGCCCTGACTTTCAAAAAAAGTTTTGTGTTTTGGGGGCGGGGGGATCACCCTGTATTAAAGACTTTGATATTGATGTATTTATCTTGTTTACAACATTTATCCGAATTTCAGCGTGAACGGGTTCTGTCTTACTTTTTGGACCTTGATGATGGAACATCTTATATATATTTACCAACCCCTCCGCACGAGCAGGATGCGACACAAGGTCAATTTCTTAAGCGGAGTTTAACAGGTTTAAATTCAGAGTTTTCCTTCTCCTAGACTAGTTGCCTAATCAAGGTTAAAGAGCCCAGTCTGCCCTACTATTTACCCATAGCTGTTTTCCTATAATCTTGTTTACAACTTGTTGATTTTACGTTTTTATTTATTTATTTATTTGTTTATTTTTGAAGATACCGGTATCCGCAGCGTGGTGAAGGCCGAGACTTTCATCGGCGCAGAAATGAAAATGAGTTAACACCAGCCAAATTACAAGAATTGCTTTCCCGGGAACCAAATGAAATTACTTTAAGTCTTGGTTCTAATATGGATTCACTCAGAGAACTTATCAACGAACCGATGGACTATGACCTGACAGAATTATTTATCAAAGTTATTCAAAAGAGTATGAAAAGTACTTCCTTAAAAGAAAAAAATAACCAAATCATTTCAATAATAATACGATCAGGGTTTTCTTCGAATATATCTCAGCTGCTTGGAAAAATGAATTTTACTGAACGTCATGTGGAATTCCTTCTGAATCTCATGTATATCGTGAAGATAATTCTTATGCAGAACCCCAGTGAGTATCTAAAGACTGTTCCAATTATTTTTTCCATTGATATAATCTTCCAGGATCCTGATCTGGTCAGAGTTGAAATTTTGGAAGACTTGTTGGAGAAACACAGGGAACTTCATCGTTTATCGCAAGAATTGGCCAAGAAAAATAAAAATCAAGAAACTGAGACGGTCTCTAGTTTGCCAGAAGTTCCTCCTGAAGATTTTCGCGATCTTGAAATGATGCCATCTGCTGAGGCTATTCTCGCAGAAGGAGAAATATTTTTACGAGTGAATAAAGTGAAAGGTGCTTATGATAATGTTGACCATTATTTGGATGTTCAGTTCCGTCTGATGAGAGAGGATTTTTTTGGTCCTTTACGAAATGGCATCAAACAGTACCTTTCATTTGAAAGGGAACAGAAACATCAACGTTTAGATGATATACGCATTTACCATCAGGTACAAATTTTATACTCGTTATGTACATCAGATGGCATTGCCCATAAAGTGTCATTTGACGTGTCAAAGCTACGAGTTAAGTGGGAGCAAAGTAAACGACTTATCTACGGTTCACTTGTTTGTCTGACACCAGATGATTTCAAGACCGTTTATTTTGCCACGGTCATAAATCGGAAGGTAGAAGAATTAAAGAAGGGACAGCTGGAGTTAAAATTCCTTTCCAGTTGGGAAGATATTTCACACATCTCATTTAGTACAGTTTTTATTATGGCCGAAACAACAGCTTATTTCGAAGCTTCTCGTCATATTCTGACCGCTTTAAAAGAAATAAAAGAAGATGATATGCCATTTAAAGACTATATAATTTATGGCAAGCCTGAAGTAAAAGCACCTAACTATCTCACTCAACAAACTAATCTCAAAATGGATCTTTCATGTCTTATAGGAGACTGTCAATTGGTCTTTAATTCTCGTCTGAATGTTGTAACCCAAAACCGAAATTCCAAAGCAAATCTTTCACTCAACATTTTGGAGGACGCTTGGCCGGATGCAGAAGATTTAAAATTGAATGATTCTCAGCTTCAGGCTTTACAAAATGCTCTGACAAAAGAATTTTCCCTAACTCAAGGACCACCAGGCACTGGGAAAACCTACATTGGCCTGAAAATTGTGAAAACCCTGTGTTCTAACAGCGACCTATGGCGGGCGGACAGAAAAAGTCCCATGCTGATTGTTTGTTATACAAACCAAGCCCTGGATAAGTTTCTTGAAGGAATAACTAGCTTTCTGGAAGGAGGCATCCTTCGTGTAGGGGGAAGAAGTAACAGCGAAGTTCTCAACAAATATTTGTTGAAAAACATAAAAGACACATACAGAAAAGAGAAATATTTTACCAGAGAATTTATGAGCAATAAACATGCGACAAAAAGGGAAAAAGATGCTCTGAGATATGAAATTGAACAAATGACAGAAAAGACTAAACACGTTAAAAATGGAATTCTACACGAAGACATACTAAAAGATCATATGAAACAATTTTACGATTGGTTGGTGAAAGGTTTTAAGGCTTATTTTGATCTTAAAACAAGTAGGAATAAATCTGTAATGATACAGTGGCTAGGCTATGGCGATATTGAAATTGGGGAAAGGGATATTGAAAACCCGGATGATGACAATACAGAAGCCGCAGAACATTCTGCCGAGGAAGATAATGTTGAACTGGATACAGAGGCAGATTTTATTCAACGTAATCGTATGATAGACGTCGATGATATTGAAGAAAAAATATCTAAAGTAGAAATCAATGATGATGGATTTCTTGCATTGAATATTGAAGAACTTAGCAGGATAAAACAATCTACTGAAGACGGTTTTGAAAAGACTTCAAAGGAAAAGAAGCGATTGAAAAGACAACTGAAAAAATTTTTGGATTGTAACACACAAATGACAGATGAAGAAGTTGAGCAGATTCGTCACGATGACCTGTGGGTTATGAAAATGAATAAACGATGGGAACTTTATCGACGTTGGGTGGCTTCCTATTGTCAACAAGAGCAAGATGGAATTGTACAAAAAGAAATCGAATATAACCGTGTTTCGCAAATCGATCGAGAACTTTGGCAACACGAAGATGGCGAAATCATGAAGAATTCTCTCATCATTGGCATGACGACAACAGCAGCTGCCAGGTACCATGCCTTACTACAAGAGATTCGGCCAAAAATCATAATTGTGGAGGAAGCAGCTGAAATCTTGGAGGCTCATGTTGTCACAGCCTTGAATCCAATGTGTGAACAAATAATCCTGATTGGTGACCATAAGCAACTTAGTCCAAATGCAAATGTCTATGAATTGGCTCGTAATTACAACTTGGAAGTTTCTCTGTTTGAACGAATGGTCCTTAATAAATGTCAGGTAAAATGTCTCTCCCATCAACATCGCATGCGACCAGAGATTTCTCAACTACTGCGTCCAATTTATCCAGAATTGCAAGACCATCCATCTGTGATGAAATATGAAAACATCAAGGGAGTTGCTAGCAATGTATATTTCATTCAACATAATGAACCAGAAGTAACAAATGAAGAGGTTAGGAGTCATAGCAATCCTCATGAAGCATCTTTAGTTGTAGAACTGTGCAAATATTTGCTAAAACAAGGATACAGTCAATCTCAAATAACTATTCTAACAACCTACACGGCTCAACTCTTCGAACTGAAGAAACTAATGAAAAATACATTTTTTAAAGGTGTACATCTGACAGTGGTTGACAATTTTCAAGGCGAAGAAAATGACATCATTTTACTTTCTTTGGTAAGAAATAACGTTGAAAAAAAGATTGGCTTTTTAAAAAATAATAATCGAGTGTGTGTAGCTCTATCCAGAGCCAAAATGGGCTTTTATGTATTTGGAAACATTGAGGTTTTCTCAGAGCAGACCAAATTGTGGAACACAATTTCACAGATATCTAAATCTAAAAACTTGATTGGTTATTCATTGACACTCTGTTGCCAAAATCATCCTGATCGAAATGTCCAAATAAGGAATGTACTTGATTTTGACCAATCACCTGAAGGAGGATGTTTAATGCCATGTGAAAGCCGTCTTAAATGTGGGCACACTTGTAAGCGTGCCTGTCATCCAGTTGATGATCATGATGAATACAAATGCTTGGAGATATGTCCTAAAATGGCACCTCACTGTCCAGATGATCATAGATGCACTCATGTATGCTCGGAGAAATGTAAACCTTGCATGAAAATGGTGGTTAAAAGTATGCCTAATTGCAATCATCAGCAAAGGATGGCTTGTTCCGCAGACCCAAGCAGATTCAAGTGTGAAAATCCCTGTGAAAAACATTTGCCGTGTGGTCATCTGTGCAAGGAACGTTGTGGTTACAAATGTAGCATTCGATGTATGACCAAAGTCTCCAAAACATTTCCCTGTAACCATATCGTGAAAACTCCTTGTTACCAGTCAGTCTGTCCGGAAAAATGCAGAAAACGTTTAGATTGTGGACATGAATGCAGCAGTACTTGTGGTGAATGTTCTGATCGACGGATCCATTTGGTTTGCACTAACGGTTGTGGGAGATTGTTAGTCTGTGGCCACAAATGCTTGAACAGGCAATGCAATGTATGTTCACCTTGTTGGAAATCTTGTGAGAACAGATGCGTTCACAATAAATGCATTAAGTTGTGTGGAGAGTTGTGCATCCCATGCAATGAGCCATGCGCATGGCGTTGTGAACATCATAAATGCAGCAGACTCTGCCACGAGCCTTGTGATCGTCCGAAATGTAACAGACCTTGTTCGAAAATTCTTTTCTGTAATCACCCATGCGTTGGATTGTGTGGTGAAAAGTGCCCACGTCTGTGCCGCGTGTGCAACAAAGAAGAGCTGACGGAAATCTTTTTTGGTGCTGAGGATGAAGAAGATGCGTGCTTTGTAGAACTGGAGGATTGTGGGCATATTCTTGAAAAATCTGGCCTGGATTTATGGATGGCCCAAGAAACGGATGGTGAAATCCAGCTGAAAGTTTGTCCCAAATGCAAAGTTCCAATCAGACGCAATTTACGTTATGGTCAAATTATTAATAAAACATTAATGGATATCAATGTGGTTAAAGAGAAATTGCTTGGTGATAGACGACAAATCAATAAATTTATTCGTCAAAGTGAAATTGATCTTCACAACTTACCTCGAGATTATCATGATTATCTTCTAGGTGAATGTCGTCAATTGCAAAGATTTCCTGCAACTTTATCTGACTGGTCTTCATTTAGCCATCGAATCACATTTATTTTAGCTCTTGGTAAATTGATGAAAAACCATGTTTTCAAATACAATTCCTCCTTAGAGAAACATTGTTTGGATTTATCAGATTGGCTTTCATGCAATAAAGAAATATTTTCCAAATCTCAATTAGAAGAAATCAAGACTGAAATAGAACGCATTGGAAAGTTAATTCAATTTTACGAGGCCAAAAGAACTGTCATGGACCTGGTTGATAACCCCACCAAATACTTGATCGAACGAGGACTGCAAATGCTGACATCTAATGATTATTCCCGTGTTCGTGATGAACTGTTAGAAATAGAACAAAAAATTCCTACAATTTCAAAACTAGAAAGAATTTCCATTTTCAATGCAATGGCACTTCCTCCTGGCAATTGGTATAAATGCCCAAAAGGTAAAATTTCACTTTTCTGTCTACATTATATGAGGGAGGGTAAAAAATTATCTACGCTTTCGCCATAATATATCTTTATTATTGTCACACTGTGTTCTGCTTTTGTTTACAATCTTTTATTATTAAATTTCTATGTGTAGTCACGTGCGCTAAACGAACTTTCCCCAATTCATCCCGCACTCCACGGAAATTAAATGGACATTTGATATGCCACATTGACTTTACTTAATCCGTGGATAATAATTATCTTAAGCGTTAGATTATGACTTACAATGTATATAATTATGACTTATGACTTATAGTATATATAATTATGACTTATAATGTATATAATTATGACTTATAATATATATAATTATGACTTATGACTTATAATGTATATAATTATGACTTATGACTTATAGTATATATAATTATGACTTATGACTTATAATGTATATAATTATGACTTATAATATATATAATTATGACTTATGACTTATAATGTATATAATTATGACTTATAGTATATATAATTATGACTTATGACTTATAATGTTATAATAATTTATGACTTATACTTATAATGTATATAATTATGACTTATGACTTATGTATATAATTATGACTTATAATAAATATAATTATGACTTATGACTTATAATGTATATAATTATGACTTATGACTTATAATGTATATAATTATGACTTAATGCAAGCATAATTTAAAGAACTCTTTTGAAGTGGAATTTACAAAATTACCACAATAACTCCCCCCCCCCAAAAAAAAAATACAGTCCATTGATATTTCTCTTAAGTGTCTCTCCTTCGTATAATAATATTTATTGACTCTCCTTCATATATGATGTAATGAATATGTAAATACTTTGGTACCCCACCCCGACTATAATCTGATTGGACAGTGTCATGTATAAATAGTCAACACTGTGTTGGTACAGGCACCTAGACCTAGACCTAAACCTACAACCTAATCTTACTCGCTAGACTACACCACGCCTACTCGGAAGACGTATTGCTATTCGACGCACCAGCTACTACTGCGATAATGTACCAAATACCAACTTCAGAATATATCCCTTAACCGGGATATATCAGTATAATAATATCTATTGACTTTCCTTTGTATAATAATATTTATTGACTCTCCTTTGTATAATAATATTTTGCATTATTATTCAGACTATTGTCCTCATCTTTATTGTTATCTACACTATTTCTCTGAATTTTTTAGATGAGGCTTGATAATTAGTATTATTTGGATTATTCGGACTATTGTCCTCATCTTTATTGTTATCTACACTATTTCTCTGAATTTTTGAGATGAGGCTTGATAATTAGTATTATTTGGATTATTCGGACTATTGTCCTCATCTTTATTGTTATCTACACTATTTCTCTGAATTTTTGAGATGAGGCTTGATAATTTGGATTATTTGGATTATTCAGACTATTGTCCTCATCTTTATTGTTATCTACACTATTTCTCTGAATTTTTGAGATGAGGCTTGATAATTTGGATTATTTGGATTATTCAGACTATTGTCCTCATCTTTATTGTTATCTACACTATTTCTCTGAATTTTTGAGATGAGGCTTGATAATTTGGATTATTTGGATTATTCAGACTATTGTCCTCATCTTTATTGTTATCTACACTATTTCTCTGAATTTTTGAGATGAGGCTTGATAATTTGGATTATTTGGATTATTCAGACTATTGTCCTCATCTTTATTGTTATCTACACTATTTCTCTGAATTTTTGAGATGAGGCTTGATAATTTGGATTATTTGGATTATTCAGACTATTGTCCTCATCTTTATTGTTATCTACACTATTTCTCTGAATTTTTGAGATGAGGCTTGATAATTTGGATTATTTGGATTATTCAGACTATTGTCCTCATCTTTATTGTTATCTACACTATTTCTCTGAATTTTGAGATGAGGCTTGATAATTAGTATTATTTGGATTATTCGGACTATTGTCCTCATCTTTATTGTTATATACACATTTTTGAGATGCGACTTGATAATTTGTATTATTTTATGGATTAATTTGACTGATAATTTGACTGATGAAAAGTTTCAGAAATCCTTCATTGGTGAGGTAGTTTGATCTCTGCAGATTATCCATTGTTATGTCTATCAAATCATCCAAGATGAGCTTGGCTTCCATAAAATAAGAGTGTGGATAATTTTTACCCCCCTCCACCTTGTATATATAAGATAGCTTGTTCTTTGTAGATTAGTCATGGTTTTGCCTATCAAATCATCTACGATGAGCTCAGCTTCCATTCAATAAAACAGTAGTGCAAACATTTTATTTGTTAGTATATATAAAGATAATCTAATGAGTCAGACGAAGAGCTTTAGTATATATATATATATAATATATATATATATATATATATATATATTAGTCAGATTTTAGCCCGGAAGAGCTTTATGCGAAACTAATAGTAGGTTTGTCCGACTCATTAGATTATCTTTATTATTGGCTCTACTTAGGTATCGAGCACTTTTTACTTATTAGCTTTCTCCTAGCAGTTATATGAATATATATATATCTTATATACATATATATACATATAAATTGTTTCTCTCGCCAACCTTCCCTATCATTCATCGACTCTGGCAGCTCCTCTGCGCTGCAGCCAGCATCCATACATAGTTGGTCAATGTAGGTCCTGGCTGGGCGGCCCACATTAGCATGCCCATGTGTTGGCTTCCACAGTAGTACGTCGCTTACGAGCTCGTCCTTGCTTCTCCAGCAGTGCCCCGCATGCCTAGCCCGTCTTACTCGTATGGTTTGTGAGATGGGGGCAGGTGGCCATACAGTTGCTTTTTTGTGGGGTGCTGCTTCCACGACTTATTCAGGACCGCCCGTAGCATTCTGGTGCAGCTCCCATCTAGCTTATTTTCAAGGCGCTTTGTTAGGGTCCAGGTGGTACAGCCATATAGCAGTACCGACACAACCACAGCCTGGAAGAAACGTCTCTTTAGCTTGTCGGGGAGATCGGATTTCCATATGACTGATAATTTGTTGGTGGCCAACCATGCCTTTCCTATTCGAGTGTTAACATCGCTTTCTGTGGATGAGATATTACTACCTAGGTATGTGAATTGTTCTACTGACTTAAGAGGCTTGCCATCAAGTGTGGAGATGTCTCCTTGCTTTTTGAAGCTCATGAACTCAGTTTTATCAGAGTTCACATAAAGGCTGACGTTCTTTGCTGCCTGCTCTAGGCTGTGTAGAAGTGCTTCGCCCTGTGCCGGTGTATCTGCAAGAAGTGCGAGGTCATCAGCATAGTCTACATCTGTGATAGTTTGTGCGGGGTATCACCTGCTTCTTGCCTTTCTTAGTGTGAATCCTTTTTCTTTTATGTTATCTAGTGAAGTTCGGAGTACATAGTCTAGGCATATGATAAATATATATGGTGCTAGAGTATCTCCTTGCAGAACCCCAGCGGTGATGTCAAAGAAATCTGTGTCGCCATCAGGTGAGCGTACCATTGCTTTAGTGTCTTTGTAGAGCATCATTATGGCGGCAACAGTTTCTTTGGGGAGTCCATACGTTAGTAGTATTTGTTCCATCTTCCCTCTGTGTATGGAATCAAATGCCTTAGAGAAATCTACGAATAGTAGCGTTGCCTCTAGATTCTTTGCTTGAATCCCTTCTATGATTCGTCGTATAGTCAGGATTTGAGAGGTTGTTGATCTATTTCTGCGGAATCCGTTTTGATTTTTCCTAAGGATTTTCTCTATTTCGGGTCGGATGCGATTAAGAAGAAGGGCATTATATATCTTAGCTGCAATAGCAGTAAGAGTTATGCCTCTGTAGTTTTTAGCGATTCCTAGGTCTCCCTTTTTTGGGAATGGGAGGATGCATCCCTTCGTCCATTTATCTATTCTATTTTGTCTATATACAGCATTGCATAGCCTAAGCAGTATGTCGTTAAACTATCCCATCTTCCATACCTCTGGAGGTATTTCGTCGAGACCTGCTACTTTTCTATTTTTTAGTTTCTTTAATACTTCGTTGTGTTCTTCTGTTGTAAAATCTCCCAGTTTTATGTCTAGCTGTCTATCTATGATATTTTGGGTATTATTTTCCATGATTTTAGGTGGGTTCCCAAGAAGTTTCTGGAAGTGATCTTTCCATTTCTGCAGTCTATCTTTCTGGCTGGTTGCCTTTAGCTTTGATCTAGAGGTACTTTTCCTTTCACTAATTTCGTTTACTATTTGCCATGCTAATCGCGACTGTCTGTCTTCCACCGATTGTCTAATGTTATTTATTTGTGTTTGTATATATTCTGTTTGTTCTTTTTTGTATGTTTTGGTTAGTTCTATCTGGGCTTTCCTTACATTGTGTAAATTTGTGTTAGTTGGGTTTGCTTTATTATGTTGGGCTGCTTTTTTTATATCATTTCTTTTTTCTCTAACTTTTTGTGTCTCCCAGGGAACATGGTGCTTAGCTCTTAGTTTGGTTGGTACGCACTCTGCTGCTGCTTCTAGGTGAGCACTAACAAAGTTTTCGTATTCCTCGTTTGGTGGGAGGCTTTCAGATGTCTCCTGGAGGATATCAAATTTATTTCTTACTGCGACAGCATATCGATTGCATATATCGCTGTTGGCAAGTGTCGACCATTCGTATTGTACAGAACTACTAGTTTGCTTTTTATTTCTACGCAAGCTTAGTCGTAATTTTGCAGTGACTATTCTGTGGTCGGAGGATACTCCTTCAAAGGAGGAATATGCCTCGCAGTTCATTGCACTATTTATCCATTTCTTGTTTATTAGGATGTAGTCAAGTTGTGCTTTTGGGTATGTGTATGTCCATAGTTTGCCCTTCCGTTTTTGGAATTTGGTGTTTAAGCAAACGAGTCTGTTTGCAAGGGAGAACTCAGCTAGGAGATCGCCGTTTCTGTTTGAGGTGTTGTGTAAGCTAAATCTATTGTTTTCGGTTTTTCCTATCTGTGCATTCATGTCTCCCCCAATGATCAGTACATTATGTTTGGGGGTGTGTCTGCATAGCGAGGATAGCCCATTGTAGAATGTTTCTATATCTGTTTCATCACTGACATTTGTGGGGCTGTAACACGATACTACAGTCATGCACGGGTTGCCATTAAATGTGGCACTCATAATTCTGGGTTGGATTTTTTCTATGCTATTAAGTGATTTTAGAGCTCGAGGACTGAGAAGTATTCCTATGCCTCCTATTGTGGCATTGACGGAGTTTTTCCATGCCGATGCTGACACAAATGTCCAGCCATTTCCAGTTTTATGGTATTTTAGTTCTACATCACCATGGTTAAATCTGTGTTCTTGCACACATATGATATCTATATTTTTTTCGGCTGCAGACGCTGTAAGTTCAGGGAGTTGGCCTATCGTTTTCAGTGTTCTAACGTTAAATGTTGCTATCTTCAGTAATTTTTTACATCTAAGTAGGTTTGTATTGGTTTCGGTTTTATGTTGTCTTATTAGATATTGTGGTTAGGTTTATGTCTTCCGTAGAGTGTGTGTCTTGTTTGTCTGTGGTGAGATTGATGTGGTTTACGTGTGTGGTGCATTTTGAGCTCCGTAGGTAATTTATCGGGCACTGGGCCAGAGCTCGAGTCTCAGCAGAACACGTACATTTAGTGATAGCAGGAAGCACGATGCTGTAAGATTCTTTGGCTTTGTGTACGGTCATGAATAGTTTCAGTTAGGTCGAGGTCATAGATATCTATCGGTAGCTGTGGAGTTAACTCATCAATAGGCGCTAGTCTTAGAGATGAGGAGCAGTAGTTACCTGACTGAACTGGTTGATCCTGGCCGTTGACCCATTCTGGGTTCCTCCGCCCAGCATCTTGTGATATACGCCGTTGACCTACGTAGGTTCTTCCGCCGCGTCTCACATCCACCACGCTGCTACCCATGGTTTCGTTTAACAAGCCAGTGTGGCAAATTGATATTTCGAGAAAAACGGGGAGAGAAGTAAAAAAAAAAAAAAAAAAAAACGGAGGGGGATTATAGTTATCTAAGTTTTAACTTAGTATAAGTCCACATATCTCATCCTAGAAAAGGATTTAACGTACGGACGTGTAGCGAAAATTTATGACACCGATTTCATTATTTGGATTTATGCTGACATTGTATCAAAAGAATGGTAATAGTATAGCTGATTCGCAAGCATTTATAAAGACGAAACAAAATTATATTTTGAATATTACAGGCTTTAAAAATTAATTTTACAGAAATATAAAAATTTAACTTATTCTGTTCCGGCTGACCGCTTGAAAAATCAATCCGTATGCCTTCAACAATCCAAAGAGATCTGGTGTTTTATAATGAATTAAACATTCTAGGGGGGGTCAATTAAAGGGATATACATGAAAGAGGATAGGCAGGCCGAGAGAGAAAGAAAGGAGAGAGAGAGAGAGAGAGAGAGAAAGAGAGAACATGTCTGACCCAGGGATTTTGGGAATAATTTAAAGCTACCGACAAATTTATGACACCGATTTCATTATTTGAACTTATCCTGACATTGTAAAGTATTGGATTTTGCTAGTATATATAACCCAATAAACATTTTAGTGGAGAGAACAGCAGCTTATAGTGCATATGTTATTTGTGTTACATTGTGAGTCAACAGTGGTCAGAAAACTGCTGATTATCAGACCATTATGATGATCACTTATCACTGCTCATGTGACTTTCGGAAACATTTTTTCACGCTCAGAGTTGCGGAGACATGGAATAAACTGCCCGCGTCTGTTGTAGGCTGCCGAAGCACTGAGTCTTTCAAAGCCTCTATGCTTCCTGTAGTCCGCCGACACTATACCTGATGCCACTCTCCACACACATATGCACACATACATGCATATTACTACTGTACACTGTTCATGTTCCTGACACTAATACATTGTTCTGTGTACTAGACATGAGACTTTGATGAGTTGTGGTGCACCTGAGCACTGTACACATACATGCATATTACTACTGTAAACTGTTTATGTTCCTGACACTAATACATTATTCTGTGTACTTGACATGAGACTTTGATGAGTTGTGGTGCACCTGAGCACTGTACACATACATGCATATTACTACTGTAAACTGTTTATGTTCCTGACACTAATACATTATTCTGTGTACTTGACATGAGACTTTGATGAGTTGTGGTGCACCTGAGCACTGTACACATACATGCATATTACTACTGTAAACTGTTTATGTTCCTGACACTAATACATTATTCTGTGTACTTGACATGAGACTTTGATGAGTTGTGGTGCACCTGAGCACTGTACACATACATGCATATTACTACTGTAAACTGTTTATGTTCCTGACACTAATACATTATTCTGTGTACTTGACATGAGACTTTGATGAGTTGTGCTGCACCTGAACACTGTACACAATTAATTTCATTATTATTAATAGCAAATATATGCACCCTCTGGGTGCAAGTATTTAAGTTTTAATATAATAAAATATCATATTAAATTAGAAAGGCTAATGAAACTGAATAAGAATGTAGATAAAAAGATTTGGAACAGAGGGGGTATGATTGAAAAATAGAACAACTTTGAAACTAACTCTTCCATCATTTTCCGTTACTCCCGTCTTTCATTGGTAAATTTTCCTAATTTAACTGTTTAGTTAAAATAGGAAGTAAAGAATAATATTAGTTATTTCTTCTTGTTAATGGATTTCTTTTAAGATTTATTGAAGAGATTTTTGCTCATATTCATTAAGATAAAACCAAACAATTAGAAATCAATAATACTAAGCATATATTTATTAAAATCAAATTTTTAAGATCAATATGCAAATAAGCCTTCCCATTCATACTGTAAACCGCTATTTTGTTGTATATATAAATACAATTGCATGTTATTAGTACGTAGATATGATCAACAGTATTAATAATGTAAAACAATTTTTATTAATAACTGAAGGTTTAAAAGAATGAAATCATGGAGAATTTGACGTAAATAATTAAGGGAATTGTGACTTGAGTAGTAATATAGTTTCGGTTACAGACAGAAAAACACACAATCTCTATTATAATAAGATTTTAATTGGTTGAAGAGAGAATCAAAATTTTTAAAGGAAACTTTCTTTTTGTTTATTGCAGGTCACGTCTATGTGATTGGTGATTGTGGTATGGCAAATCAACGTGGTAAATGTCCAGACTGTCGTTCGGCTATTGGAGGATACAGTTATAGATTGGAAGATGGGAATACCCGAGCAGAAGACATGAATGTTTCTGATAATGCCAACATGACTATTTAATTAGTTTGAAGAATTTTGAATGTAGGGACTCAGGGCCTGGGTAGTCGGGATTGGCCTACCCCACACCAAATTTTTACCCATAAATCTATATTTTCCGAGTAGAAATTTAAAAAAAAAGGAAACATGAAAATTTCTTTCATTTGTAACAGTTTGGTTAAATCCTACTTAATGGACATAAATCTCACCATCGTATGTCACCCCGCTGAAATAAAAAAAATACTAAAAGTCATTAAATTAACCGAATTTAATGAAATTTTCAGTGTTGATATATTAATGAATAAAAGATATAATGCACCAGTTATTTTATTTGAAAACTCTTACATTTTTCAGGTCAGTTCACTTTGAACCATGTATCTTTTAGGTGTAACACAGATTCACAAACATACGTGGTTCAATGTTAATTGACCTGAAAAAATGTAAAAAATTTTAAAATAAAATAACTGATGCATTATATCTTTTATTCATTAATAATTCAACACTGAAAATTTTATTAAATTCGGTTAATTCTTTGATTTTTAGTATTTTTTTTCTTTCGACCGGGTGACATACAATGGTGGAATTTATGTCCGTTAAGTAGGATTTAACCGACGGATCTCTGTTATTTCAAAGTATTACTGTTCAATTCCAGGATCAGTTTAGCTCAGTTGGTAGAGCACTCGACCCTGAAATTGCAAGGATCCTGGTTCAATACCGATCTCCGCCTAACTCAGTGTATGAGTAGTGCAGATTGGGTAATCTGATCTGTGCGGTAAAGTGGGAAGCTGACTGTAGGTATGGCGCTTCTTTTCAGCCAAAAAGATCTCCCTGGTTTAGTGCCAGCGAAAAGGAGATAGACTCCCTTGCAGTCAGACTGATACTCTGCCAACTTTACTGTTTACTTCAAATCTAGAGGTATATGTAATAACTATGGGCAAAATTCTAAATTTTGTTTGACTCCCCCACCCCACCCCCACCTTCAAATATTTTTTAAAAATCTCAGCTCCGGCCCTGGGATTCCATGATTATTTCACTTGAAATAACATCTTCAAACTCGAAATGATATTATGAAATTCAGGGGAGATAATTCAGAGAAATTATTTAAAATTTCGGTCCCTTGAAAAGACATTTGAATCTATATATTTGAAAACTCTTACATTTTTTCACTCCTTTGATAAATTTGAAGATTTTTACTTATGATACAAACCCTCTGACACTGAATTTTTAACTCCAACCCTATCGATATAAATCTTTCAAAATTTAATTTTACACCGCCGGAGGCCAATTTTGTTTTTGCTCGTATTAACTCTTAACATCCTGTTGAGAATTTTCTAAGTCCAGAGCATTCCTATAAGGATATATAAAAAAAATGGTTAAAAATGACCTTTGCATCTAAAGTTACCTGTTATTTCCCTCAAATCAAAGACTTCTAAATATGTTTACTATTATATTTAAACAAAAGCTATCGTCTGGGGTGGATAAGGAAAACGAATGAGACTTCCGGCTGGGTGGAATGAGGTGGTATAGGACTTTAAGAGTTAATAAAATAAATAAAAGCTGTTCCTTATAATTCAACATTTGAATCATTTCCATTGTAATAAATAAACTATATATTATTTTTTTTAAATAAACTATATAACCTATGAAATAAATTAAAAATTTGTATTACTTTAAATGGAAAAAATATTTGTGAAATTTGTAATCAATTTAAAAAATTATTTTTTACTCTCGTCCTTTTTTCAGTTACAAGAAGTTAACTAAAAATTTACAAATAAATAAATGCTTACAATTTTATGTAAAATTTATGTGTAGAATAATACAAATAATTATTTAATAAATAATTAATAGATGCCAGCTATATTTTATTTGAGGACGACAGAATTAAGTTTAATTTCAAATTGTTTTATTTTTTTTACTCCTTTAATAAATTATACTTAAAATTTATTGAAGGAAGGAAAACATACGATAATTGTTTGATTTCTAAAAAAATGTAAATAAGATTTAAAATTGTTTTCTTGGCTGTAAAAAAATAAATAAAATTGATGTGATACTTATTAAGTCTCATCAGCGGTGTATACTCCGAGAGAAATCGAAACTGGGAACCCCACACGCAGAATCAGGTTGAAATAGCTATATGGTTTTCCACACACATATATATATATATATATATATATATATATATATAGGTTAAATTTTTATTATTATTGGTGAAAAGATTATAGAGGGCTCAATTACTTCTGTAAGAGCTGTATTTATTTATTTATTCAATTTAACTAATACAAATGAAAAGTCTGTCTAACCATTGGTTTCTGAATATCACTTTTTCGGTATTATTCGTCGTCAGAGACGTTGATTTTATATATATATATATATATATATATATATATATATATATATATATAATAATGTTGAAAAGAAAAATAAAGGAAAGAAAGTATAGAATGGATAAAATAGGATATTTTAATTAATTTTACTTACATGTGTTTCGGTCAGGAGTTTATCAATATGTACATTATTCAATCTATTATTATTTTTAAATAACAAAGTGAACATTGTGTGTGGAACATTTATACATTTTTTCTATTATTATTATTTCATTTCATTTTGTTATTTAAAAATAATAATAGATAGAATAATGTACACATGGATAAACTCCTGACCGAAACACGTGTAAGTAAAATTAATTAAAATATCCTATTTTATCCATTCAATACTTTCTTTCCCTTTTTCAACATACCGTCGGATTCACTTCCATTTTTTTACATATATATAAATTTTCTTTATATATATATATATGCACTTACAGTCCTGGTCACCATTATCCTCAAGCTTTAATTCTTTATTTGTTATATCTTCAGAAATAAATGGAAAAAAAAAACAAATTTAAATAAACTTTGTTTCTTTATTTGCTTTTTTATCAACCAAGACTCAATATGTAACTTTCAACATCATATTTCAATTATCTTCTGTTACTATACAAATATTAATTTTTAAATATCTTTCCAAATATAAATCAAATCTTCATTATTTTTGCTCAAAAGCCAAGCCCTGGTGATAGTGAATGTATATATATATTTACTTTGTCGTTAATTGTTTTATTTTCAAAGTTTCCTCCGGGCATACATATATACCCAACTGCCCTTGTTAATTTTCCCCTTTAGTTGTCAAAATTCCTAGCAAATAAGGCAAGTAGAATAACCTCCCTTGACTTTCACTTTGAAACAAGACGATAGCCATTTTGAATGTCTCTGTGCGAAATATACAAATCTTAGAATCGTTTCGAAAACAATACAACTGCATGCTTTAACACAAAAATATCATAAAATGTGTTCTTAATAACAATTAAGTTCATTTCAGATAATTTTATCCTAGGAACTTAGCCAACTGACTTTCACTTTGAAACAAGATGGTAGCCATTTTGAATATGTCCGTGCGAAATATACAAATCTTAGAATCGTTTTGAAAACAATACAACTGCATGCTTTAACACAAAAATATCATAAAATGTGTTCTTAATAACAATTAAGTTAATTTCAGATAATTTTATGCTAGGAACTTAGCCAACTGACTTTCACTTTGAAACAAGACTGTCCGCTGCAGCAGTAGAATATGCCAACTGCACCTCTGTAGAAGGGTAAGATCCTCCCCAATGGGACCACTTTTTGACCGTAGGTGGTCACTCATAATGTCTGAGGACAGGATTTTTGGTACAAAAGTCCAACATAAACAAAGGGGAACCATTCTTGACCGATAAATTATTTATTTATTTTCCCATTTAACTAACCCTAAACCCTAAACCCTAACCCTAACCCTAACCCTGTCTTCTTTTTTCCTAGTAGATCAATAAATAAATAAATAATTTATCAGTCAAGAGTAGTTCCCCTTTGTTTATGTTAGACTTATAGGAAATAACCTGATTTTTGATGGCTGAGCAATCTGTGACACAGGTACTAAGTGGTCTGTGATATGCAACATTCGATTTCGGCCCTTACTTGGGCTAGACCAGGGGTCACTATACTACAACCCGCGGGCCGGATCCAGTCAACAAAGGCATTTTATCAGACCCGCCGACGGAACTTGAATTTGTTTGTTAAAATATACGGAACGTGAGACATTCTGATACCATTTAAATTTAAATATGTTAAACTTATGTTATATACTGAGGTTTTCACGGCACCAAATCGATATATGTTGTATACCCTTTCTTAAATTCTTACTTGCTTCTATATAATAATGTAATTTATTGTGTACAGTGCTCAGGTGCACCACAACTCATCAAAGTCTCATGTCAAGTACACAGAATAATGTTGTGCCAGGAACATGAACAGTTCACAGTAGTAATATGGATGTATGTGTGTGCATGTGTATGTGGAGAGTGGCATCAGGTATAGTGTTGGCGGACTACAGGAAGCATGGAGGCTTTGAAAGTTATCTTGGAAATCTATTCTTCTGGCCGGCTTTGGTTCTATCTTCTAACATCTTGCGTCTGGAGTTGTCATGGGGACTTCGGTCTGGTTTTCTGTTAGGGATCACTCCTTATCAGAAGCCCTGTGTCATTGTTAGTTTTTAGGTAATAAACACAAGACTTCGATTTATGTTGATATTACTTTATTTCCAAATCCCCAACCCAGACACCTGAGCAGCGAGAATCACATCTTATGAGCTCAGCTTCTAACTTCTAACTGTAAACTGGGGACTCTGAAAAAGGTCCCACATGACTTCACATATTTGGCGGGCTTCTGTAATTTTCCATAGAAGGACCCGGCCATGGTATGAAAGGGGTCATCCCCTCAGAATTACAGGGGATTGACAATAATCTTATGCAACCGCATAGATTTTGTAACACTTACTAAACATTTGAAAGCAATTCTCTTGATTGGATGTAGCAATTCCAAACCAAACATTGACGATATCTTGAAAGGCAAACTTCAGTTTCACAAATCTCACTAAACCTTTCTGCTAATGTTGCATTCTTTGATAATGTTTTGAAAATAAATATGTTGGTTAAATTTGTTTTTGTGTATCTTACACCATTCATCCATGAATATAACATGGAAAGATAAATTTTGTTTTACATCTTTTTCTCAGAGCTTTCATTCTGGCTAGCAAGTATTGAACACAATAATAATGTGGCCTGTGCTCGTTATTTTTTCAATTATCCGGCCCACCATGAAAAAAGTTTGGTGATCCCTGGGCTAGATGGTCTGTTGGAATGCAAATCTGCTAATTTGTTTAATGACCTATCAACCTTTATGGGTTATTTAATGCCAAAGCTATCCTTGTAGAAGAACAGTAGTGGTACTGTTAAACCCATAGCTGATTAAGTGGCTTCATATCTTTCTCAAGGGCATTGGTCCAAAATTTAATATAATAACACAATGGGGTTTGAACTCACTTATTACGATGTTAGTCCTGAACATTAGCCACTACACTACAGGGACTCACCCAGTGAAACTATAGATGTCATCACAGCGTCAACTAGTGTAATAGAGACTCAACACTGTTAGCCTTGTCTATAGAATACACCAACTGCAACTCTGGAAAGGGTTAAGACCCTCAGCCCCAATGGGGCCACTTGTTGGCAGTAGCTTTTATTTTATAGGCTCTATAATTTGGAGCATGAATTCAGAATCTGTAGTTTTAGGCCTACCCACAGCCTACTTAACCGGCGGATTTGTTTTACAGTCTTTAATTTCATAGCCTCTATGATTTGGAACATGACTTAAGAATCCATAGTTTTAGGCCTACCTACGGCCTACTTAACTGGTGGATTTGTTTACGATGTTGCAGTCTTGCACATTAGCCACTACACTAAAGGGACTCACCCAGTGAAACTATAGATGTCATCACAACGTCAACTACTGCAATAGAGACTCAACACTGTTAGCCTTGTCTAACTGCACCTCTGGAAGTGGTTAAGACCATCACCCTCAATGGGGCCATCTACTGGCAGTAGCTTTTATTTTATAGAGATTTGGAGCATGACTTCAGAATCATAGAGCCGTCAAGGATCAAAATTGAAAATGAAAATCTTGGGTAATTTTCACCTTTAGTTGTTAAAATTCCTAGCAAATAAGGCAATTAGAGTAACCTCCCTTGACTTTCTTTGAACTAAGCTGGTAGCTATTTTGAAAGACCACGTGCGAAATAAACAAATCAATACAACTGCATGCTTAAACACAAAAATATCATAAAATGTCTTAATAACAATTAAGTTAATTTCAGATAATTTTATGCTTGGAATTTAGCCAACTGACTTTCACTTTGAAACAATGTAGCCATTTTGAATATGTCCATGCGAAATATACAAATCTTAGAATCGTTTCGAAAACAATACAACTGCATGCTTAAACACAAAAAAATAATAAAATGTCTTCTTAATAACAATTAAGTTAATTTCAGATAATTTTATGCTAGGAATTTAGCCAACTGACTTTCACTTTGAAACAAGACGGTAGCCATTTTGAATATGTCCGTGCAAAATATACAAATCTTAGAATCGTTTCGAAAAACAATACAACTGCATGCTTAAACACAAAAATATCATAAAATGTGTTCTTAATAACAATTAAGTTAATTTCAGATAGTGCGCATGCACAATTCAATGCTAGGAATTTTAACAACTAGAGGTGAAAATTACCATATCTTGTTGTCATCTAAAATCTATTTAATAAGGTTGCTTTGGATTTATCGTCTTGGTTAATTATCAATATGCATAAAATAAGTTTCAAGAAAAAATTAAGAATAATGAAATGTGATAATCTAATAAAATTTCTTGAATCTCTTTTACAATTTTCATTATTAGATTATAAGATTCGACAATTCTCTGATTTTGGGTAATTGTTTTAAAATCTTTTTCATTATCTCCCTTGAATCAGAATGCCCATACCGAATGATTCCATATTAGATTTTTAAATGAATAATTAATAAAATAATCTATTCATTTTAAATTTATGTCCTTAATGAATAAAATCCTAAAAATTTCATTAAAATTAGACAATTCTGTGATTTTGGGTAATTGTTTTAAATTCTTTTTATTATCTCCCTTGAATCAGAATGCACATACTAAATGATTTACATATTAAATTTTTAAATGAATAATTAATAAAATAATCTATTCATTTTAAATTTATGTCCTTAATGAATAAAATCCTGAAAATTTCATTAAAATTAGATAATTCTGTGATTTTGGGTAATTGTTTTAAAAATCTTTTTTTTATTATTTCCCTTGAATCAGAATGCCCATACCGAATGATTACATGAAAGATGAACAATAGAATTGATGCAAAACTTTAATAACCAAATATTTTCAGTTTTCCTTTTGAAAATCAGGGGAGATAATTCAGAGAAATTATTTAGATTTTTAGTCCCTTGAAAACACATTTTTAAACCGCATCAAAATGTTCCGGAAAAATTAGAAAGGTGTTTCTATCTTATTATAATGGAGATTGTGTGTTTTTCTGTCTGTAACCGAAACTATATTCATACTCAAGTCACAATTCTCTTAGTTATTGACATCACATTCTCCATGATTTTATTTTTTATCTAAATCTAAAGCTCAATTATTGATAAAATTGTCTGACATTATTAATACTGCTAACTATGTCTACATACTGACAACATGCAATTATATTTATATATACAACAAAATAGCGGTTTACAGTGTGAACGGGAAGGCTAATTTGCATATTGATATTAAAAAATCGAATTTAATAAATATGTACTTAGTATTATTGATTTCTAACTGTTTGGTTTTATTTTAATGAATATAAGCAAAAATCTCTTCAATGAATCTTAAATGAAATCCATTAACAAGATAAAATAACTGTCATTTTATTCTTTACTTCCTCTTTTAACTAAATACTTAAATTAGAAAAAAAAAAACAATGAAAGACGAGAGTGATGGAAGAGTAAGTTTCAGTTGTTCCATTTTTTATTATATTCCCTCTGTTTCAAATCTTTTATTATACCCCTCTGTTTCAAATCTTTTTATCTGTATTCTTATTTAGTTTCATTAGCCTTTCTAATTTAATACAATATTTTATTACATTAAAACTTAAATACTTGCACCCGGAGGGTGCATATATTTACTAGTTTAATTAAAAAGGTTAATAAGAAAATAATTTCATTCATAATTTAAAAAAAGAAAAAGGTTATGTTTACCTTTTTGATGATTGCAAAACTTCTGAAAAATCATTTCTCAAACATATTATCTGTTAAATCATCAGGGACCGGTAATTTTCACCTTTAGTTGGCTAAATTCCTAACATAAAATTGTGCGTGCGCATTATCCAAAATGAACTTAATTGTTATTAAGAACACATTTTATGATATTTTTGTGTTAAAGCATGCAGTTGTATTGTTTCAAAAAAGTTTCTAAGATTTCTTTATTTCGCACGGAGACTTTCAAATGGCTACCGGCTTGTTTCAAAGTGAAAGTCAGTTGGCTAAATTCCTAGCATAAAATTATCTGAAATGAACTTAATTGTTATTAAGAAGACATTTTTTGATATTTTTGTGTAAAGCAGACAGTTGTATTGTGTTCGAAAAAGTTTCTAAGATTTCTTTATTTCACACGGAGACTTTCAAATGTCTACCGGCTTGGTTTAGCTCTCGTCTTTT
>CM042160.1:2391133-2418633 GCA_023376005.1 Doryteuthis pealeii
AATATCTATTAATAAAACAAACTATATATAGATATATAGTACCAGTCATGTATTTATTAAAACTTGTTTTAAAAAACAATGAGGACAGTCTAATTTTGCATGTTCAAATTTTGAGTGTATTTATTCTATGTTATGACGATTTTGGGTAATGTGACGTAAGCAGTGACGTAATTTTTGTTTCAGACAAAAACCTATATGAGCATGTAGTCACATAGTTGTCACGTATATTTATGTATATACATGTGGGTACCAGCATATCTTTCTGTGTGTGTGAACAAAAGTAACGTAGATGTCCATATTGCGAAATGTCACATACCACCTCCTATCAGGTTAAACAAGAATAGTGAATGAAATCGACAATACGTGTTTATTCTGAAATTCGTTTCTGTTTCTGTTTCTTTTCTTTTTTTCTTCTTCTTTGAGAAGCTAATTCATGGCTTATATAATCTGCTGTAACGTAATCGGTCTTCGTTCTTATATATATATATTTACCAACCCCTCCGCACGAGCAGGATGTGACACAAGGCCAATTTCTTAAGCGGAGTTTAACAGGTTTGAATTCAGAGTTTTCCTTCTCCTAGACCGGTTGCCTAACCAAGGTTAAAGAGCCCGGTCTGCCCTACTATTTACCCATAGCTGGAGGGAGAATTGGATTCATACCTTTCCCAAGGGTATTAGCGCTAAGTGAAAATGCAGTTACCGCGTCCAGGATTTGAACTCGGGGCGACGAGTCAATTTCCCATGACTTTAACCATTACACCACGCGCTTCCCCGTTCTTATATATGGGCTCGTTTCTTCGTGTGTGAAAACGACCCTTAAATTAAGATCCGTAGTAACCTGTGCTGATATCGGAAATCTGATAGTGAATTATCTCCTCCTAGAGGGCGAATCGCCAAGAGGAGGTTGGCGCCAGAATCAAACCCCGGCACTTGTCTGTAGGCTGTCGACCTGGACGGAGGCGTTTTTTAACAGCATACTTTCTGAAGGCCGTTTCGACAGCATAATTATCAGAAGGCTGAGGACCTAAATAGCCTACGTGAAAAAGGCCCCATCTACTGTTACTTATCACAGAGCAGTTACCCAGGAGAGACGCGAAAATAAGCGCTTCCAGCCACCTTGCCCATCACAGCAAACTTTCTAAGGCATTGTGTCAGCATACTACAGAAGGCTGTCACAATAGCATACTACAGAAGGCTGAGGAACGAGATATTCTAAGAGAGATGTATAACAGCATACTAACAGAAGGCTGAGGAACGAGAACCGACCTGACGAAGCGTCTTAACAACATTCCAACCAGCGACCAGAATACCCCTGTTATCACCACTTCTCCAACGAACTGTATTTGACTTCACAGATAAATCTTGTAGCAAATGCCAATAAAATTTGCAACAAGTTCTTGTATTATTTGTCAATACATGTATTAGATTTCCATTGTTTGTTTGTCTTCTTTCGTCCGAACAATTTGCCTACAACTGGGAGATTTAAGAGGTTCCCCCCTTTGAACCCGTAATTCCTCTTACCGTACTGATTAAAAACAAATTCGACCGCAACTCTTGTCAACAATATTTATTATGGCCGTGTGTGGTCATCTGTAGTAGTCGTCAATGCAGAGAGAGAGATAGAAAGAATGTTTATAATAACATAGTAATCTTTTGACTCTCCTGCCTGTCAGTTAAGTATCAAACTAGGGGATAGGAAAGAAAGAAAGAAAAAAAAAGACTAGTTGCTTTTCTCGGATAGGCTAAAATGTCTACGTCCTGCTTGCTTCTCCTGACCTTTTCTCGCTTTCGCTCCCTCCCCTTCGACTATTCGACACTTCTTTTATAATTACCGTTAATCAGCTGATTATTTTTTTGCATCATTATTTTAATTTCATTGTATATTGTTATATTGTATTGTTATATTGTACATTGGAATTGTATTGTTGTATTGTACATTGGAATTTTAACCAATGTGGGGATTTTTTATCCCCGGAAAAGCACTGCTTAAACCCTACGTTTTGTAAGAGAATAAACCGTACTTCGACGCAGTGAGGAGATGGGTGCTGCTTTTGAAGAAAGGAGACAAACGATTTTTGTAGAACAAAACACAAACAAATATCAAACAGGGATAACAAAATGCATAGAAAGAAACAACCAAACGAGTTTTATGGAATGTTCATAGAGTTCAATGAGTTTGGTTGGTAAAAGTATTTCTAGAAGAATTGAATGTATCAAAGGGGTTAAAGTGTAGGTTGCAGGTAAAAATGTCTGCGGAACTTAGCTGTTTATCCTTGATAGTTCTGTGTCTCGTAACTGGTTGGGCCCTGAAGAATTGTTTTTTAGGTGTGCCTTTGCCGCTCCTGCTTCCAAAGTGTCAGGGGTTTCAAGTCGTCGCCCACTGGGGGCTACTGACGATACGGAGCAATGAAGTTAGCCAACGCTAGTGGCAAAAAGAGGCCGAATTCTTCAGGGACCCCTCTTTTATAGTGGGCATTATGTGACCCTAAGGGCTGCTGCTGGTGACCGGCGAAAGAGGATCACCATTTCCTTAATAAATTTTCACACCAAGCAATCCTTTCCAATATTTTTATTCTCCCGAAAATATTCAACCACGGCATTTTCTCTGTTTTTAGAATTGCAAACAAAAAATTTAAACAAAATTCATTCCAGAAAGATTATTTCTTTCAAAATATTTTTCTAAAATATTTCTTTCTTTCTTTTTCACCCATAATTTACTTTTACAAAGACTGATTCTTTTGCAACTCTTAATTATCCAAGCCCTTGATTAGGCAACACGATAACTATTTTTACATCGCCCCGTGGGTGTTTTTTTATTTTGCTAGTAATTCATAAAATGCATCCCAGTTAAATTATTTCTTTCAAAATATTTTTCCAAAACATTTCTTTCTTTCTTTTTCACCCATAATTTACTTTTACAAAGACTGATTCTTTTGCAACTCTTAATGATCCAAGCCGTTGATTAGGCAACACGATAACCATTAGACCACGAGCGCATCCGTTTCGAAATGATCGACTTTACGGAGATAACTATGAAACGCTAATTAGAATCCTTCGCCCATACCTAAAATAGATGGATCATTATTATCCTGGATTATGCTAATAGCGGAAATCCTGTTATAAGAATAGAATGTGATTCTTCAAATATACGCTCCTACATTTGGGGCGCTGGTGGTTGTCGTCAGTGATGTAATCCGCAGGGTTCATTGGGAAGTTTCGGGTCTTCCAACATCAGACTTCCCTCGCCCTGCTGACCCTATCAGAGGTGATCAAACTCCGGTACAACCACCAACAATCAACAATCACCGCTAAAAGACGTTTGACTTATGAGACATTTTCTTGGGCGGTAGAACTAACCCATTCAAATACAAAGCCCGCGCATCCGATTGGTTGTTTGTAACAGCCAATCAGATGCGCGGTAAGACTAAGACTGATTCTTTTGCAACTCTTAATTATCCAAGCCCCTGATTATGCAACACTGCGTCCGATAAATCTTTTCTTAACAATAAAGACAATGTGGGATTGAGGTCGTTCTAAACCGTAGCCGTATCAGTGCTACTGTACGGCTGCACTATTTAGATTATAACGAAGCACACAGAGAAAAAGTTAGATGGGAGTTACAAAATGATGTTGCCTGCAATCTTGAATAAGTCTTGGAAACAGCCCCTTACAAAAAGCAGCTAAACGGCCACTTGCCCTCTATCACACATACCATCCGAGTAAGACGAACAAGACATTCTGGACACTGCTTCAGAACCAATGACGAATTCATGTTACGTTAGCCTGTGAACACCTACACATGAACGGGGTGGTAGTATATGTTAGGGTCCCATCTATAGGATAAATAGAAAGAAAGAGTGTAAAAATGTGTTTAAAAATTGAGATTAGAAGAAAAAAAATAGAATACCTATCAATAATGAATCAAACAAAATGTCTTCAGGATTAAATAACCTAACAAGGGTTGACATGCCGTAAAATCCAACCGATCAACCAACCAGATAACCAACCAACCCATGGACGCACCTGAATAGACCGACCAGCAAAAACCTACATCAATCAGCTCTGTGCGGATTCCGGGTGCTGTACAGAGGACCTTCCAGGGGCGATGAGATATCCGTGCTGCCACCATGACCTGATGATGGTGAGCAGGTGAAACTGTGCAAGTCGCTGATGATAACTGACACAATACAACAATGGCCTTTTAATAGCACTTGATGTAAGTGTTCCTTCTGTCGTTATTGTTACAATGGTTGAATCGAACTTAACGGACCTAAATTCCACAATCGCATGTCACCCAGCCGAAAGAAAACAACAACAACAACAACAACAATACAACGACAATTTCATTGGATTTATAATTTACCCAGTTTTATATATCTTTTAGCCTACGATTTATACCATTTGAGATAATAATAATAATAATAATAATAATAATAATAATAATATAATAATAATAATAATAATAGGTTGCCCATGAAAAGGCTTGGACATGGTTAAGAAAAGGAATAATAATAATAATAATAATAATAATAATAATAATAATAATAATAATAATAATAAGAAGAAGAAGAAGAAGAAGAAGAAGAAGAAGAAGAAGAAGAAGAAGAAGAAAAGGAATAATAATAATAATAATAATAATAATAATAATAAGTTGCCCATGAAAAGACTTGGACATGGTTAAGAAAAGGAAACCTCAAAAGAGAAACTGAATCACTTATAATTGCTGCACAAAATAATGCCATAAGGACAAATTATATCAAAGCGAAAATTGATAAGACCCAACAAAATAGTAAATGTAGACTTTGCGGTAATAGAGATGAGACTGTAAACTATATACTCTGAGAATGTAGCAAACATTGATAAACAAAAAAGAAAGAACTTGTCAACTGGTGGATTTTGCAGTGCCAGCAGATCACAGGGTGAAGCTAAAGGAAAATGAAAAAAATGGACAAATATCTAGACATTGCCAGAGAACTGAAAAAGTTATGGAATATGAAAGTGAAAGTGATACCAATTGTAGTTGGTGCACTTGGAACAGTCCCAAAAGGATTAGAAAAGGGTTTGGAAAGTTTGGGAATCAGAGGAAGGATTGAAACCATTCAGAACACTGCACTGCTGCAATCTGCCAGAATACTCAGTAGAGTCCCGGAGACCTGAGGAGACTTGCTGTCACTCAGACTCCAGTGAAAGACCATCAGCTAATGCTGATGTGAAAACTCAAAAGGAGTAATAATAATAATAATAATAATAATAATAATAATAATAATAATAATAATAATAAAGGAAAAAAAAGACTGGAGGATCTGGAAATCAGAGGAAGAATTGAGACCATCCAGATTACTGCATTGCTGCAATCGGCCAGGATACTCAAAAGAGTCCTGGAGACCTGAGGAGACTTGTTGTCATTCAGACTTCAGTGAAATACCATCAGCTAACGTTGATGTGAAAAACTCGAAAGGAGTGAAAATAATAAGTATAACAACAACAAACAACAACAAACAACAACAATACAACGACAATTTCATTGGATTTATAATTTACCCTGTTTTTATATATCTTCTTTTTTTCTTAGCACACTTTTTATGAATTCCTATCTATTAAGTTTCTCTATAGTAGCAATTGAGTAATTGATTTACTAAACGTAGCTCTCGTGTAGTACAAAGACGCGAGTGTGGAACAACCACTGAAAATTAAACTCACTACACTCACCAATGGATTAAATCGTTAACTACTACTCCACTAAATGAGTAAGTATATTTCTTAAAAGCTTAACGATTTTTTCTTATATACATTTCTCAGTTAAATCGAACTTAACGAACCTAAATTCCACCATCGTATGTCACCCAGCCGAAAGAAAAAAAAATCTAAAAAATCACGGAATTGACCGAATTTAATGACATTTTCGGTGTTGATATATTATTGAATAAAAAATATAATGCACCAGTTATTTTATTTAAAAACTTACATTTTTTTTAACTCAGTTAACTTTGAACCATGTATCTTTGAGAATCTGTGTTACACCTCAAAGATATCTGGTTCAAAGTTATGATCAAACTGACCTGAAAGAATTAGTTTTTTAAAATAAAATAACTGGTGCATTATATCTTTTATTCATTAATATATCAATTTCATTAAATTCGGTTAATTTCCTAATTTTTTTCTTTCGGCGGGGTGACATCCGATGGTGGAATTTAGGTCCGTTAAGTTCGATTTAACTGATACTATTTATGGGCAGTCATGAATTGTGAACGTATCTGTAGCTAGAACTTTTAAATGAGGTCTGTTAGATTAAAAATAACAGGGCCCCATGGAAAATTACCGGTGACAGTTAATGACCTTTGATCCCTTAGAAGGCGTGCGATTGGACGCGTGAGAATAAGTTAGTTTAGTTAGCAGATGCGACCCAGCTTTGAAGGAGTACAGTCACAATTGTCGGCTCTGACAGGTCGATCTAACCGCGGTGGAATCATGGACTAAGAAAGAAAACTTGATAAAGAAACACCAAGTCTTGGGTGTTCATTAAATTACTAAGAAATATCTAACACAGCCAGTAAGAAGAATCCACGAACATGAAAGAAAACCAACTCAGCCGAAAGCCCTAGACCAGGCCAGACAAGATGGCGACCAGACAAGATGGCGGCCAGACAAGGTAGACGATGAATCAGCAAGCAGAGTAATAAACTATCATCTCTATCTTCTCTAAACTCTCTCTCCCTCTTTCTTATTGTCCATCTCTCCCCCTTTTCTCTCTCTCTCTCATTCCCCTTATCTCCCGCCTTCTCTCTCTCTCTCTCTCTCTCTCTCTCTCTCTCTCTCTATCTATCTATCTATCTATCTATCTCTGACATTCTCATTCTTTCTCGCCTCCTCTCTCTCTTTCTCTCTGATTCATTCTGTCTCTGTATCTCTGTATCTCTCTCTCTCTCTCTCATTCCTCTTCTCTCCCCCTTTCTCTCTCTCATTCCTCTCTCTCTCTCTCTCTCTCTCTCTCTCTCTCTGACATTCTCATTCTTTCTCTCCTCCTCCTCCTCTCTCTCTCTTTCTCTCTAATTCATTCTGTCTCTGTATATCTGTATCTCTCTCTCCCTCTCTCTCTCTCTCTCTCTCTCTCTCTCTCTCTCATTCCCCTTATCTCCCCCTTCTCTCTCTCTCTCTCATACCCATTCTCTCCCTTTTTCTCTCTCTCTCTCATTCCTCTTATCCCCCTTCTCTCTCTCTCTCTCTGACATTCTCATTCTTTCTCCCCTCCTTTCTCTCTTTCTCTCTGATTCCGTCTGTCTGTCTGTCTGTCTCTCTCTCTGACCCTGGAACTCTCTCCATTATATACCAGATGACTCTCCCCTTTTATGTACTCGATTAGGAACGGGTATATAACATTATGTGACCCAGCTGTTACGTGTGATTAGACGTACAGTGGTCATTTATTGTAGCATTCCACTGACAGCTTATCTCTAATCCTCCAGGCCAATAAGTTACAAACGAATGTCATTAGAATAATCGTGTAACTCGACACACAAAACATTTCACTAGTTGACCTGATTTACTCATACTTATCTGGTTGGGAACCACAAGGTTACGGGTTCGATCCAAGCCCTCGCCGACTCAGCGTATGAGTAGCACAGATTGGGTCTGCGAAAATGGGGAAAAATGGGGAATTGATATTGCAAAAACAATACAATTTTGTAAGTGTCCTATTAATTGAAACCAGGATATTTAGACAAAAGATGCCTGGACTACATATATATAAATATATATATATATATATATATATATATATATATGTGTGTGTGTGTGTGTGTGCTTAATTGGAGTCGTACCTAATTTTGAAAATTAATTAATTAATAATGAATTAGGCGGGAATACCTATTAAATGTATGGCTAAACAAATCGAGAAAAATCAATCTCTGTATGTACATTTCGGCCTATTAGGCCTCATCAGCAGAGCTATAGATCGGAAGACCGCCCTGTGCGTGATTTGAAACCGGACTGCCAAGCTGACAGGCCGATCCCATAGCCCCTACACTAAACGGACTTCTTAGATTTTATGATTTGTTTAGAGTAGGTTGAGGCCTAATAGGCCGAAATGTACACACAGAGATTGATTTTTCTCGATTTGTTTAGCCATACATTTAATAGGTATTCCCGCCTAATTCATTATTAATTAATTAATTTTCAAAATTAGGTACGACTCCAATTAAGCACTTATTCTCCCAAAAATTATCGGCAAAAAGCCATTCCAAAACAAACCGTGTTTACAATATATATATATATATATATATATCAAGAAAAAGAAAAAAACACAGGTTTAAATGGGTTAAGTGGTGAGTTTATTGGCCGACGCTGCAGTGTTTCGATCTATTAATTAGATCATCTTCAGAGCATAAGATAAGAAATTATTTATCACAGAATAATGAGAAAAGCGAGTGGTAATCCTTGTCATTCAGTCTGTTTAAAAAATTTCTGAAGTTTGAAAAAAGGAGACGGTTTTGAAATATGACATCAAATATTCTATTTTATGGCGTGAGTATGTGGCGTTGTGAGTGTGTGTATTGAAAGGAAACATTGTGCATTTTTTTAGGTATGTGGTTGTGTGTGTGTGTGTATAATTTTTTTCTATTGCGATAAACGACAGCGGAAGTGAAAACTCAAGGGTGTGTGTATGTGTGTGTGTGTGTGTGTGTGTGTGTGTACAGACTGAATGACAAGGATTACCACTCGCTTTTCTCATTATTCTGTGATAAATAATTTCTTATCTTATGCCCTGAAGATGATCTAATTAATAGATCGAAACACTGCAGCGTCGGCCAATAAACTCACCACTTAACCCATTTAAACCTGTGTTTTTTTCATTTTTCTTGATATATTACATACCGTCGGATTTACTTCCTTTCTTCACACACACATATATATATATACTAGCAAATATATGCACCCTCCGGGTGCAAGTATTTAAGTTTTAATATAATAAAATATGTTAAATTAGAAAGGCTAATGAAACTGAATAAGAATGCAGATAAAAGGTTTGGAACAGAGTGGGTATAATCGAAAAATAGAACAACTTTGAAACTAACTCTTCCATCAATTTCCATTACTCCCGTCTTTCATTGGTAAATTTTCCTAATTCAACTATTTAGTTAAAATAGGAAGTAAAGAATAATATTACAGTTATTTCTTCTTGTTAATGGATTTCTTTTAAGATTTATATCCGTGATTGTTGCTCATATTCAATAAGATAAAACCAAACAATTAGAAATCAATAATACTAAGCATATATTTATTAAAATCAAATTTTTAAGATCAATATACAAATTACCCTTCCCATTCACACTGTAAACCGCTATTTTGCTGTATATATAAATACAATTGCATGTTTTTAATATGTAGATATGGTCAACAGTATTAATAATGTAAAACAATTTTTATTAATAATTGAGGTTTAAATAAAATCATGGAGAATGGGACGTAAATAACAAAGGGAATTGTGACTTGAGTAATGGGATAGTTTCGGTTACAGACAGACAAACCCACAATCTCCATTATAATAATATATATATATATATATATATATATATATATATATATATATATATATATGAGATTTGATTATTTGCTTTAGAAGCATTGTTGAGTAAAGTATATTATTATTGTTTTGCTTGGAGGCAATTACAATGCGTATATCGTATACAATTCGATTATTATTGAAAATAATCATGACAAGCGAATTCGGCAAATATCGCGCCCACGTACAGCTGTTTCAACTTTATTAAGTCTCATCATTATTTTTGCTCGAAAACCAAGATCTGGTGATAGTGAATGTGTATATATATTTACTTTGTCATTAATTGTTTTATTTTCATAGTTTCCTCCGGACATACATACACACAAACTGCCCTTTATATATGTATAGATAGATGACATTAAACCGCACATTTTTCCGAGTAAGTTAGAAATCAAGTCATGTATACATCGCTGATGAGACTTAATATCTATTAATAATGGAGATTCGCTTCCGGTTTTTGTCTGTAACAAAAATTACGTCACTGCCTACGTCACAATTACCAAAGTCGCCAATACATAGAATAAAGAACAATTATTAATAATAAAATAAACATAAGCTATTCTTTATAATTCAATGTTTGAATCCTTTCAATTGTGATAAATAAACTATATATTATTTAAATAAATAAAATATATAAACTATGAAATTAATTAGAAAATTGTATTACTTTAAATGGAAAAAATTATTTGCCAAATTTGTAATCCATTTAAAAAATTATTTTTCAATCTCACCCATTTTTCAGTCACAATAAGTTAACTAAAAGTTTACAAATAAATAAATACCTACGATTTTGTGTAAAATTTATGTGCAAATTATTCAAAATAATTATCTAATTAATAATTAATAGATGCACGCAATATATTATTTGAGGGGAACAAGACTAAGTTTCCATTTCAAATTACTAACTTTTTTTATTCCTTTAATAAATTTAGTGATTTTGCTTACTTATGATAAAAAACCCTCAGACATCGAATCTTTAACTGCCTCCCCTCAGACAATATCTTTAAAAAAATAATTTTTTACACCACCCGGGGGGTGTTTTTTCTATTTTGCTAGTATATATAAAGTTATATTGTGTTTTAGATAGACATGACAGCATAATTAAGGGCGAGACATTCCATACAAAACATGTTTATACAGGGTTGCCTCACCCAAACAGAAATATAAATCTGAGTTTTTTGCCGACCATTGCAAGAAAGTTAATGTTTCTCGTTTCACTGGTCTCCTTCAAGTATGTTTCATAGTCAATTGGAATTCAAACGATTTGTTTATATTAACTTGTAAACAGGTATTCCTGAAATATTATAAGTGAGAAGCGTGTTTTTATTTTTTTTTTAAATAGGAAGATTTTCCGCGTCGACGACCTTTTAAAAAAATGACTTAATTTTTAACTTACTCGGAAAAGTGTGTGGCTTAATGTCATATATATATATATATATATATATATATATATATATATATATATATATATATATATATATATGAGAACGTAAACAAACATATGGCTATTTTCAGCCGACAATATTTGGGAGAATATGTGCTTAATTGAAGTCGAACCTAATTTTTTGAAAGTTAAATCCCGCCTAATTAATTATTAATGAATTAACTTTCAAAAAATTAGGTTCGACTTCAATTAAGCACATATACTCCCAAATATATATATATATATATATATATATATATATATATATATATATAATATATATATATATATAGGGCAGTTTGTGTGTATGTATGTCCGGGGAAAACTATGAAAATAAAACAATTAATGACAAAGTAAATGTATATACACATTCACTATCACCAGATCTTGGTTTTGAGCAAAAATAATGATGAGACTTAATAAAGTTGAAACAGCTGTACGATGTTCTACGTAGGGCGCGATATTTGCCGGGTTCGCTTGTCATGATTATTTTCAATAATTATCGAATTTTATACGATATACGCATTGTAATTTTTTAAATGACTTAATTTTTAACTTACTCGGAAAAGTGTGTGGTTTAATCTCATCTAACTATACATATATAAAGGGCAGTTTGTGTGTATGTATGTCCGGAGGAAACTATGAAAATAAAACAATTAATGACAAAGTAAATGTATATACACATTCACTATCACCAGATCTTGGTTTTGAGCAAAAATAATGAAGGTTTCATTCATATTAGTGAAGACAATTAAAAGATAAAATTTAAATGATAACAGCATGAATTTCTTTTGCATTTAATATCTTAAATAGAAGACATCCATTTCTATTTTCAGAGTGGCAGGATCAACGCAAGATCTTTTTTTTACATGGGGATTTTAATGGGGAATACTACGAGGATCCAATTTGTGATCCAGTAATGATGGATCTGCGAGACTAACTTTTTGCCACCCCCTTACTGTACCTAGGTGATGCCGGGTAGCCACTTCTAGTATTTATCTATATATTAATAATCCTATAATAATAATAATAATAATAATAATAATAATAATAATAATCGTGTTCCTTAATTTTACGACCATTATCATCTAGCAACACCCTTTGGTCAAAAATGAGGCCGTCCAAATTGTCTAAGATGAAATGCAAAACTGTAAATCCTTATTATCTAGTGTTGCTTCTCCACCCAAACTCCTGAACGAAAGGAATGTTGGTTTATCCCCCCCCCTCTCTCTCTCTCTCTCTCTCTCTCTCTCTCTCTCTCTCTCTCTCTCTCTGACACATTCTCCTTCTGTCTCCCTGTCCCTCTCTGATATTTTCATTCTTTCTTCCCCCCTCTCTCTCTCTCTCTCTGATTCATTATCTTGTCTTTCTTTCTTTGTATGTCTCTCTCCTTGTATTTCTCTCTCTCTCTCTCTCTCTCTCTCTCTCTCACTCTCTTGCTGATTCATTCTCCCTTCTCTCTCTCTCTCTCTCTCTCTCTCTCTCTCTCTCTCTCTCTCTCTCTCTGACTCATTCGCCCCCTCTCTCTATCACTGACATATTCTCCTCTCTGTGTCTCTCTGATATTCTCATTCATTCTCTCTCCCTATTTCTCCCCCTCTTCCCTCTCTCTCTCTCTCTCTCTCTCTCTCTCTCTCTCTCTCTCTCTCTCTCTCTCTCTCTCTCTCTGGTTCATTCTCCTTCTCACTTATTCTCTTTCTCTCTCTCGCTCTCTCTGACTCATTCGCATACCCCCTCTTTCTCTCTCTCTCCCCCCTCTCTCTCTCACACACACACACACACACACATAACACCCGCACACTCTGACATATTCTCCTGTCTGTGTCTCTCTGATATTCTCATTCATTCTCTTCCCCCCCTCTCTCTCTCTCTCTCCTCTCCTCTCTCTCTCTGGTTCATTCTCCTTCTCTCTTATTCTCTTTCTCTCTCTCTCGCTCTCTCTGACTCATTCATATACCCCCCTCTCTCTCTCTCTCTCTCTCTCTCTCTCTCTCTCTCTCTCTCTCTCTCTTCATGCTCTCACACAATATTGAATAGTATTTACTAAAAGAAATATAGTCGTGCACTAATTCCACTAATTCCTTTTTAATTAAAAAGAAAGAGAAACAGAGCGAATATTTCATGCATAAACTATTTTCTTTTAAATCCCAAATATTCGTCGACGTTCAATTTCCTTTGTTCTGTACTAATGGGATGAAAAGAATTATGTAAACACCGTGTGTGTGTGTGGGGGGGGGTTGTGTGAAGCTGATTTTCCTCTAGTTTTCAAAATGCACTATATAGATACATAAACAAGATATCACATACGTGCGAACGAACGAACGTACATTCATACATATACCATATATATATATATATATATATATATATATATATATATATACCCACCCCTCCGCACGAGCAGAATGCGACACAAGGTCAATTTTTAAAGCGGAGTTTAACAGGTTTGAATTCAGAGTTTTCCTTCTCCTAGACTGGTTACCTAGCCATGGTTAAAGAGTCAAGTCTGCTCTGCTATTTATCCATAGCTGGAGGGAGAATTGGATTCATACCTTTCCCAAGGGTATTAGCGCCAATGTGAAATGCCAACGGCTTCGTCCAAGAATTGAACTCGCGTTGACGAGTCCATTTCCTACGACTCTAACCATTAGACCACGCGCCTACATATACCATATATGACATGTGTTCGAGTATTGCCATTGCTTGATAAAAAAATTAAAATGAAATGAAATAAAATAAAGTTCAAAGAATACAACTGTTACATACTCATACACATATACCCATGTTGGGTATATACACAAGTGTTCTTTTACTAGAGAGGGGAGATATATAGACAGGTAGACAGAGAGATGCATATGCATTTTACATTACTTACTTCTTCTTCTTTGGCCATTTGGTGATCTCTAGTCATTTCTATTCTTTCTCTCCATGTTGAATTCTATTTCTAGATTCTTGTTGGCTGTTCGTCTTTGATTCATCCCTTTTTCTTGGTTAGTCTTTTTGCCAAGACATTCATCAAGCAAGAACACCTTATTATTTATTTAAACTTTTATTTACTTAACTAAAATTATTCTTCCAACTAACCCAACGAGCATGTGCATTTGAGCCCAGCTAAGGCAGACATGCTATCTGCCTGACGTCCAAGCTGGAACTGAGGGTTAACTCAGTCCCACGCGACTTCATGTATTTCGCGGCCTTTCTGTAATATTCCATGGAAAGTCCCGCCCGTGATATGAAAAGGGGCCATCCCTTCCGAAATACCGGGGGTTGACAATAATCTATGCATAGATTATGTAACACACCGATGAGCTTCAAAAAGTTCTACAAGTTCAACGGTGAGCTGCGCGAATGTGGCTTTTTAGTCCAGCTAAAGTCTTGCACATCTTTTCACAAGTTATTCCAGGAAACACAGAGTATTTTATTGGTCCATTTCGGCGATGCACAGTTTGGTGACTCATCAGGCCAGCTCCGCTCAGTCACGGCCTTCCACATTGTTCACATAGTAGACCGATTTGAAGTCCTTGGTCGTCTGTTTTATTAACGTTTCCCTTGCGAACATCTCGCTTTAATCGTTTATATTGCCTACGATTGGTCTCAAATTTCCTTGTGCCTTCCAGCAAAGTTTTTCTCCACTGCCCACGGTCCAAAGCTTTGCTTCCCCAGGTTTTCTTGTCGATGCTACACTTTTTCAAGGTCGACTTCAGACAATCCTTATACCTCTTCTTAGGCTTTTGAGCTAAACGCTTTCAATATATGACATACATACGTACGTACATACATACATAGACCAGATATCACATACGTACGAAATTACATACTTGTATATAGATAAGATATACATACGAAATTATATACATGGACCAAAATATCACATACGTACGAACGTACATGCCTACATAGATCAGATATCACATGACCCATAAATAGGAACCTAACTGGTACGACAACTTCGGGTTAGAGTGGACCTGGGAGTCATGGCAATGGAAGAGTTCTCTCCAGATCTCCATAACTAGAGCCTCACCATCAGATGCATCCTATTTTCATACCAGGACCCATTTAGGAGGACGGGGAGGATCTTATCTGTCTGTAGAGTGAGCGTATTCTAAGCCCCGCCGACAGGGCCTATAATGTGTGTGTGTGCGTGTGTGTGTGTGTGTCGAACAGCTGGTGGTCTCAAGCTTCACATGGAAGTTCACAGTGATAAGTATACAACACCTGTCGACTCAGTCAACACCGATCGTTATGTCCCAAGTTTTGCAAGACTTTGGCAGGATTGAAAAGTGATGAACGAGCTCACAAAGGGACTATGAATGAAGGAGTGGCAGTCGCCTGACAAGTTGTTGCGATCAATATATATATATATATATATATATATATATATATATATATATGGTATTCCTTTATTCAAAACTAGAAGCGGCTACCCAACGTCTCCTTGGGTAGAAGGTGGGAAAAGTTCATCTTGCAAATCCATTATTACTGAATCGTCTGTTGGATCCTCGCAAGATGCCCCATGTAATCCCTATGTAATTGATTCAGCCTGGTAGGGCGTCACAGAAAAAAAGGTAAAGAAGAACAATTTCCTCGTAAATTCCTACCATAAAATAAACTGAACCCTCATTTAATGTCCGTGTTTTTGCAACAAATGTTCTATTTTTCTTTCACCCGTTATTTTACAATACTAAATATATTTTCTTTATTTATTTCAATATTCACTTCAATGTGTATATTCTAAAAGTTGTAAAATAACGGGTGCAAGAAAAATAAAACATTTATTGCAAAAACACGGACATGAAATGAGGGTTCAGTTTATTTTATGGTAGGAATTTACGAGGAAATTGTTCTTTTTTACAGAAAAAAGTGCGCAGACACACTGAAAAGAAAAATCAGCGCCTCTTATTCAAAATATTAAATGCTAAAAAAAAATCCATGTTGTTACAATTTAAATTTTATTTCTTAATTATTTTCATGAATATAAATTAAATCTTCATTATTTTGCTCAAAAAGCAAGATCTGGTGATAGTGAATGTGTGTGTATATATATATATATAGTATAGTAAAAAATTTGAAAAAACACAGGTTTAAATAAAATGAGTGGTAAGTTTATTTGCCGACGCTGCAGTGTCTCGATCTATTAATTAGATCTTCTTCAGGGCTTTTGTTGATATAAGGAAAAATAATTTTTTATCACAGAATAACGAGAAAAACTGCGATAGTCCTTGTTTATCAATCTGTTCAAAATTTGAAGTTTGAAGAAGGAACGCTGGAAAGGTGGACGGTTTGAAATATGACGTCAAATATTCTTCTTTTATGGTATGTGTGTGTGTGTGTGTGTGTGTGTGCGTGTATCGAAAAATGACATTTTTAGGTGTTTTGTGTGTGTGTGGTTGTCTTTTCAAATTTCTTACTATACTACATACCATCGGATTCACTTCCATCTTTTCACACACACACACACACACACATATATATATATATATATATATATATATATTTTGGGAGATTATGTGCTTAATTAAAGTCATACCTAATTTGTTAATTAATTAATTATAATTAAATGAATTAGGCGTGCATATCAGTTTTAAATGTAAAGCGTAAACAAATCGAGAAAAAGTCGATCTCTGTATGTACATTTCAGCCCATTAGGTCTCATCAGCAGAGCTATAGACAGGGCAGTGCTTTGTGCGTTATTCGAACCCTACCTGTTAGGCTGACAGGCGGACATTCTAACCACTACACTAGCTGGCTTCCCTAGAATTTCTCGTATATTTTAAACTCTCTGCTGATGAAGCCTAATAGGTCGAAATGTACATACAGAGATCGACTTTTTCTCGATTTGTTTACGCTTTACATTTAAACCGATATGCGCGCCTAATTCATTTAATTATAATTAATTAATTAACAAATTAGGTATGACTTTAATTAAGCACATAATCTCCCAAAAATTGTCGGCTATCGCCATTTCAAACAAATTGTTTGTTCACTTCATATATATATATATATATATATATATATATATATATATATATATATATTTCCTTTGCAGTTAATTGTTTTATTTTCGTAAATTCAGCCGGACTTACGTACATACATACACACAACTGCCCTTTATGTGTTAGGATTAATTTTTTTTAAACTAAAGTAGTATTGAAGTCAGTGTTAATAAATATATATATATATATATATATATATATATATATATATATAATTTTTAAACAGACTGAATAACGAGGACTACCACTCGCTTTTCTCGTTATTCTTTGATAAAAAAAAGAAATTCTTATTACCTTCCATATACCAACAAATGCCCTGAAGATGATCTAATTAATAGATCGAAACACTGCAGCGTCGGCCAATAAACTCACCACTTAACACATTTAAACCTGTGTTTTTTCATTTTTTTTCTCAATATACTACATACCGTCGGATTCACTTCCTTTCTTCACACACACACACACACACACACAAACACACACACACATATATATATATATATATATATATATATATATATGTGTGTGTGTGTATATATATATATATATATGTATATATATATATATATATAATGATATTCTTTTATTCAAAATAACATTTTTTAAACTAAAAGAGTTAGTGTTAAGACGTTTTGGTAAAGAAAATAAATTTCCATTTAGATCCATTTGAAGTTCAATACGCACCCCCATAAAAATTCAGAACCCCCCCCCCTCCACCTTAGAAAAAAAAAGCATTCAGACCACAGCACTTACGCTACTTGTATCACCGGTTTTGTAGCATTGACTATTTTACTCATTCGTTTATTCTTTAGACGCAATATCTCTTACTGTCTTTTTATTGGTCCAGTTAATTTCCACGGAAAATCAACCAATGTTCTCAGTCAAGAAGTCAATGCAATTCAAGTAAGTAAGTAAAGTCGTGTGGGCGGCCTAATGTCGGTAGCAGCCAGACAGCGAGGGAGTCTATCTCCTTTTCACTAGCGCTAGACCAAGGATATTATTTTAGCATCTGATGTGGAGCGCCACACCTACCACCAGTTCTTCACTTTACCGTGCAGATCCCTGTGCTACTCATATGCTGAGATAGCGAGGGCCGGTATCGAACCAGGAACCTTAAGGTTCCCAGCCAGACACTCTACCGACTGAGCTATGAGAACTTAATCAATTTTATTCGCCCATTCTTTACGTTAATAGTACACTTCAATTTAACGTTGAGCCAAATAGTTTGTAGCGAACACACAACATAAAAAGTAAAGTCGTCGGGGCGGCCTAATGTCGTTATTAGCCAATCAGTCATGGAGTCTATCCCCTTTTCACTAGCGCTAGACCAAGGAGATTATTTTAGTATCTGAGGTGGAGCGTCACACCTACCATCAGCTCTTCACTTTACTGTACAGATCCCTGTGCTACTCATACGCTGAGTTGGCGAGGGCCGGTATCGAACCAAGAACCTTGTGATTCCTAGCCGAATGCTCTATCCACTGAGCTAAACCTGACATCATTTGTCTGAAGTTTTGAGATGAGGCTTGATAATTTGTATTATCTGAATTATTTACATATTATAATAGAGATTGTATGATTATCTGTAACCGGAAGAGGAGTGCCTCAGGCACTTGGCAATAAACCCAACCCTGCCCCTTTAAGTTAAGGGGGCAGGTGTTGCCTGGGGGGATTCCCCCGGGATCAACGGTGTTAGCTTGTAAGGTCCACGTGTACGGGTCCTATTAATGTGAGATCATCCACGAACCGAAGCTCATGGGTGATGGGTGCAAAAAATACGTTGTTCCCGTCGGCATTCCCCCTCAGGCGCCGGGAAATAAACCCAGCCTTGCTCCTTTAAATCGAGGTGGCAGGTGTTTGCCTGGGGGGACGGACCCCTGGGATCAACTATTTAAAAGACAGAAAACTAGAGATGATAGAGCAAAACTGTTTATAAATTTGGATTCAGCACACCCAAATTAGCAAAAAAAAAAAAAAACTATTCACATTCTTGACTCAGACTAAAAATATATTTTTGTAAACCAGTGTAATTAATAAATTGCACGCAACATTTTATTTGAGGGGGAGAGGACTAAGTTTCCATTCCAAATTGGTTTTATTTTTTAGTCCTTTAATAAATTTGATGATTTTACTTACTTATGATACAAACCCTCTGACATTGAATTTTTAACTCCCACCCCCCTCAGGCAATATCATTGAAAAATTAAATTTTACACCACCGGAGGGTGTTTTTTTCTTTTGTTTTTTTGTTTTTTTTTTTTGCTTGTAATTATAATGTATATAATTCTTTTTTTTTTCAGGATAACAACAAAAAAAATTAAATTTTACACCACCCGGAGGGCGTTTTTGTTGTTGCCTGTAATTATAATGTATATAATTGGTTTTTTTTCCAGTATAACAACAAAACATAAATCAAATTTTACACCATCCGGAGGGCGTTCTTTTTTTTTTTTTTTTTTTTTCCTTGTAATTATAATGTATATAATTCGTTTTTTTTTCAGGATAACAATAAAATAAATTAAATTTTACACCACCCGGAGGGTGTTTTTTTTTTTGTTTTTTTGTTTTTTTGCTTGTAATTATAATGTATATAATTGTTTGTTTTTTTCTCCAGTATAACAACAAAAACATAAATTAAATTTTACACCACCCGGAGGGCGTTTTTTTTTGTTTTTTTTTTTGCTAGTAATTATTATGTATATAATTCGTTTTTTTCCCAGGATAACAAAACATAGTTTGTTGCTTTACAGATACCTTTTGTCTCTTTTTTTCATGTTCACTTTGAAAAGGTGTCGCTAAGATTACCTTAGCCTGTCTTTTGATGACATTATTATTTCACTGTCATCAAAACATATTGCTACAAAAATGATTGACAATAGATTAACTTTAAGTAGAAAGCAACTCCACGACCAATGGTGTCTGTGAGAAATTTAATAATTCGAAAACATCCCTGTCTATCTATCTATCTATCTATCTATCTATCTATCTGTTTCCTCTTTCTTTCTTTCTTTTTTCACTGTCAAAGTGGATAGGTATTTACTGACCTCTAAGGCTATTCATAGTAGTCAGAATTTTGAAGCATCTCCTCTAAGAAAGATTTCGTCTAGACCAGGTGACCCCTTTAATCATAAAGGGTTGGGGGTCATGCTTAAAAAAATCTTTATTCTGATTTTCTTGGATTCATTCCAGTCTGGCACAAGGCCATGAAAAATTAGGGATTAATATTGAAATATTGGACACAATATCTGTCGAGAACTACCTCTCTACTTCTGGATGAACTTCCTGATCGGATGTTTAGAATGAATACTAGTGTCGTTGACTGGCTCGTTCAGTAGGCTGGCTGACTGGTTGGTTGGTTGGTTGGTTGGTTGGGTTTTACGGCATGTCAACCGTTGGATTATTTTATGTCGAAGACTTTTATCTTATTTATTCTTGTTGGATAATCATTTTTTAAACATATTTTTTTAAACTTGTTTTTTTTTTAAATATATTTAACCCATAGATGGGACCCTAACAGGTACTACCACTCCTTGGAGTAACGACGATTAAAATCCTTTCATCACCATTACTTTAAGATCCACTCTGTATATAATTCACCAATTATTACACATTGATCCCTCAATATGGACTATACCAATTTTAATATTACGATATTAAAAAAGGCCCTGCTTAGAATCATTCCTATCACCTGATTATATATATATATATATATATATATATATATATATATATATATATATATATATATATATATATATAAGTCCTTGTGTATGCTTCTAAATTATTTAGTTAAGAATTAATGGAAAAATGAATGAATGAATTGAATAAATGAAAACTGTTTTGGAAAATATATTTTTCATTTATTCCATTGATCTCATTCATTTTTCATTCATTCATTTTTCCAATAATTCTTAACTATCTATCTATCTATCTATCTATCTATCTATATATATATATACATATATATATATATATATATGGAAGACTGTTTGCATTTCACATAGCGCTAAAACCCTTGGGAAAGGTATGAATCCATATATTCTCCCTCCAGCTATGGGTAAAATAGTAGGGCAGACTGAGCTTTTTAACCTTGGGTAGGTAACCAGTCTAGGAGAGGGAAAACTCTGAATTCAAAATTCCTGAGGTGAGTCGTTGATTGGGTTTGTGGCATTCGTGCACCTATGGACTGTGCCAAAAAGTGCGGAATGGTCCAACACAAGCCTTCACCACTATAAACAAATCACTGTGTGGGTGTTCATTGTATGAACCCTCATGCGTCGAAATCGACGAGAGAGTCCATAATATATATATATATATATATATATATATATATATATAGAGAGAGAGAGAGAGAGAGAGAGAGAGAGGGGGGGTTAAGGTAGTGTGGATATCGATAGGTACTGAGCCGATTTAGCTCAGTCGGCAGAGCGTCCAACTAGAAATCACAAGGTTCCGGGTTCGATATCGACTCTCACCAACTTTGTGTATGAGTAACACAGTAGTCTGTGCGGTAAAGTAAGGAGTTGATGGTAGGTGTGGCGCTCCACCTCAGATGCCCAAAAATGCAGACTACGCATCATTTAAAAGCTTGGACCTTTCTTTATTCATATACGTGATGACAGATAGAATGGATGATTGGAACCCACCTGAATCATTGAAGAGAATAACTTGTATCATGATAGATAGATAGATAGATATGTTGTATACCTCTTTCTTTACTTTCTTACTTCTATTCTTCGGGGACTTCGTGTCTGGTCTTCCATTGGGGATTTCTCTTTTATCAGAAGCCCTGTGTCATTGGTAGTTTTTAGATAATAACACAAGACTTCGATTTACTTAGATCATATTTTATTTCGAAATACCCACCAGACTACCTGCGCAGATTGAGTCGGAGCGTGCATAACACGACTTACCACGGTCGTGGTCTTGGCCGATCTAACTAAAAATCTATTTCTAATCTAAACCGGAAGATTCACCGATTCTCACGGTATCCACCGGAAGTAGGATCAGGACAGGTCAAGCCTTGTCAATTATCCTTCAAGGCCACCGGCTGCAACTTATAACAGCCATTTTAATTTCTACACTACTGTACATAAATATTAGGAATCTAATAATTATGTAACAGATAGATGAAGGCGCTACCCTAAGATTTAGGGGAATTAGATATGGCAATAATTATTGACTCTAATTCTTTGTTTGTTGTTTTCTCACTAGTTCAGAAAATATTATGCCAAAGGCCCTTATTCCGTTCGGTACGTATGCACTATACAAATTCCCCAATGAGGAATGAGACAGTTTCTTACGCGTCTATACTATTATTAATAAAAAGTGTGACGATGTACAAATAGGGTTCTTTTTCTTTTATTTGTATTTTTTCTTTATTTGTGTGTTTTTTTTTTGGTTTTTTTTAGAATTGTGTGACAAGTCCCTGACATCCGGGCATCAAAAGTGCAAATTACTTATTCTTTTTTTTTTTGTTTTGTTTTTTGTTTTTTGCTTGTTTCTTTGTTTGATGTTGTTAATGCTGCTGCTGCTGCTGCTGCTGCTGCTGCTGCTGCTGCTGCTGTTGTGTTATTGTTGTTGTTATTTTCATTATTTAAGAAAAAAACTGATTACTCCACTTTGCAAACATTTCAAGCAGTTACTCGAGCAGAACAATATGAAGAAAGGAATATATATATATATATATATATATATATATATATATATATATATATATATATAATTTTTTGGGAGGATATGTGCTTAATTGAAGTCGTACCTAATTTTGAAAATTAATTAGTTAATAGTTAATGAATTTTAGGCGGGCATATATGTTCAAATGTAAGGCTAAACGAATCGAGAAATATATATATATATGCTCGCCTAAAATTCATTATTAACTAATTAATTTTCAAAATTAGGTACGACTTCAATTAAGCACATATCCTCCAAAATTGTCAACTTCAAGCCATATAAAAATAAACACATTTGTTTGTTTACTTAACATCATATATATATATATATATATATATATATATGTGTGTGTGTGTGTGTGTGCGTGTGTGTGTGTGTGTGTGTGTGTGTGTGGAGAAAGGTAGACAAACACGGGATGTTGTAGAAAATGGATGTTTGTTGTAGGTAGTGATGTCGACGTTGTAACATTTCGGTCTGTTAGACCTTCTTCAGGACTTTAGGATAGAGTTCATGCTTCAATGGTGAATATTTTCTTTCTATTGAATATATATATATATATATATATATATTATATATATATATGAGTTAAGGTAGCGTGGATATCGATAGGTATTGAGCCGGTTTAGCTCAGTCGGTAGAGCGTACAACTAGAAACCACAAGGTTCCAGGTTCGGTACCGACCCTCACCAACTTAGTGTATGAGTAACACAGAAGTCTGTGCGGTAAAGTAAGGAGCTGATGGCAAGTGTGGCGCTCCTCCTCAGACGCCAAAACAACATCCTTGTTCTAGCGCTAGTGATAAGGGGATAGACTCCCTCGCTATCTGGCTGATACCGACTTAGCTTAGATGTGGCCCAAGGCCAGAAGTACGGGGCGCCCAGTGAGAATCTAACTCACTATCTGCTAATCATTACACCACATGAGGTGTCCACCTTAATTCAAATATATATATTTACCAACCCTCAGCACGAGCAGGATGTGACATATGGTCAATTTCTTAAGCGGAGTTTAACAGGTTTGAATTCAGAGTTTTCCTTCTCCTAGACTGGTTACCTAGCCATGGTTAAAGAGCCCAGTCCGCCCTGATATTTACCCATAGCTGGAGGGAGAATTGGATTCATACCTTTCCAAAGGGTATTAGCGCCATGTGAAATGCAAACAGCTTCGTCGAGGAATTGAACTCGGGTCGACGAGTCCATTTCCTACGACTCTAACCATTGGTCCACGCACCTTCTTAATTGAAATATAAATGCTCTATTAATGATATTAAGCACTAGGGCCGGCTTAGCTCAGTCGGTAGAGCGTTAGGCTAGAAACCACAAGGTTCCTAGTTTGATAACTCGCCAACTCAGCATATGAGTAGCGCAGGGATCTGTGCTGTAAAGTAAGGAGCTGATGGTAGGTGTGGCGCTCCACCCCAGACGCAAAAACAATCTCCTTGGTCTACCGCTAGTGAAAAGGGGATAGACTCCCTAGCTGATTGGCTGATTCCGACTTTAGGCCACCACGACGACTCTTCGTACTTACAAGGTCAGAAGTACGGGGCGCCGAGTGAGAATCGAACTCACTATCAATGGTCTGCTAATCATTACACCACATGATGTGCCCACATTAGCTCTAATATAAATGCTCTATCAATGCTATTGAGCACTGTCTACCTACACATTGTTGTTGTTGTTCTTCTTCTTCTTTTTCTTCTAACTTCTTCTTCTTCTAACTTCTTCTTCTTCTTCTTCTTGTTTTATCATTCTGTTTAGAAAAATAGGCTGGTTATTCCCCTTTGCAAACATTTCAAGCAGTTATTCGAGCAGAACTATTTAAAGAAAGGAATAAATGCCTGTCCCCTTTGAATGCAGTGTAACTTGAGGACGGGTGTCAGAGGCTCAAGTGATTATGCGATACATTTCATCAAAGCTTAGTCATTGCTTTAAATATCATTGTTGGTAAAGTAATATAATGTGCCTAGAATAATCGACCGCCCTCTGCTTTTATTTCAACAACGCAAAATCAGATATTTCAGAGAAATTCACAAGAAGTAAGTTAAAAGAATGAGACACGTTTTCTTTCGTTTGATAACTTATTATAATGGAGATTGTGTGTTTTTCTGTCTGTAACCGAAACTATATTTCTACTCAAGTCACAATTCTCTTAGAATTGACATCACATTCTCCATCAGTTTATTTTTATTTAACCTCAATTATTAATAAAATTGTCTTACATTATTAATACTGTTAACTATGTCTACATACTGACAACATGCAATTATATTTATATATACAACAAAATACTGGTTTACAGTGTAAATGGGAAGGCTAATTTGCATATTAATATTAAAAAATCGAATTTAATAAATATGTGCTTAGTATTATTTATTTCTAACTGTTTGGTTTTATTTTAATGAATATAAGCAAAAATCTCTTCCATGAATCTGAAATGAAATCCATTAACAAGATAAAATAACTGTCATTTTATTCTATACTTCCTCTTTTAACTAAATACTTAAATTAGAAAAAATAACAATGAAAGACGAGAGTGATGGAAGAGTAAGTTTCAGTTGTTCCATTTTTTATTATACTCCCTCTGTTTCAAATCTTTTATTATACTCCATCTGTTTCAAATCTTTTTATCTGTATTCTTATTTAGTTTCATTAGCCTTTCTAATTTAATACCATATTTTATTACATTAAAACTTAAATACTTGCACCCGGAGGGTGCATATATTTGCTAGTGTTTCTAATTTCATAGTCTAATCAAGCCGACATTTATATTTGAACAAATAAACGAAAACAGTATGGTCTGCGGACCACCCAGTTTCGGCTACCAAACGACTCAACCCCGCGTTGTGTTAATTGTTTAGACAAGAACTACTGGCCGCTGATTTTGGTCCAAAAAATGAATACTTCAAAAAGATAAACATGTAAGGGTGGTGGGCATATTCTAATAGATAATGAAATAAAAGGAGAAGGATTTCTCGACGGGGATGAAATGGTTATTTTTTAATGGCCATAATAAACTTTAATAAGTCTTCGATGCTAGTACGGTCAGAGGTCAGTAGACAGCTGTATCATTTTAAAAGTGCCCTGTCGGCTCGGACAGAAGAATACATCGACTGCACCTCTGCAGAGTGGTAAAATCCCTTCAATGGAGCCACCTGTTGGACGTGGGTGGTAACGCATCATGCTTAAGGACGGAATCCTGGTAGCTGAGCAGACCATTAGATGCAGTATCCACTTTGGCCCTTACTTACGCTAGACGAGTGGTCGGAGAGGTCCCCTCCAATCAATTCGCTGATCACGTCAGGCCCTAGCACCTATATGCTTTTCCCAACCCTCTAGGCTTTATAGCACGCCCCAACCGTTTTTATCATATATGTGATAGAGGGCAGGGACTGGGGTCTTATTGTCCTGGGTATGATTGTAAACTGCATTTAATGTTGAAGTTTCAGTTCTGGAGCTCTAGGGAGTGTGCACTATCCCATCATAATATTTACTCCCAGGTCCACTCTGACCTGGAGTGGTAATACCTGTTAGGGTCCCATCTATAAGTTAAATAGAAAAAAAATGAGTAAAAAAATGTTTTAAAAAATGAGTTTGAAAAAAATTGAATACCACCAAGAATGGATAAAACAAAACGTCTTCGGCATAAAATAATCCATCAAGGGTTGACATGCCGTAAAATCCCACCAACCAACCAACTGTTAGTAGTTATAAGCATTAAAACCAACACGCAATAAAAATAAGAATTTTCTTTGGTGCAAGAATGACGGATTTTCAACGAAAAGCTTATTTCATGATCTAGAGCAGGAGTTCTCAAACTTTTAAGTCCGTAGACCCCTATAAAAATATGACTGACCTATCATGGATCCCCTCCTTATATAACCCAGTCCACCTTGCAGTTGTTTTGTAGCAACCAATTATGTAATTAATGAATTTTACACAAACGTTTGTATAAACTGTTAATTGTAAAATAACCGTAGAATAAACAGTAAAGTAAAAAAAAAAAAAACATGTAAAAAAAGAGCTGCAAATATTTAATACTACTTAATAACTTACCAAGGAAGTACATTTCCTAATGTGATGGGTGAAGCTGATGACTTTTGATAAGTTCATGAATATTGAGCTTAAACTTTTGAAAATATATCAACATGAGCATGTTCTCCAGGATTCTTGTGGAATTAATTTCTTCTAATTACTAAGAAGGCTTAGTAGTTTCCATAGACCCCTTTATAGGTCTCCGGGTCCTCGGTGTTGTTGTATAGACCCCAAGGCGGGGGGGTATGTAGATCACTTTGAGAAACCCTGATCTAGACCAAAGCTTGAATCAGTATGTATATTTACCAAACCCCTCCGCACGAGCAGGATGCGACACAAGGTCAATTTTTAAAGCGGAGTTTAACAGGTTTGAATTCAGAGTTTTCCTTCTCCTAGACTGGTTACCTAGCCACGGTTAAAGAGCCCAGTCTGCCCTGATATTTACCCATAGCTGGAGGGAGAATTGGATTCATACCTTTCCCAAGGGTATTAGCGCTATGTGAAATGCCAACAGCTTCGCCCAGGAATTGAACTCGCGTTGACGAGTCCATTTCCTACGACTCTAACCATTAGACCACGCGCCTCCTTGATCAGTATACATATTTACCAACCCCTCCGCACGAGCAGGATGCGACACAAGGTCAATTTCTTAGGCGGAGTTTAAGAGGTTTGAATTCAGAGTTTTCCTTCTCCTAGACTGGTTACCTAGCCATGGTTAAAGAGTCCAGTCTGCCCTGCTATTTATCCATAACTGGAGGGAGAGTAGAATTCATACCTTTTCCAAGGGTATTAGCGCTATGTGAAATGCCAACAGCTTC
>CM042160.1:2423633-2426133 GCA_023376005.1 Doryteuthis pealeii
TGCAGACCACGCTGATGGCCTGGCACTTCTTGCAGATACACCGGCACAGGCTGAGTCACTACTACATAGCTTGAAGGAGTCAGCAAAGAATATCGGCCTCTATGTGAACTCCGATAAAACCGAATTCATGTGCTTCAAAAAGAAAGGAGACATCTCCACACTTGACGGTAGGCCAGTGGAACAGTTCATATATCTAGGTAGTAATATCTTATCCACAGAAAGCGATGTTAATACAGGTATAGGAAAGGCATGGTCGGCCACAAACAAATTATCAGTCATATGGAAATCCGATCTCACTGACAAGCTAAAGCGACAATTCTTCCAGGCTGTGGTTATATCAGTACTGCTGTATGGCTGCACCACCTGGACCCTAACAAAGCGCCTCGAGAATAAGCTAGATGGGAGCTGCACAAGAATGATACGTGCAGTGTTGAACAAGTCGTGGAAACAGCACCCCACAAGGAAGCAACTATATGGCCACCTGCCCCCCCCCCATCTCACAAACCATCCGGGTGAGACGGACTAGGCATGCTGGACACCGCTGGAGAAGCGGGGACGAACTCATAAGCGACGTTCTCCTGTGGAAGCTAACACATGGACATGCTAACGTAGGACGCCCACAAAGGACCTACATTGACCAACTATGCGAGGATGCTGCGCAGAAGACCTCCCAGGTGCAATGAGTGATAGGGAAGCTTGGTGAGAGATTATCATGGATATCCGTGCTACAAGCACGACATGATGATGATGATGAAGGTGTGTTTGATATAGAGTGTATGGGTGGTACCTAGCCTTAACGTGATACCAGCAAGAAAGTGAACTGTGTGCGTAATATTGTGTATTTCATTGTATTTGCATAAAAAGAGGAAGTCTTCCGTTTATTAAAGAAGAAATGAGTCTCTTTGTTTTATTTACGTCATAACATAGAAAATGATTCTTTGAAGCATCAAGCCCATGTTGTTTTCTTTGTTTGCTTGTTTGTTTGCTTGTTTGTTTGTTTTTTATTGACTTTTCCACAATTACTATTACTAATATTATATATACTAGCAAAATAAAAAAAACGCTGGGCGACGTAAAATAAATATTGCCTGAGGGGATGGGAGTTGAAAATTTAATATCAGTGTTTGCATCATAAGTAAAGTAAAATCATCAAATTTATTAAAGGAGTAAAAAATAAAATGAATTTATTAAAAGAGTAAAAAATAATTTTAAAAATTTATTAAAAGAGTAAAAGATAAAATAAATTTATTAAAGGAGTAAAAAAATAAAATAAATTTATTAAAAGAGTAAAAAATAATTTAAAAAATTTATTAAAAGAGTAAAAAATAAAATAAATTTATTAAAGGAGTAAAAAATAAAATAAATTTATTAAAGGAGTAAAAAAATAAAATGAATTTATTAAAAGAGTAAAAAATAATTAAAAATTTATTAAAAGAGTAAAAAATAAAATAAATTTATTAAAAGAGTAAAAAATAAAATAAAATTATTAAAGGAGTAAAAAATAAAATGAATTTATTAAAGGAGTAAAAAATAATTTAAAATATTTATTAAAAGAGTAAAAAATAAAATAAAGTTATTAAAGAGTAAAAAATAAAATGAATTTATTAAAGGAGTAAAAAATAATTAAAATATTTATTAAAAGAGTAAAAAATAAAATAAATTTATTAAAAGGAGTAGAAAATAAAATAAATTTATTAAAGAGTAAAAAATAAAATACATTTATTAAAAGAGTAAAAAATAAAATAAATTTATTAAAGGAGTAAAAAATAAAATAAATTTATTAAAAGAGTAAAAAATAAAATAAATTTATTAAAGGAGTAAAAAAATATTTAAAAATTGAAATGCAAACTTAGTTCTGATAACTTTAAATACATATTAAAATGAAACAAACTATATAAAGATAGATAATACCAGGTATGCATTTATTAAAACTTGTTTAAAAAACCAATGAGGACTGTCTAACATTGCATGCTCAAATTTTGAGTGTATTCTATTTATGACGATTTTAGGCAGTGTGACGTAAACAGTGACGGGGTTTTTGCTACAGGCAAAAACCGGAAGCGAATCTCCATTATTAATAGATATATTAAGTTTCTGTAATTTTATATATATGTGAAATAACTGGAATTCTGTTTTTCTTTTAAAATTACACAACGATAACAGAATACGTATTTATAGTACATTTAAATTATTTAACACTGTTACTAAGCTTAATAAGATAAGCACGTATTTATTTATCTTGATATTTCTTTCACTTTATTCACTCATTATATATACTAGCAAAATAAAAAGACACCCTCCGGGCGATGTAAAAATAATTTTTTGAAAGATATTGCCTGAGGGGATGGGAGCTGAAAATTCAATGTCATAGAGTGTGTACCATAAGTATGTAAAATCGTCAAATTTATTAAAGGAGTAAAAAAAAAGAAAGAAAGAAAGAAAGAAAGACAATTTGAAATGGAAACAGTTCCGATAACTTTAAATATTATATTAGAATAAA
>CM042160.1:2428565-2438565 GCA_023376005.1 Doryteuthis pealeii
AAAAAGAGAGAGATGATAGACAGACATAGCATACGCGCATAGATTTTCCAAGGGGAACATGGCTTCTTTTCAAAAAGAAAGTCCCAGAATAATGGTGGACCCCACAGTTGTAGCGTGGCAGTTTCGGGGTGTCTACGTGTCGGGAATTACGGAGGAATATTATCTACACCAATGCGGTGCCCATGAGTTAATACAGAGACAACAAAATTTCCAAACGTTCCGAAGATGACCCTTCAAGTTCGCAAATGGAGATTAAATTTTCACTAAAAAATTCCGAAGAGACCCGTAAGACAAAAACACACCTGCTAAATACCCTTGTATCTCTATGGATACGTAATGTACGTATCCAATATGGCTCCACCACACGATAACATTGCCAATTGTATAACTTGTCTTTTAATCCGAACACTAACTCCATGTTACATCAACCACGTTACCGATTCGACCATCCGCAACAGCGTCGACATTTGTTGAGCTTGTTAACCAGTGTTGTCGAGTCATCTTACACCAGTCGCAAGTCTCCTACATAGAAGAAAGGTTACGACAAAACAATTATTGGCAAACTGTTGTGGAAAACCCCACCACAACCGGAATACCTAACGAAGGTTCAGCAGAACCCGACGATGAACGCCCCAACAGTACTGGAGAACAGAACCAGAACCAGAACCAGAACCAGATGAATGAACGTTAGCCAGAAACACAAAACTCAGGCTCTTACGTCTGAACTGATGGAAAAATTACAATTACGTAAAGGACCCATTTTACTCCCACCAAAAGATACGACACAGTGCATAGAAAACAGGAAGACTGTACAACATCTCGTCGAGGAAGTGCCTGAATGAAATATATCGGTGTCGCACGTCTGTGAAGCATCTGCCGCTGCCAGCGGGGCATGTCGATCTTGAGCGAACAAAACGAGAGACCAGAACCGAACGATCACCTATATAGATCCCGCTAAGCCAACCACAGAAGAGAAAACTGCTTATCAACCAACGCAGAGGAGCCCACCATAATGCGACGTGATGTTCCATACGTAAGAAGAAATGCTTCTTTCTTAAGTAATTCCTCAGAGGTAGCGATCGATACAATCGGAACCGCAAGCTATGGTGCACCATCTCCAAATAGTCCCCACCTATAACAGACCGACGTCCCGCTCTGCATACGAGAGCTATCCGACGCAAAAGCCCAGAAAGAGCCCTGTCAACGTCAGCAACCCGGATATTTCCGATATAAAAAAAACCAACATACCCGCGAAAAGTCCATGTCTCTGTCCATAGCGATTATCCTCACACTCAGATCCTTTCTCAAAGATACGCGCAGGGTTGAACGAAGGAGACCAGAAACTTGACGGATTACGACGTATCGCCACAAAAAGCTAACCGGGCGCCAAAAGAAGAACACATGGGATCAATAACGCGGGAAATGCATGGTAATCAAAACTACTACGAGCCTCATCGTGCTTATGAGCGTCAGGGTCCCAGTTTGGCTAATGTCCCCTCAATATAATCCTGGATATCCCAATCTGCACAAAATCCTCCAGCATTATATAGCAAACCTATAAAAAAGAACTGCCCCTATACAGCGTTGAGCGAGACATAAAATCTTTTAAACAACTGTGATTAAAAAAAGAAAACTTAAAAGAAAAAAAGTCATTCAGGAATTACAAATGTAAAGGCAAGAAAACAAACCCGGTATGTTTTATACTATAATACTTACCTACAGTTACATCCACTGACGCACGCATGCACGCTGACATATACATACAGATTTATACATACACACCTGTATAATCTGAACACAACACACACACACACACACACACACACATATATATATATATATATATATCTTTGAAAGAAGAAAAACTCAACACGGTTATTCCCATAATAAATTTATTTCGACCAAAATTGGGGCCTTTATGAATCTAAATTGATTTAACAAAGCTCCCAAAGTGATTTAAAGATTCACTGTATTTATACATACTGGATCATACAATAATAATACAGTGTGTTTAGATATCACATATAGAATCATCCCTCACTACCAAGTTTGGATACCTCACACACACACACACACACACACACACACACACACACACACACATATATATATATATATATATATATATTATATATATATATATAGATGTTTTAGTTATATTTATTTGGATTGGGATAGTTTTGCTACCATTGGTTTCTTACTATGTAGCAGTCATCAGCAAGAAACCAATGTGGCGAAATTGTTCCAATGCAAATAAATATAAGCTAAAACATTTATTTATTTATCTATTAACGCTCTATCATAGATATTGAGCACTCTTCCAATAACACTGTGCGTTGGATTACTACCACTTTTTCAAGTATAATAGTGCCAACCATACAAATTGATATATATATATATATATATATTATATATATATACAAACCTATACACATCTGAACACTTATATACACACAGACATTCATACACACACATGTTTATATATATGTATATATAAGTCGATGAACATATACTTTCCCATGGGGAATCTAAACACATATATGGACTCACACGTGTGAGCACACAAACAACACATACACACACATTATAAATGAACATGTTCCTGCACACACATACACACATATACATACAATTTTAAGAATGTTTTTTACATACGCACACATATATATATATATACATATATATACATAAATATAGATAAGTGAACATGTTCGTGCACGCACTCACATACACACATATACATACGTATTTGAAAATGTTTTTGTCCACACACACTCACACATACACACATATAAAAAATACATGTAAGAGAATGTGTATGTACTTATACCCATGCATACAACCAAACCCATATAAATATTTAAGAGAATATGTTTGTGCATACACACACACACACACACACACACATACACACACACACACACACACACCACACATATATATATATATATATATATATATATATACTTATGTATGCATTCATGTTAAACACAAATGCACATGTACACACACATTATTTATTTCGAAAATTGTAAATCACGTGCAACACACGTGGCACTCATGAATATTCATTAAAGCATATGCATACTTACAATATACTTGTACATATATATGCATATTTAGATACGCTTATATAATATATATATATATATATATATATATATATATATATAATATATATATATATATCCTGACTGTAAGTGTCATGATGATTTATTCTGAAATTTCAAACAATGTTTTATTTTATTTTCAAGGTAAATACATCGTATAACTTCTCACTGTATTTGTAGATAAAACATATTGTGATTAAACGATCAAAATAAATAAAACAAAAAAAAAAAAAAATTTTTTTATATAAATCTTATTAATTTCTTAACTCTTTGCCTACTTTAACTCTCTCACAGCGGCTTTCTCACCACTGCGATCCTAGCGTAAGCAGAAAACGGATAGTTTAGTACATTATAATTGAGCAGAAGGACTCAGATTACAACAATAATAGGACTTTATTTGAATAGGGTAAGTTCTGAGGTGAACAGAAAGTGAACTTTGAGATATCCCACCATCGAGGTAAAAAAACTCCCAAGAACATTTGATACAGCCGAAAGGGAAATGAGGCAGGCAAAGAGTTAAAGCTATGTCTTTGAAAAGCTAAGAATTTGTTAATAATTCTTTAAATTTTATAATATTGTTGTTTTAAAGTATAATTTCCATTCTTATATAATATATATATATATATATATATATATATATATATATATATATAATATATATATATGTATGTGTGTGTGTGTGTGTGTGTGTGTGTTGTGTGTGTGTTGCATATATATATATATATATATTATAATACAGGTCAAGTAATAAACTTATCATCATTACTTGTACCTGTATTACAATAAAGTTGTTCTACTAACGTATTGAGCACTTTTTATTTGTATATCACTGTCTTACCTTTCTGAATTTTGCATCAACTAACCATTGTGACCATCTTCACCAGTAAGTCACCTTTTCCAAAATAACACACACACACACACACACACACACACACACACACACACACACACATATATAATATATATATATATATATATATAATATATAATATATATCACAACTCCACTGTACAAATAGCCTGTGACACGAGATTAATTTCTTAAGCGGAGCTCAACGGATTTGAATTTAGACTTTTCCATCTCCTAGACTGATTGCCAAACCAAAGTTAATGAGCCCAGTTTCTTGCGTTCTCTATAGCAGTTCTTCTTCCTGTTGGAATCCTCTGATGACACTCTGGTGGAAACAAAATAACTCTTGTTAAGGAGGAATCCGCGTATGTTTGAAATTCTCAAATTTTGCACCCAGTAAAATCTGTTTATAAATCAAAATTACTATTGAGGCTTATGGTTGTAATTCTGATAAAAATCTATAATACTGATTTAAAAAGAACTTGAGTTGTACTATGTCTGTTTGTTCAGTGCTCAAAAAAATATTTGTTATCATTTTTTTGGAAAGAAAGATGTTATGATACTGGATGTAAAGGCATTGATTTCTAGGAATATTCTCTGTTGATTGAAGGTATTTGGTTGAGGTTTTTAAATATAGATATATCGTTAAGGTTTAAAGAGATGTCCAGGAATGTTTAGGTTTGTTCGGATTTCGAAATAGCCAATGTAATATTTTACTTGTGACGTCTCCTTTCCTAGGGATACTGTTATTTAATATTAGCAACCCTATGGTCTACTATAGTGATGATATTATATAATAGTAAACAACCAATTAGTTCAAATCTCTGCCCCCATCGTAGGAACCCATCGAATGTCATAGTCATTATCACCGCCTTTTTGATTTTAAATTTATTATATGTTTATTATATTGTGAGGAACTGATGGTAGGTATAGCGCTCCACCTCAGACGTCAAAACAATCTCCTTGGTCTAGCGCTATTGAAAAGGGATAGACTCCCTCGCTGTCTGGCTGATACCGACTTTAGGCCGCCCCGGAGACTTACTATTATATATATATATATATATATATATATATATATATATATATAATATATTATACTAAAGCTGAGTAAATCATTGATTGTTTGCTAAAGGCTTGTTTCCTATTTAGTTTAATGACACAAAATTCATTTCAAATTATTACTTACTTTTAGGATTGAGTTATGTTTGAAAGAAATTCCATTTTAATTGGTTTTAACTAGTCGTAATTTGCAATTAAGTGAAAAAAAACTGATTCGTATCTTACTGCCCATTCTGCCTGTCACTTTCCCCCTCTCTATGTATATCTTGATTACCTCCTCGTAATATATATGAGTTTCTGTAAGAGATTAAAGAGAGTGATTGGAGTGTGTGAAATATATTTATATGTTAACTTTCAGAAGCAATTAACCCGTAGCTTGAATTTGGTCAAATTTTCTTAGAAATCTTACAAAATTATTTTAATGTTTTCTTTTTAATTCTTCGGCCATATTTATTCTTTTAAAAATTCAATTCGCTTTGCAAACTCATTTTTCATAATCCCAATTATCTACCCAGATGGGTAACCCAGCAGGTCTTGTTTTTCCTAGTGTACACACACACACACACACACACACACACACTTATATATATATACTAGCAAATATATCCACCCTCCGGGTGCAAATATTTAAGTTTTAATGTAATAAAATATTATATTAAATTAGAAAGTCTAACGGAACTAAATAAGAATACAGATAAAAAGATTTGAAACAGAGGGAGTTTAATAAAAGATTTGAAACAGAGGGAGTATAATAAAAAATGGAACAACTGAAACTTACTCTTCCATCACTCTCGTCTTTCATTGTTATTTTTTTTAATTTAAGTATTTAGTTAAAAGAGGAAGTAAAGAATAAAATGACAGTTATTTTATCTTGTTAATGGATTTCATTTAAGATTCATTGAAGAGATTTTTGCTTATATTCATTAAAATAAAACCAAACAGTTAGAAATCAATAATACTAAGCACATATTTATTAAATTCGATTTTTTAATATTAATATGCAAATTAGCCTTCCCGTTCACACTGTAAACCGCTATTTTGTTGTATATATAAATATAATTGCATGTTGTCAGTATGTAGACATAGTTAACAGTTTTAATAATGTAAGGCAATTTTATTAATAATTGAGGTTTAGATAAAAATAATATCATGGAGAATGTGATGTCAATAACTAAGAGAATTGTGACTTGAGTAGGAATATAGTTTCGGTTACAGACAGAAAAACACACAATCTCCATTATAATAAGATATTGGATGTTATGTACTAAGTTCCATTTTATTTTATCAATATTTCGAAAGAACGGCTTTTTTACAAGGATTTTTTAAGACTAGTTGGCTATAGTGGTCGCAGGCGTTTTATGGGTCAGGGGTCTTGATTTCTCGGCCTGCCTTTGAAGTTCAGCTGCCCTTTTGATTGGTTGGGTTGGAATTGGCTGGAGTCAGGGGTGTCGATTCATCGGTCAGTTTTTGATGTTCAGTGTGATAACATTAAATATATTCATAGATCCAACCCCCCATCTCCCCCCTCTCTCTCTCGTGGAGAAGATCCATGTAGTTTATGTGGAAGAGTATGTCTCTCCAGGGCTGGCCTGGTGAGTCATCTGAGAAAACACAAGGATAGTGTGTCAAATGCTACTGGCACCCAACTATGATAAAAAAAAACAAAAACAAAAACAAAAAAACAGGAAATGGTCTTACTCGAACACGAGTTGACAGCTATTATTATTATTATTATTATTATTATTATTATTATTATTATCATATATATATATATATATCATCATCATCATCATCATGTCGCGCATGCAGCACGGGTATCCATGACAATCTCTCGCCAGCCTTCCCTATCATTCATTGCACCTGGGAGCTCCTCTGCGGAGCAGCCAGCATCTTAGCATAGCTGGTCAATGTACGTCCTTGCTGGGCTCCCCACACTTGCATGTCCATGTGTTGGCTTCCACAAGAGAACGTCGCTTATAACTTCGTCCTTGCTTCTCCAGCAGTGTCCTGCATGCCTTGTCCGCCTCACTCGGATATGAGTTAAGGTAACGTAGACATGGAGTCAACATCTGGTTGCTGACAGTTTCCCGCCTATGCGATCTTCAAATCAAATTTGTCCATGCTACCATAACTCAAATATGAACTTTCTATCTATTATATTGAGCATTGTCTGCTTGGAAATATACCACCCATATATATATATATATATATATATATATATATATATATATATATATATGTGTGTGTGTGTGTGTGTGTGAATATGTGTTTGTATGTGTGTAAGAAAGGGAGGGAGAGAGAGAGTACATATACGTCTATGTATGTACACACCGCTCGTGACTCCATAAATGTACACACACATTTGTGTGTGTGTGAGTGAGTGTGTGTGAGAGAGAGAGAGAGAGAGAGAGAGAGAGAGAGAGAGAGAGCCAGAGAGACAGAGAGACAGAGAGAGAGAGAGAAGAGAGAGAGAGAGAGAGAGAGAGAGAGAGAGAGAGAGAGAGAGAGAGAGAGAGAGAGAGAGAGAGAGAGAGAGAGTACATAAACGCGTAGTTATGTGCACACCAGCATTGACCGCTCGTGACTACATAAATGTACACACATATTTGTGTGTGTGTGTGTGTGTGTGCGAGAGAGAGAGAGAGAGAGAGAGAGAGAGAGAGAGAGAGAGAGAGAGAGAGAGAGTACATATACGCGTATGTATGTACACACCATCATTGACCCCTCGTGACTATATAAATGTACACACAAATTTATCTTACTCTATTTAAATATGTATTCTATTACATTGCCGTATCAATGTGTGTGTGTGCGTGCGCGTGTGAGTGTGTGTGTGTGTGTGTGTGTGTCTTCGTGACCGCTGGTCTGATTCAAGAAACAGAAAGTATTGATATACATGTGAAAATACATACCTTTCTTATCTTTGTTTATTATATACAAAGCCCGTATTGATTTAACCTACTTATGGACTATCGAGTGTATGTAATAATGATTCATGTAAAACTGAAATGCCTTCTACTTGGAGATCATGGTATTATGAAAAAAAAAAAAGTATATGGCTGAACTTGCACAAAGGTGTCAAAATTAGGGTGACCCAGAAAAAACAGAACCCATAAATTTTGTAATAAAACTGTTAATTTTAACTATGGGGGTCTAGGGTTAGGGTTTAAGGTTAGAGTTAGAATTCGGGTTAGGATTAAGGTTAGGGTTGGGGTTTAGGGTTTGTTTTATAGGAAAATGAATAAATAATTTGGGTTCTGTTTTTTCTGGGTCACCCTGTATACCGGTGACCCAGAAAAAACAGAACCCACAAATTTTGTAATAAAACTGTTAATTTTAACTATGGGGGTCTAGGGTTAGGGTTTAGGGTTAGAGTTAGAGTTAGGGTTAGGATTAGGGTTAGGGTTGGGTTTAGGGTTAGTTTAATGGTAAAATGAATAAATAATTTGGGTTCTGTTTTTTCTGGGTCACCGGTATACAGGGTGACCCAGAAAAAACAGAACCCACATTTTGTAATAAAACTGTTAATTTTAACTAGGGGGTTTAGGGTTAGTGTTAGGGGTTAGGCTTAGGCTTAGGCTTAGGGGTTAGGGTTAGAGTCGAGGTTGGGGTTTAAGGTTAGTTTAATGGGAACATAAATAAATAATTTGGGTTCTGTTTTTTTCTGGGTCAATCTAATTTTGACACCTTTGTGCAAGTTCAGCCATGCATATTTAATGTGGTGATATTTCGATGTTTGTTCACATCATCTTCGGAGCACTTGTAAGCTGCTTGTTTTTATTTTGTTCTTTTTTTTAATTAAAAAAAAAATTATTTCTTATTTTTTAATTGTACAAAAATGTGTAGAAATACGACCAAACAAATAAAATCAAAATAAATTAACTACAAAGAGTCAGAGTGAATTGTTTACATTTTTTCTTTTTCTTTTTTTTCTTTTTTTTTTTGATCAGCACGTGACTTAACACTTTGCCTACCTAATTACTCCCCCTACCCTGTCCCCATGGCTGTTCCAAATTACATTTAACTGGTTCCCCAAATGCAAGTACCAATCTCAGGGTTGGTTTACAGACAAATCAAAAAAGTTGGCAGGGGTGTTCACCTAGTTATTTTTCAGTGTAAACGAATGACACGTGCGAGAGCCGCCGCCAACGGTTTACGGTAGGATCACAGTGGTGGTGAGAGGGCCGCTGTGAGCAGTTTAAAGAAGGCAAAGAGTTAAGTCGTATTCATTTACGAGCGTCGTGAATAAGTAATGCATCCTCGGTCAAATGCGCTTTTACTGTTTGTTTATAAAGTATTGATTATCTAAGAACACAGACACACAGACAGACACACACGCACACGCGCATATATATATATATATATATATATATATATATATATATATATATATATATATATATATAGAAGTAAATACACAAGCAATGTGCTTTGATATGGCTTTTTTAGTATTATTAGTGTTATTCGGACTATTGTCCCCATCTTCATTGTTATTTGTACAACGTTTCGGCCGATATGCCCCCCGGCCTTCTTCAGGTATTTCTTGTCGGACTTAGGAACGTTCTCGGACTCGGGAACCTTCATTTCGAACTCGGGAACTTTCTTGTCGTATTCGGGAGCCATCACGGAACTTTGAACCTAACCCTTTATTTATTCCACGGGGGTATCCTGTTCTCATTCCGCTAACCATAGCTGGGGTAGGAGTTGTGCTAATTAATTATTTTTCTGCTTTCACTCAGGATTCTAAGTGACAGTTATCTCTGGTTCCCGAGTTCAATCCTGAGTGAAAGTAGTTAGAAAAATAATTAATTGGCACAACTCCTACCCCAGCTATGGTTAGCGGAATGAGAACAGGATACCCCCGTGGAATAAATAAAGGGTTAGGTTCAAAGTTCCGTGAACAACTTGAGGATTACACAAGAAAGAGCAAAGACAAATTACTTATGGCGGCCAACAATAGTAGAAACGGCAGGTGGACAAAC
>CM042160.1:2443565-2511065 GCA_023376005.1 Doryteuthis pealeii
AATATTATAGTATAAATAGATATAATAAGAAAATAATAAGTTGACATATCTAAGTATGGTAGGTGACAAAGGCAACATTCACACCACTATTGGTTTCCATGGCGAAGTTTAAATTAAACATCTTTCACCTGATGATGCATAGCAAAACCAATTTAAATGCGTATTTAATGTAAAATAAAATAGGAATTTTATTTTAAAATTATAAGCAGTTTATCACCAAAAAGCTCAAAAAGTTGCAGTAATAGTGTATATAAATTAAAAAGTCAGATAAAATGTTCCGTCTACAAAGAAAGTTTTAAAAATATAAGTCCAACAGTACAATTGGATAAGATGAAATTCAGAATCTGTAATTGATGACAAATTCGGATCAGTGTCGGATCCTTATTAGTATTCAATTAGCCTCCGGGATATATATTTAAATAATTCCAATTGTGTTTAATAATAGATAATAATATATATAGTTATATAGATATATATTAGATATAATATTATTGATTATTTATATTTTTGCTGAAGGCAATTATAATGCATGTGTATCGTCATAAAATTCCGATAATCATAGAAAAAATTCTTGACAAGTATCCGCAAGGATGGTTCGCTAACAGAACACGAAGACGGTTCGACTTATTATCTCTTCAGCCGATGTATACTAACGACTCCCTCCGACAGGAATCGAAACCGGGACTTCACAGGCTAGTAGAGACCATATCCGTTCGGCCGCCAGTACATAGCGAACAATCCCTGCGAATAACCTTGTCAATTATTTTATAGTATCGAATTATGCGATAAGCAATTTATAATTGCCTTCAACAAAAATATCAATAATATATTTATTCACAGCTTCTATAGAACAAACATCCAAAATCTTATATATTATATATATATATAATATTATTGTGTGGTGTGGTGGTGTGTGTGTGTGGTGTGAAGAGATGATGGAGCGAATCCGACGGTATGTAATATAGTCAAAATTTGAAAAAAAAACATGTCAATAAAAGATTCCTAATAATACGCAATCAACAACATAAACAAGCATAATAAACTTTTAAGTAGTCTTGACATCAAATCATTATACACTAATATTTTCAGTCAATAAATGCATCACACGCCTAGAAAATCATCTAAAAACTAACACAAAATTTACCCTTACCTATTCAGACCATATAAAAAATCGTAAATTATATACCAAAAACTGTTTCTCCAGTATAAACGGTACGTTTTATAGACAAACTTGGCTTACCTATGGATCGCCCCTAGTGAAATCCTTGCATGTCAAAAAAACCACGAAGAAGAATTTACTAACTGATTGAAACACTGCAGCATTGGCTGAATAAAGACATCATTTTATTGAACTGAGTCTTTTTTTTCAATTTTTTCCCTATATTACACCACACACACACAAAACACACTACCACATATATATATATATATATATATATATATATGTGTGTGTGTGTGTGTGTGTGTGCGTAATATAGGTGGAAATTTGAAAAAAAAACACAGTTTCAATAAAATAGTGATATTTATTCAGCCAATGATGCGTGTTTTCTAATAACATGGAGTGAGGTAAATCTAACTCAGATTTTCATAGATAAAATTGTTAATAAATGAGATTTATTCCATGTATTAATGATTTCGTCAATAAATTAAATAACTCATTGATAAAATTACCAATTCCTGAGGTATTGTGACGTAAGCAGTGACCAGATTCGGTTAACTGATAGACACGACACAGAATCTCTCTATATAAAAGATGGTGTAAGTGGCAATAGTGAACCAACATTTGAGAATCTGTGTTACGTCTCAAAGATATGTGGTTAACTGACTGAAAAAAATGTAAAAAGTTTAAATGAAATAACCGGTGCATTAATCCTTTATCATTAATATCTCGACACTGAAAATTTCCATTAAATTTGGTTAATCCCTGATTTTGGAAGTTTTTTTTTTTTTTTCTTTCCGGCGGGGTGAAATACGATGGCTGGAATTTGGGTCCGTTAAGTTCGATTTAACCGATTTGGGAATCCTCTAGTAAAGTGAAAATCTGGAGCAGAGAAAAGGGATCCAAGTGAAAGCGGACATTTTAAATCGAACTCGATATCAGAGAAGCGATATCAGATATCAATTTCACTACGGAATTCGTTTGTATGCGCGCGAGTGGCTGTTGAGCACACGCAAGACAGAGATGGATATGTGAAGAATGGAAGTGAACGACTTTTTGGCCCACCTGAATATATATATAATATATATAGGATATTAAAGGAAAGGAAAAGAATCCGACAATATGAGTATAAAAGGGTGGAATGAAACATCACACAATGCTGTAAAAGAGAAAAATATTATATTATAAATGTTTCTTCTTTAACAGCATTGTGTATGTTTTCATTCCACCTTTTCATATCTCATATATATATATATATATATAAAATATATTATATATATATATATAAATATAATGATCAGAATAATGATACCAATAAGTTTCTTTTCCCCATCTCTCTCTCTCTCTCTCTCCTCTCTCTCCTCTCTCTCTCTCAATATATATATATAATATATGATATATATATTATTGGGGTTCGAGTCACGCACAAAGTATTGCCCTATCTATAGCTCTGCTGATAGGCCTAATGGCGAAATGTACATACAGGATTCGACTTTTTCTCGATTCGTTTACGCTTTACATTTAAATCCGATATGCACGCCTAATTCATTTAATTATAATTAATTAATTAACAAATTAGGTATGGACTTAAATTAAGCACATAATCTCCCAAAATTGTCGCCTCGCAATTTCAAAACACATCGTTTGAACACTCATATACTTATATATTATATTATATATATATATGATATTGTGATGTGTGTGTGTGTTGTGTGTGTGATATAATATATATATATATATTATATAAACAGTAAAGTTGGTTATCAGCCGGACAGCGAGGAAGTCTATTCCCTTTTCGTTAGCGCTAGACTAAGAGATTGGTTTTTACTGAGGTGAAGTGTCACATCTCCGTCAGCTCTCCACTCTACCTGCACAGATATGAGATTACCAACCGTGCTACCCCCAAATAGGCCCTCATTTGGGCTCGGGGCACCGGTATTCGAGCCAAGGAAACTTGAGGATTCCTTGGCAGTGGTCTACCGATTGAGGTACATCGGCATATATATATATAATATATATATATATATATGAAGCAGAGAGAGAGAGAGAGCGAGAGAGTAGAGAGAGAGAGAGACGAGAAGGGGAAAAGAAACTATTGGTATCATTATTCTGATCATGTTTTTCTGGCTTCATCTAAAGTACAGAAGAATGTTATATGTTTCATTAGCAGAACAGATTCTGTTTATGCAATACTATTTTGTCGGTATGGACAAAATTTAGTTTGTTTTTTTTTTCGTAATTCCCAGTGGATCACTTTTCCATCACTGTCATGCTATTATTATTATTATCTCCTTTTTGAGTTTTCACATCAGCGTTAGTCATGGTCTTTCACTTGAGTCTGGAGTGACAGCAGTCTCTTCAGGTCTCCAGGACTCTTCCTGAGTATTCGGCAGATTGCAGCAGTGCAGTGCAGTGTCTGAATTACTCAATTTGCTACTATAGAGAAACTCATAGATAGGAATTCATAAAAAGTTGCTAAGAAAAAAAAGAAGATAATATAAAACAGGTAATAGTTATAAATCAATGAAATTGTCGTTGTATGTTGTGGCTTCTGTTGTGTTGTTGTGTTGTTGTTGTGTTGTTGTAATAGCTTATATTATTTTCCCCTTTCGAGTTTTTCACATCAACGTTAGCTGATGGTATTTCACTGAAGTCTGAGTGACAACAAGTCTCCTCAGGTCTCCCGGACTCTTTTGAGGTATCCTGGCCGATTGCAGCAATGCAGTAGTCTGGATGGTCGCAATCCTTCCTCTGATTTCCAAACTTTCCAAACCTTTAATAATCCTTTGGGACTGTCCAAGTGCACCAACTACAATTGGATAACAGCTTTCACTTTCATATTCCAAACTTTTCCAGTTCTCTGGCAAGGTCCAGATATTGTCCATTTTTCAATTTTCCTTTAGCTTCACCTGTGTATCTGCTGGAACTGCAAAATCCACCAGTTGACAAGTTCTTTCTTTTTTTGTTTATCAACACTAGGTCTGGTCTTCTTGCTGGATTAAGTGACCGTTTTCATTTTCAAAGTCCCAGAGAATTTATGTGTTGTCGTTCAGAACAGATTCTGGTTTATGCATATACCTTTGTGTGTGGTCAAAAATTTAATTTTTTGCATAATTCTCAGTGAATCACCTTCCAACCCAGTGTGTCTAGTTTTGTTATCTCGTTGTGCTAGTTTTGCTACATTCGCAGAGTATATGGTTTACAGTCTATCTCTAAACCGCAAAGTCTACATTTACTATTTTGTGGTCTTATCAATTTCGCTTTGATATAGTTGTCCTTATGGCATTAATTTGTGCAGCAATTATAAGTGATTCCTGTTCCTTTTGAGGTTTCCCTCTTAACATGTCAAGTCTTTTCATGTCACCTCATCTATTTGTCGTTGAAGCGTCTCATATAATGTTTTCTTTCCCATTTTTGTTTCTCTAGTCTTTGTCGTTTTCTGTTTGTCCACCTGCCGTTTCTACTATTGTTGGCCGCCATAAGTAATTTGTCTTTGCTCTTTTCTTGTGTAATCCTCAAGTTGTTCACGAATACTGTGAACCTAACCCTATTTATTCCACGGGGTATCCTGTTCTCATTCCGCTAACCATAGCTGGGGTAGGAGTTGTGTCCCAATTAATTATCTTCTACTACTTTCACTCAGGGATGTGAACTCGGAACCAGAGATAACTGTCACTTAGAATCCTGAGTGAAAGCAGAAAATAATTAAATTAGCACAACTCCTACCCGCAGCTATGGTAGCGGAATGAGAACAGGATACCCCGTGGAATAATAAAGGTTAGGTTCAAAGTTCCGTGATGGCTCCCGAATACGACAAGAAAGTTCCCGAGTTCGAAATGAAGGTTCCCGAGTCCGAGAACGTTCCTAAGTCCGACAAGAAATACCTGAAGAAGGCCGGGGGGCATATCGGCGAAACGTGTACAAAAGAACAATGAGATGGGGACAATAGTCCGAATAACACTAATAATACTAAAAAGCCATATCAAAGCACATTGCTGGTGTATACGTTCTCATATATATATATATATTATATATATATATGTATATATATATTAATATAATATATAAGCGCGTGGGCGTGTGTGTCTGTTGTGTGTCTGGTTCTTAGATAACTCAAATACTTTAAACAAACAGTAAAAGCGCATTGACCGAGGATGCATTACGTATTCACGACGCTCTGTAATGATATACAGACTAACTCTTTTGCCTTCTTAACTGCTCACAGCGGCCTCTCTCACACCACTGTGATCCTACCGTAAACCTTGGGCGGGCTCTCGCATCGTGTCATTCGTTTAACACGTGAAAATAACTAGGTAACACACCCTGCAACTTTTTTGATTTGTCTGTAACCAACCCTGAGATTGGTACTTGCATTTGGGAACCATTTAAATGTAATTGGAACAGCCCATGGAGACAGGGTAAGGGGATAATTAGGTAGGCAAAGTGTAAGTCACGGGGTCTGATCAAAAAGAAAAAAGAAAAAAAGTAAAACGAAAATGTAACAATCACGTTCTGACTCTTTGTAGTAATGTTATTTTGATTTTATTTTGTTGGTCGTATTTCTACACATTTTTGTACAATTAAAACATAAGAAATAATTTTTTTTAATTAAAAAAGAAACAAATAAAAAGAACAGCTACATAGTGCCCGAAATGATGTGACAACATCGAATATCACCACATAATAGCATTGGCTGAACCTTGCACCCAAAGGTGCTCAAAATTAGATTGACCAGAAAAATACAGAACCATAATTGTATTTTTTTTATTTTTGTTCCATTAAACGAACCTTAAACCCCAACCTCGACTGCTTTTCCTGCTTCATGTAATTCGATCACTCTGTCTTCTTCTTGTCTCTATGTTTTTCTTCTTACTTTTACTTTTGACTCTCCTGCATTGTCTCTCTTCCCTCTTGCTACTCTTTTTTTCATCTTCATTGTCGGCTGCTTCTTTCTATCTTGCGTTTCGCTTTTCTTCCTTAATTATGTTTCTCTCTTCTTCTCTCTGTCTTATTTTCTCTGTACTTCTGTCTGGCTTTTTATTTCTGCTGTCTTCTTGTCTGTTATTCTGATCTCCGTAGTCTTTATCCTTTGTTCTCTTCTGGATCTGGTGTTTGCTCAGATCTCTTCGTTTGCTGTCTGTCTCCTTCCGATCTACATCATTCTCTTTGCTGCTCTCCTTGTTTCTTCTTTCTACTTCTTCTGCTTAGTCTATCTCTCTCATTCCTTTTTCTTACCTCTTTGTCTTACTTTCTTAGCTATCTAATCTTCTTTTCTCTTTCTTCTCTCTCTTCTCTATATTTTTCCTTCTCGCTTCTCTTATCTATATAGCTCTCTTTTCTTTTCTTCTTTTCTCTACTCTTTTCTGCTACATTACTTCTTATTTTGTTTCTGCTCCTTCTCTGTCCCTTTTTCTTCCCTCCTGTCTTTTGTTTCTTTCTATCCTCTCTTCTATTTCTTTCGTATTATTACTTCTCTTCCTCGTGTAGCTTTTTTTTATATTATTTTCTATTCTCTCTCTTCTTTTACTTGATGGCTCTTTCTCCTTCTCTTTTTCTCTTTGCTCTTCTGCTCTTATTTTATTCCTTTTTTTAGTTTCTCTAGCTTTCATGTCTGCTTCTTCTATTTGCTTTGCACTTTCTTTGCTTTCTTCTTTTCTTTCTTTTTCTCTTTTGGTGATTTGGGAGTTCGGGGTGTGGCTTAATATCAATTCTTTCTTGGTCTCGTCTCCTTCTTCTTTGCTCTTTTCTTGTCTTGTTTTCATATATCTTATTTTCCTTTTGTCTTCTCTTTTTTTATGTCTTCTTCTCTCCCTTCCTTTTTTATCTCTTGTCTCTCATATTCTTTCTTCTTTCTCTCTTCATGCTTCTTTCTTCTCTATCTTATTTGTTCCCTTTTATGTCTTCTCTTTTCTCTTCTCTCTATTTTCTTTTTTTCTCTCCCTCTTTTTCGGTTATTTGCTTTTCTCTTCTTATTTCCTTTGTTCCTTTCATCCTGTCTCTCTTCTTTTATTAGCTAATTATCCTCTTGTCGCTAACCCTAAACCGCCTAAGCCTAAGCCTAACCTAACCCTAACACTACCTAACCCTAGTTAAAATTAACAGATACAAAAGTGGGTTCTGTTTTTTTCTGGTCACCCTGTAACCGGTGACCCAGAAAAAACAGAACCCAAATTATTTATTCATTTTACCATTAACTAACCCTAAAAACCCAACCCTAACCCTAATCCTAACCTAACTCTAACTCTAACCCTAAACCCTAACCCTAGACCCCCATAGTTAAAATTAACAGTTTTATTACAAAATGTGGGTTCTGTTTTTCTGGGTCACGGTATCCAGGTGACCCAGAAAAAACAGAACCAATATTTATTCATTTCCTATAAAACAAACCCTAAACCCCAACCCTAACCTTAATCCTAACCCGAATTCTAACTCTAACCTTAAACCCTAACCCTAGACCCCCATAGTTAAATTAAATTTTATTACAAATTTATGGGTTCTGTTTTTTCGGTCACCCTAATTTTGACACCTTTGTGCAAGTTCAGCCATATACTTTTTTTTTTTCATAATACCATGATCTCCAAGTAGAAGGCATTTCAGTTTACATGAATCATTATTACATACACTCGATAGTCCATAAGTAGGTTAAATCAATACGGGCTTTGTATATAATAAACAAAGATAAGAAAGGTATGTATTTTCACATGTATATCAATACTTTCTGTTTCTTGAATCAGACCAGCGTCACGAAGACACACACACACACACACACACACCACACCGCACGCACACACACACATTGATACGGCAATGTAATAGAATACATATTTAAATAGAGTAAGATAAATTTGTGTGTACATTTATATAGTCACGAGGGGTCAATGATGGTGTGTACATACATACGCGTATATATACTCTCTCTCTCTCTCCTCTCTCTCTCTCTCTCTCTCTCTCTCTCTCTCTCTCTCTCGCACACACACACACACACACACAAATATGTGTGTACATTTATGTAGTCACGAGCGTCAATGCTGGGTGTACATAAACTACGCGTTTATGTACTCTCTCTCTCTCTCTCTCTCTCTCTCTCTCTCTCTCTCTCTCTCTCTCTCTCTCTCTCTTACACACACACACACACACACAAATATGTGTGTACATTTATGTAGTCACGAGCGGTCAATGCTGGTGTGCACATACATAGGCGTATATGTACTCTCTCTCTCTCTCTGTCTCTCTCTCTCTCTCTTGTCTCTCTGTTCTCTGGCTTCTCTCTCTCTCTCTCTCTCTCTCTCTCTCTCTCTCTCTCTCTCACACACACTCACTCACACACACACAAATGTGTGTGTACATTTATGGAGTCACGAGCGTGTGTACATACATAGACGTATATGTACTCTCTCTCTCCCTCCCTTTCTTACACACATACAAACACATATTCACACACACACACACACACACATATATGTATATATAATATATATATATATATATATTATATATATATATATATATATATATATGGTGGTATATTTCCAAGCAGACAATGCTCAATATAATAGATAGAAAGTTCATATTTGAGTTATGGTAGCATGGACAAATTTGATTTGAAGATCGCATAGGCGGGAAACTGTCAGCAACCAGATGTTGACTCCATGTCTACGTTACCTTAACTCATATCCGAGTGAGGCGGACAAGGCATGCAGGACACTGCTGGAGAAGCAAGGACGAACTCATAAGCGACGTTCTCTTGTGGAAGCCAACACATGGACATGCAAGTGTGGGAGCCCAGCAAGGACGTACATTGACAGCTATGCTAAGATGCTGGCTGCTCCGCAGAGGAGCTCCCAGGTGCAATGAATGATAGGGAAGGCTGGCGAGAGATTGTCATGGATACCCGTGCTGCATGCGCGACATGATGATGATGATGAATAATATATATTAATATGATAAATAATAATAATAATAATAATAATAATAATAAAATAATCTGTCAACTCGTGTTCGAGTAAGACCATTTCCTGTTTTTTTGTTTTTTTTGTTTTTTTATCATAGTTGGTGGCCAGTAGCATTTGACACACTATCCTTGTGTTTTCTCAGATGACTCACCAGGCCAGCCCTGGAGAGACATACTCTTCCACATAAACTACATGGATCTTCTCCACGAGAGAGAGAGGGGGGAGATGGGGGGTTGGATCTATGAATATATTTAATGTTATCACACTGAACATCAAAAACTGACCGATGAATCGACACCCCTGACTCCAGCCAATTCCAACCCAACCAATCAAAAGGGCAGCTGAACTTCAAAGGCAGGCCGAGAAATCAAGACCCCTGACCCATAAAACGCCTGCGACCACTATAGCCAACTAGTCTTAAAAAAATCCTTGTAAAAAAGCCGTTCTTTCGAAATATTGATAAAATAAAATGGAACTTAGTACATAACATCCAATATCTTATTATAATGGAGATTGTGTGTTTTTCTGTCTGTAACCGAAACTATATTCCTACTCAAGTCACAATTCTCTTAGTTATTGACATCACATTCTCCATGATATTATTTTTATCTAAACCTCAATTATTAATAAAATTGCCTTACATTATTAAAACTGTTAACTATGTCTACATACTGACAACATGCAATTATATTTATATATACAACAAAATAGCGGTTTACAGTGTGAACGGGAAGGCTAATTTGCATATTAATATAAAAAATCGAATTTAATAAATATGTGCTTAGTATTATTGATTTCTAACTGTTTGGTTTATTTTAATGAATATAAGCAAAAATCTCTTCAATGAATCTTAAATGAAATCCATTAACAAGATAAAATAACTGTCATTTTATTCTTTACTTCCTCTTTTAACTAAATACTTAAATTAAAAAAATAACAATGAAAGACGAGAGTGATGGAAGAGTAAGTTTCAGTTGTTCCATTTTTATTATACTCCCTCTGTTTCAAATCTTTATTAAACTCCCTCTGTTTCAAATCTTTTTATCTGTATTCTTATTTAGTTCCGTTAGACTTTCTAATTTAATATAATATTTTTATTACAAAAACTTAAATATTTGCACCCGGAGGTGTATATTTGCTAGTAATATATATAAAGTGTGTGTGTGTGTGTGTGTGTGTGTGTACACTAGGAAAAACAAGACCTGCTGGGTTACCCATCTGGGTAGATAATTGGGATTATGAAAAATGAGTTTGCAAAGCGAATTGAATTTTTAAAAGAATAAATATGGCCGAAGAATTAAAAAGAAAACATTAAAATAATTTTGTAAGATTTCTAAGAAAATTTGACCAAATTCAAGCTACGGGTTAATTGCTTCTGAAAGTTAACATATAAATATATTTCACACACTCCAATCACTCTCTTTAATCTCTTACAGAAACTCATATATATTACGAGGAGGTAATCAAGATATACATAGAGAGGGGAAAGTGACAGGCAGAATGGGCAGTAAGATACGAATCAGTTTTTTTTCACTTAATTGCAAATTACGACTAGTTAAAACCAATTAAAATGGAATTTCTTTCAAACATAACTCAATCCTAAAAGTAAGTAATAATTTGAAATGAATTTTGTGTCATTAAACTAAATAGGAAACAAGCCTTTAGCAAACAATCAATGATTTACTCAGCTTTAGTATAATATATATATATATATATATATATATATATATATATATAATATATTAAGTCTCCGGGGCGGCCTAAGTCGGTATCAGCCAGACAGCGAGGGAGTCTATCCCCTTTTCAATAGCGCTAGACCAAGGAGATTGTTTTGACGTCTGAGGTGGAGCGCTATACCTACCATCAGTTCCTCACAATAATAATAAATAACATATAATAAATTTAAAATCAAAAAGGCGGTGATAATGACTATGACATTCCGATGGGTTCCTACGATGGGGCAGAGATGTTTGAACTAATTGGTTGTTTACTATTATATAATATCATCACTATAGTAGACCATAGGGGTTGCTAATATTAAATAACAGTATCCCTAGGAAAGGAGACGTCACAAGTAAAATATTACATTGGCTATTTCGAAATCCGAACAAACCTAAAACATTCCTGGACATCTCTTTAAACCTTAACGATATATCTATATTTAAAAACCTCAACCAAATACCTTCAATCAACAGAGAATATTCCTAGAAAATCAATGCCTTTACATCCAGTATCATAACATCTTTCTTTCCAAAAAAATGATAACAAATATTTTTTGAGCACTGAACAAACAGACATAGTACAACTCAAGTTCTTTTTAAATCAGTATTATAGATTTTTATCAGAATTACAACCATAAGCCTCAATAGTAATTTTGATTTATAAACAGATTTTACTGGGTGCAAAATTTGAGAATTGCAAACATACGCGGATTCATCCTTAACAAGAGTTATTTTGTTTCCACCAGAGTGTCATCAGAGGATTCCAACAGGAAGAAGAACTGCTATAGAGAACGCAAGAAACTGGGCTCATTAACTTTGGTTTGGCAATCAGTCTAGGAGATGGAAAAGTCTAAATTCAAATCCGTTGAGCTCCGCTTAAGAAATTAATCTCGTGTCACAGGCTATTTGTACAGTGGAGTTGTGATATATATATATATATATATATATATATATATATATATATATGTGTGTGTGTGTGGTGTGTTGTGTGTGTGTGTGTGTGTGTGTGTGTGTTATTTTGGAAAAGGTGACTTACTGGTGAAGATGGTCACAATGGTTAGTTGATGCAAAATTCAGAAAGGTAAGACAGTGATATAACAAATAAAAAGTGCTCAATACGTTAGTAGAACAACTTTATTGTAATACAGGTACAAGTAATGATGATAAGTTTATTACTTGTACCTGTATTACAATATATATATATATATATGCAAACACACACACAAAGACACACACACACACACACACACACACATACATATATATATATATATATATATATATATATATATATATATATATATATATATATATATATAAATGGAAATTATACTTTAAAACAACAATATTATAAAATTTAAAGAATTATTAACAAATTCTTAGCTTTTCAAAGACATAGCTTTAACTCTTTGCCTGCCTCATTTCCCTTTCGGCTGTATCAAATGTTCTTGGGAGTTTTTTTACCTCGATGGTGGGATATCTCAAAGTTCACTTTCTGTTCACCTCAGAACTTACCCTATTCAAATAAAGTCCTATTATTGTTGTAATCTGAGTCCTTCTGCTCAATTATAATGTACTAAACTATCCGTTTTCTGCTTACGCTAGGATCGCAGTGGTGAGAAAGCCGCTGTGAGAGAGTTAAAGTAGGCAAAGAGTTAAGAAATTAATAAGATTTATATATAAAAATTTTTTTTTTTTTGTTTTATTTTTTTGATCGTTTAATCACAATATGTTTTATCTACAAATAACAGTGAGAATGTTATACGATGTATTTACCTTGAAAATAAAATAAACATTGTTTGAAATTTCAGAATAAATCATCATGACACTTACAGTCAGGACTATATATATATATATATATATATATATATATATATATATATATATATATATATATAAGCGTATCTAAATATGCATATATATGTACAAGTATATTTGTAAGTATGCATATGCTTTAATGAATATTCATGAGTGCCACGTGTGTTGCACGTGATTACAATTTTCGAAATAAATAATGTGTGTGTACATGTGCATTTGTGTTTAACATGAATGCATACATAAGTATATATATATTATATAATTATATATATATGTGTGTGTGTGTGTGTGTGTGTGTGTGTATGTGTGTGTTGTGTTGTGTGTGTGTATGCACAAACATATTCTCTTAAATATTTATATGGTTTGGTTGTATGCATGGGTATACATACACATTCTCTTACATGTATTTTTATATGTGTATGTGTGAGTGTGTGTGGACAAAAACATTTTCAAATACGTATGTATATGTGTATGTGAGTGCGTGCACGAACATGTTCACTTATCTATATTTATGTATATATATGTATATATATATATATGTGTGCGTATGTACAAAAAACATTCTTAAATATGTATGTATATGTGTGTATGTGTGTGCAGGAACATGTTCATTTATACATGTGTGTGTATGTGTGTTTGTGTGCTCACACGTGTGAGTCCATATATGTGTTTAGATTCCCATGGAAAGTATATGTTCATCGACTTATATATACATATATATAAACATGTGTGTGTATGAATGTCTGTGTGTATATAAGTGTTCAGATGTGTATAGGTTTGTATATATATATATATATATATATATATATATCAATTTGTATGGTTGGCACTATTATACTTGAAAAAGTGGTAGTAATCCAACGCACAGTGTTATTGGAAGAGTGCTCAATATCTATGATAGAGCGTTAATAGATAAATAAATAAATGTTTTAGCTTATATTTATTTGCATTGGAACAATTTCGCCACCATTGGTTTCTTGCTGATGACTGCTACATAGTAAGAAACCAATGGTAGCAAAACTATCCCAATCCAAATAAATATAAACTAAAACATCTATATAATATATATAATATATATATATATATATATATATATGTGTGTGTGTGTGTGTGTGTGTGTGTGTGTGTGTGAGGTATCCAAAACTTGGTAGTGAGGATGATTCTATATGTGATATCTAAGACACACTGTATTATTGTATGATCCAGTATGTATAAATACAGTGAATCTTTAAATCACTTTGGGGAGCTTTGTTAAATCAATTTAGATTCATAAAGGCCCCAATTTTGGTCGAAATAAATTTATTATGGAATAACGTTGTTGAGTTTTTCCTTCCTTTCAAAGATATATATATATATATATATGTGTGTGTGTGTGTGTGTGTGTGTGTGTGTGTTCAGATTATACAGGTGTGTATGTATAAATCTGTATGTATATGTCAGCGTGCATGCGTGCGTCAGTGGATGTAACTGTAGGTAAGTATATAGTATAAAACATACCGGGTTTGTTTTCTTGTCCCTTTACATTTGTAATTCCTGAATGACTTTTTTTCTTTTAAGTTTTCTTTTTTTAATCACAGTTGTTTAAAAGATTTTATGTCCTCGGTTCAACGCTGTATAGGGGCAGTTCTTTTTATAGGTTTGCTATATAATGCTGGAGGATTTTGTGCAGATTGAGGATATCCAGGATTATATTGAGGGTGCATTAGCCAAACTGGGACCCTGACGCTCATAAGCACGATGAGGCTCGTAGTAGTTTTGATTACCTGCATTTCCCGCGTTATTGTATCCCATGTGTTCATTTTTTGGCGCCCGGTTAGCTTTTTGTGGCGATACGTCGTAATCCGGTTCAATTTCTAGGTCTCCTTCGTTCAACCCTGCGATAATCTTTGAGAAGGATCTGAGTGTGAGGATAATCCGCTATGGACAGAAGACATGGAACTTTCGCGGGTATGTTGTTTTTTTATATCGGAAAATATCCGGGTTGCTGACGTTGACAGGGCTCCTTTCTGGGCTTTTTAGCGTCGGATAGCTCTCGTATGCAGACGCGGGACGTCGGTCTGTTATAGGTGGGGGACTATTTGGAGATGGTGCACCATAGCTTGCGGTTCGATTGTATCGATCGCTACCCTCTGAGGAATTACTTAAGAAAGAAGCATTTCTTCTTACGTATGGAACATCACGTCGCATTATAGGTGGGCTTCCTACTGACGTTGGTGGATAAGCAGTTTCCTCTTCTGTGGTTGGCTTAGCCGGGTAATATATAGGCTGATCGTTCGGTTCTTGGTCTTCGTTTTGTTCGCTCAAGATCGACATGTCCCCGCTGGCAGAGGCAGATGCTTCTACAGACGTGCGACCGACTAATATTTCATTCAGGCACTTCCTCGACGAGATGTTGTCCAGTCTTCCCTGTTTTCTATGCACTGTGTCGTAATCTTTTGGTGGGAGTAAAATGGGTCCTTTACGTAATTGTAATTTTTCCATCAGTTCAGACGTAAGAGCCTGCATGTTTTGCTGTTCTTGGCTAACGTATTCATCTGGTTCTGGTTCTGGTTCTGGTTCTGGTTCTCCAGTAGCTTCTGTTGGGGCGTTCATCGTCGGGTTCTGCTGAACCCTTTCTAGGTATTCCGGTTGTGGTGGTGGTCTTTCCACAACAGTTTGCAAATAATTGTTTTGTCGTAACCTTTCTTCTATGTAGGAGACTTGCGACTGGTGATAAGATGACTCGACAACCTGGTTAACAAGCCTAACAAATGTCGACGCTGTTGACGGATGGTCAAATCGGTACACGTGGGTGTGTAACATGGAGTTAGTGTTCGGATTAAAAGACAAGTATATACAATTGGCAATGTTATCGTGTGGTGGAGCCATATTGGATACGTACATTACGTATTCCATAGAGATACAAGGGTATTTAGCAGGTGTGTTTTTGTCTTTACGGGTCTCTTCGGAATTTTTGTAGTGAAATTTAATCTCATTTGCCGAAACTTGAAGGGTCATCTTCGGAACGTTTGGAAATTTTTGTTGTCTCTGTATTAACTCATGGGCAACCGCATTGGTGTAGATATTTCCCCGTATTCCCCGACACGGTAGACACCCCAGAAACTCCACGTAAAACTGTGGGGGTCCACTGTATTCTCGGGATTTCTTTTTGAAAAAGAAAGCCATGTTCCCCTTGGAAAATATGCGCGTTGTTGTCTGTCTTCTATCGGAGAAACATGGAAATAGATCTTCAGTCTTGGAAAATACTGGATCCAGAAAATTCTAATCCAGATTTAAATGATCCACGTTTCATTTGTCTTAGAAGAAATCCTCAATTGTATCCACAATTTGTTTCGTAAGCTGAAATAAAGAATGAAATAAAATTAACACACATACATAAGTAAATAGGTAGATATTCTAGCCAAAACAAGACATTAGGTTTATAAGTTCCCAAAATTCACTCTGGGTTGTTCAGTTGGACATGGCCTAGTGGATAAAGGAATTAGTTTAGGACAGTTCTAAGCGACAGTTATCTCTAGACTGCAGGTTCAATTCGTCAGGGGCAGCAGTAACATAGAATAATAATTAACACAGCTTAACGCCTCTACCCCGGCTATGGTTAGCGGAATGAGAACAGGATACCCCGTGGAATGAATAAAAGGTTAGGTTCAAAGTTCCGTGATGCCTCCTGATTACGACAAGAAGGTTCCCGAGTTCGAAAAGAAGGTTCCCAAGTCCGAGAAGGTTCCCGAGTCCGACAAGAAATACCGAAGAAGGGCGGAGGGCACATCGACCGAAACGTTGTACAGATAACAATGAAGATGAGGACAATAGTACAAATAATGCTAAAATTAACACACACTAAATACACATATATAAGTCGTCGAGGTGGCATAAAGTCAGCCGGACAGCGAGGGAGTCTATCCCCTTTTCACTAGCGTTAGATCAAGGAGATTGTTTTGTCGTCTGAGGCGGAACGCCACACCTACCATCAGCTCCTCACTTTACCGCACAGATCCATGTGCTATTCATACGCTGAGTTGGCGAAGACCGGTATCAAAACAGGAACCTTGTGATTCCTCGTCCATGACATGCAACACTCCATTTTGGCCCTTACTTAGGATACGCGGGCGGTTGGAGAGGCCCCCTCCGATCAATCGGCCGGTCACACCAAGCTCTACCACCTATATGATTGTCCCATCACTATTGCCCTTATGGCAACCCCCATGTATAGAATCCCAAAATTAACCCAGAAATTCACTATGAAATGCAATACTCCACTTTGACCCTTACTTAGGATAGACGGACGGTCGTAGAGGCCCCTTTCGATCAATCGGTCGGTCACGTCAAGCCCTAGCACCTATATGATTGTCCAACTCTATTACCCTTATGGCAAACCCCCAACCCATCATCATATATATATTTACCAACCCCTCCGGACGAGCAGGATGTGACACATGGTCAATTTCTTAAGCGGAGTTTAACAGGTTTGAATTCAGAGTTTTCCTTCTCCTAGACCGGTTGCCTAACCAAGATTAAAGAGCCCAGTCTACCCTAATATTTATCCATAGCTGGAGAGAGAGTAGGATTCATACCTTTCCCAAGGGTATTAGCGCTAAGTGAAATGCAACTACCACGTCCAGGATTTGAACTCGGGTCGACGAGTCCATTTCCTATGACTTTAACCATTACACCACGTGCTTCCTAACCCATCATCATATAAGTGCTAGAAGGCGGTGGCTGAGAGTCTTAGTGCCCTTGGTATGGCGTTAAACTGCGTTTAATAATGAAGTTACAACAATGGAACTCCTTCATCACAATTATTACCTGGTAGTACATGTTAGGGTCTCATCTATGGGTTGAATAGATCAAAAATGAGTTTTTTAAAAAAACGTGTTAAAAAAATTGAATACCCAACAATAATGAATAAAAAAAACGTATTCGGCATAAAATAACCCAACTAGGGTTGACATACCGTAAAAACCTACCAACCAATTAAATTCACGTTTCTCAATATTCAATAAATTAATCTAATATTTAAACACCTAAATCAATTAGATTTTTAAAAAATATCCCAGTCTTAGAATACGCTGACTGTATCCTCTACAGATATGGCGCTAGTGTATCCCCTTGTAGGACTCCAGCGACAATGTCAAAGGGAAAGACCACTTCCAGAAACTGCTAGGACACCCCCCCTGAACCCATAGAAAATGACATACAAAAATAACGAATAACCAACCAGACATTAAGCTAGGAGACTTTACGATAGAAGAACTTAATGAAGTACTAAGAAAGCTTAAAAATAGAAAGGCTGCGGGCCTTGACGAAGTACCCCCTGAGTCCTGGAAAATAAGGAAATTTGATGATATACTGCGTAGACTATGTAATGCAGTATACTAGGGACTGGAAAAAAATCGGATACTACGAGTTTTAAAAACGAATTAAAATTAATTAAATCTATTATTTAAGGTCAAAATATTGTCTAAATCGATAAGTAGTAACATAATGACCATCGTTAAAAAAAGAAAAATATCATTACATATGCAGTTTATTTTTAATACATTTAAAGGGATTTGGTTCGGTCAATTTCGACGCGATCCGCCATTTTGGCTGTGTTTCAATGGTTTTAGGCGCTTGTTTACAATTTTAACGTAACATTTGGGATGGAAAAAAAATTACCAAAAATCAGGTAATTATCCGATTTTAATGAAATTTTAAGTATTGATTAACAATTAATGAATTTTATAATGCATCAGTTATTTTATTTCAAAACTTTAATTTAGTATTTTTGCTATGAAAAATTAATATATAAAATTCATTTAAAATAAAAATATTCGGATTTTAACTTTAAAATGTTATATTTTTAGATTCTAAAAATAAATATCTACTTAATGCAAACCTTATTTTTTCGAAAAAAGTATACATTTTGAAGAAAAACTCGATTGAAAATGTACCCCCTCCTCTTTTTAAGCAGAAAAAACATCGATGTATAATTTTTTCTTTTATAAAATAATAGCCAATTAAATAATTATCGAAATGAGTAAAAAAGAAATCTCAAAAAAATAAATTATTTATTATTTTTTTACATTTTATTTTTCGATTTTCGGTACTTATTTTCTCATAGAAGCACAACCGTAAAAAAAAAATTTTGTTTCTATTCATAAGTTCGGTCTTTTATCTCATTATTTATACTGTAATTTGTACAATATATGACCAACTTTTACGCCCCCAACATAAGGGGTTCAAAATTAAGCGACCTGAAAAAAAATTAGAAAGTTTTGAAATAAAATAAATAATGCATTATAAAGATCATTCATTGATAAATAAACACTGAAACTTTCATTAAAATCCGATAATTCCCTGATTTTTGGTAAATTATTTTTTGTAGGGGGCTAAAGTCATTTTGTCAAAAACGCATTTTAGGCTCAGTTTGCCAGTCCCTACAGTATACAGACAAAATTCGATAGAAAAATGGACGAAGGTCTGCATTCTTTCATTCCTCCAAAAAGTATCCATAGGAATCGCTAAGAATTACAGAGGCATAATTCTTACTGTCATATCTGCAAAGATATATAATGTCCTTCTCCTTAATCGCATCCTACTCAAAATAGAGAAAATCTTTAGGAAAAAACAAAACGGATTCCGCAGAAATCGATCTAAGTCCCTCCCTCTAAAAAGGTGACCTGGCTATGATACTAAACTGAAACGTAGTCAGTAGGGTTCCATCTATGAACCAAATAGATCTGTATAAACATTATTCCTATTTAAAAGGACCGTATTAAAAACAAGATACAAATACACAAAAATATAAATATCAATGTACAATGAACACGATTCCGTGACTCCCAAACATCCTGGCATAAAATAACCCCAGACGGTTTGACATACTGTAAAGATCAATGCATCAAATAATATTAGATTTAAAAACAAAACGAGTTGAAATAGTATTCATTAATAATAAAATATAAAAACCTAATCTCAGTACGACTATATAAAATATTGATTGAAAAAGTAATGTCTTTCCTAAGAGAGATGGGTTGAATTGAACTTAATGGACCTAAATTCCATCATCCTATGTCACCTTGCCGAAATAGAAAAAAAATCAAGGAAGTAACCAAATTTAATGAAATTTTCAGTGTTGATATATTAATGAATAAAAGATATAATGCATCAGTTATTTTATTTAAAAAAAAAAACTTTTTACATTTTTTCAGGTCAGTTAACTTTGAACCACGTATCTTTGAGGCGTAGCACAGATTCTCAAAGATACATGGTTCAAAGTTAGCTGAGTTAAAAAAAATGTAAAAGTTTTTAAATAAAATAACAAGTGGGTTATATCTTTTATTCATTGATATATCAACACTGAAAATTTCATTAAATCCGTGATTTTTTGGATTTTTTTTCTTTCGGCTGGGTGACATACGATGGTGGAATTTAGGTTCGTTAAGTTCGATTTAACTGAGAAATGTATATCAGAAAAAATCGTTAAGCTTTTAAGAAATATACTTACTCATTTAGTGGAGTAGTAGTTAACGATTTAATCCATTGGTGAGTGTAGTGAGTTTAATTTTCAGTGTTTGTTCCACACTCGCGTCTTTGTACTACACGAGAGCTACGTTTAGTAAATCAATTACTCAATTGCTACTATAGAGAAACTTAATAGATAGGAATTCATAAAAAGTGTGCTAAGAAAAAAAAGAAGATATATAAAAACAGGGTAAATTATAAATCCAATGAAATTGTCGTTGTATTGTTGTTGTTTGTTGTTGTTGTTATACTTATTTTCACTCCTTTCGAGTTTTTCACATCAACGTTAGCTGATGGTATTTCACTGAAGTCTGAATGACAAAAAGTCTCCTCAGGTCTCCCGGACTCTTTTGAGTATCCTGGCCGATTGCAGCAATGCAGTAGTCTGGTTGGTCTCAATTCTTCCTCTGATTTCCAGGTCCTCCAGTTTTTTGTTTCCTTTATTATTATTATTATTATTATTATTATTATTATTATTATTATCTCAAATAGTATAAATCGTAGGCCATGTTATTGTGTGGTTTACCGACTATTAAAAGGTTACGAGTTCCAGTGTTCATAATAGCCGATTTTTCTCAAACAAAAGTACATTTTTTTGCATGGGCTTTAAAAAAAAGATTTAATCTCTACAAAGTTTCCGGTATTTGTATCAGCCCCAGGAATAATTAGAATTTTTTTTTTTTTAATCGATGTTCAGTAAAAATTTTACAGACATTTTTATAAGGTGTGCTTTACCCGGTACAGTAAACGTTGTTTTCACACGAACGGGCGACTGCTATGCTCAACACACCCTTATCACCTGCGACTCAGACCGGCTGACAGAGAGTCAAGCTGTATACCCAGGGTATTTATTTACGTGAGTTATTTGAGAGATGTCGGTTGGACTGTGAACAATAACAACAACAACAACAACAACAGCAATAACAAAGGTAATACCAAGTCACTCGTAATTGTGGTTATGGAACATATCCTTCAAGCGTTCATTTTTGGCTGAAGAGATAGTATCACTCGCTGTGATAAACATCTTTTCACGGGAGCCTTTGTTTGAATATAATGTGGGTTGTTATAGCGACACGATTAAAATTATTATTCATCAATATCTAGGTATCAAGTCCAGATTGCGCTATTATGATCCCTGTTTCATGTCGTATAGATTACTGACTGACTACTGTTGGATTTATTATACCTAGCCTAATGGTTATTGTCGTAGGAAGTGGTATCGACAACCCGAGTTCGAATCCTGGACGAGGCCGCTTGCCTTTCACTTCACGCTAATTGCCTTGGGAAGAGTAGGGATCCCTATGTTATTTTCCGTAAATGGTTATTGTCGTAGGAAGTGGTATCGACAACCCGAGTTCGAATCCTGGACGAGGCCGCTTTGCATTTCACTTCACGCTAATGCACTTGGGAAGAGTAGAGATCCCTATATTTTTTCTCCAAAAATGGGTAAATGGTTATAGTCGTTGGAAATAGTATCTACAATCCGAGTTCGAATCCTGGGCGAGGCCGCTTGCATTTCACTTCACGCTAATTCCCTTGGGAAGGGTAGGGATCCCTCTGTTCTCCTCAAATGATAGGTAAACTGGGTTCTTTAACCTAGGTGAGGCAACCTGTCTATGAGAAGGAAAACTCTCTGAATTCAAACCAGCTGTGATTCACTTTAAAAAATCGACGTTGAGTCGTATGCTGTTCGTGGTGGAGGGGTTGGGTAAATACATTCTTTTTTTTTTCTTCGATTTCTATAGATTGAAATAATCTGGAAAATATAAGGATGCTTATATCATAAGGGACCGGTTTAGCTCAGTCGGTAGAGTACCCGCCTCGGAGTCGCAAGGTTCCGGGTTCAATATCAGTCCTCGCGAAATCAGCGCATGAGTAGCACAGATTGGTTAATCTGATCTGTGCGGTAAAGTGGGAAGCTGACGGTAAGTGTGGCACTCCACCCCAGCAAGACAATCTCACTGGGTCTAGCGTTAGCGAAAATAGGATAGACTCCCTCGCTGTCCGCTTGATACCGACAATAGACCACTGTCAACTTTACTGTGCAAATTATTGCTGGCTCTAAAAAAGGGTGATCACAGGAAATTCTTCTAAAAATCATATAAAATAAACTAACTATCCGATTCTGATAAAACTTTCGGTTTATGAAGTAATAAAAGACGAACTTTTATTGTAAATAAATGCTTACTAAATTGAAAAGGCTAATCATTTTTTTTTTTCGTTTATTTTAGTTTCGCGCATTGATCCCCCGTAAAAAGATCTTTTTTTCTTTTTTTTGGAAATAAATGATTTTCACATTTTTGGAAAGATAATTTAATGACGGAACATATGTAATAAAAACTAAATCGCAACTAATTTGGTTTTGGTAATAGGGCATCTTTAACATTGAAACTTAAATCTCGAAAATAAGAAAAAATATGTATCTTTTTTTCTAAATTTGTTAGGTTATTTTTCTAAAGAATTTTATATTAAAAATTTCTATTGTCTACTTGTTTTTTTTTTTTTTTTTTTTTTTTTTTGGGGGGGGGGGCGGGGTCATGGATTTTTTAAATTTATAAAATGTAAAATAAATACTTTTCTTCAGCGGATATCAATCGTATTTATTGTTCAAAGAAAATATTGTATAAAAAATATCTAGCTAAAAATAATGACATAACATATTTCGGTTTTTATTTTTTTTTTTAAATTGAAAATAATGTTTGAATTACAAATTGTCGTCATTTTTATTAAGGGGGGGGGGGGCTAAGGGATATAAAAAAAATCTGGGTTTTTGGGTATTGTTGTTATTTTTTGCTTCAGCGATAATAGGTTCAAATCTGTGACGCTAATACAATTATACTTTGTAGAACTCAAACAAACAGTGTTTGAAGAAATTTATTATTTTATTTGTTTGAAAACATATACGTATAATCCTCCATACAAAAAATAGTGCACACGTCAAGATGCGATAATTTTGTCAACAAAGATTAAGAAATGGCGGGATTTTACGGAAATTTACTTTTAAATGCAAAAATATAGGTTTTATGTAAGAGAAATTTGTTTTTTTCTTTTTATAACACATAAACTTGGAATTGTTCTTTATATTAAACGTAAAATAAAACATTAAAAAGTTAATTTTCCATTTTTTATTGACGTCTTAAAATATTTTTTACCAATACTAGTGCGTATTAAAAGAGCGTGTTTTGCACATAGCTACTTTTTTTATATCCTTCCAAGCCGAATTCCTGTTTCGTTGTTGTTGTTGTTGCTGCTACTGCTGCTGTTGCTGCTGCTGCTGCTGCTGTTTGTTTGTTTTGTTTTGTTGTTGTTGTTGTTTTTTCATATGCAAATAAAACAAGGTGTCTTCTTTTTTTTTTCAATGGCTGCGTTACCAGTTGTCATTTACAAAGTTTGATTCTGCTCAAGGCCAGAATTATGAGGCACTCAGTGAGAATCGAAATCACTGCCAATGGTCTTCTGGCCTAGCTTACTAACCATTACCCCACGCGAGACGTATCTTGCTTGGTTAAATATACTTTTTTTTAGATATATAAACTTTTGTTTCTTTTACGGTAATACTTGCTTTCGCATCCACGTCTTATATCTGCGTCAATACGTCTGTCTTTTATGTCATATATTCTCGTTTCATTTTCGTTGAATATTCTAATACTCACAGGAGATAGATAGATAGATAGATAGATAGATAGATATAGATAGATAGAGGGAGAGAGAGAGAAAGTGAGAGTGAGGAAGAGAAAGATAATAAGGAAAGAAGAGAATTCCTTTCTATTCATTTCCTCATAGAGGCGAGTCTCATTTCTTATCAGAGTGCACAAAAGTTAGCCTCACCTGGCGTCATTGTTGGCATTCCCGTCATGCCTCTGTCGACGCATGGTAATGTAGCAATCTAGGTAGTAATCTATGTGGAAAAGCCGAAGAACAAGGTGAGTTGCGTGTGACAAACAATACGCACCCAAAAGACTAACACATTGGACACAAGGGTAACACATTCATACAAAAGTATATATATATATATATATATATATATATATATATATATATATATATATATATATATATATATATATATATATATATATATATATATATATATATATATAATATATATATATATATATATATATATATATATATATATATATAATATATATATATATATATATATATATATATATATATATATATATATATATATATATATATATATATATATATATATATATATATATATATATATATATATATATATATATAATATATATATATATATAATATAAATATATACAAATATATATATATATATATAAATATATATATATATATATATATATATATATATATATATATATATATATATATATGCCTATAACACCTTCTTATCAATTCTTCTCCTTCCAGCCTCCACATTGATATAATTTTTTTAAAAACAAAAAACAAAAAAACTGGAACAGATCACCCCTGATGATGGCACTTCGAAGTGCCGAAAGTACTCGGGACCTGAATTTTGGCGGACTTATTCACGAATTCTACCCAAAGGTTAAAAAGTTGGCCAGAAAATTCGAAAAGAACAAAAATAAAATTGTTAAACAGGAGATGTGTCTTTTGTTTAATTCTACATATATATATATATATATATATATATACGTGATTACCTAATTTCTCTCTATATCTATCCATCTATCTATATATATTTGTGAGTGAGCATACATATATGTATGCATATATATATATGTGTTAGTATATATATATATATATATATATATATATATATATATATATATATATATGAAACTAGAAGTGAATCCGACGGTATGTTGAAAAAATAAATAAAGGAAAGAAAGTATAGAATGGATAAAATAGGATATTTTAATCAATTTTACTTACACGTGTTTCGGTCAGGAGTTTATCCATGTGTACATTATTCAAACTATTATTAATTTTTAATAACCAAATAAAATGAAATAATAATAATAATAAAAATTTAGAAATATTCTGCACACAAAGAAAATTCTACCTTCATCAGAGTAAATCACACACACACACACACACACACACACACACACAACGCCCTACTATTTACCCATAGCTGGAGGGAGAATAGCTGAACGCATATTTTTCCCAAACGCTATATGAAAGACAAACAGCCTCGACTACGATTTGAACTCGAGTCACCGAATCCATTTCATACGACGATAACTTACGCACTTCCATTAAAATGAATTATAGACCCCTCGCTGCTTCTCTTTCGTAAGCACGAGGTATGTCTTGAAAGTATCTTTATTTTTCAGTCTGGCAACCCTGATCGGAAATCCGCTGGTCGATGTTGACCTTGAACGCATGGGAATTCGCGTTCAGTTGAGTGATTCTGCTTTATTACAAACTTGAAGCAGCTACCCAGCATCGACGGGGTAGAGGGGGTGGGAGACCCTGGTGAATCTATTTGTTTACTTTTGAGATTTAAAAATGCTAGACAATTTTATGTAGAATTTCAATGCTATTTCTATATTTTAATTTTTAAATATCTTCGAATATGAATCAAATCTTCATAATTTTTTTACAAAAAACAAAATCCAGTGACATTTAATGTATATATATATATATATATATATATATAGTCGTCGGGGCGGCCTAAAGTCGGTATCAGCCAATCAGCGAGGGGGTCTATCCCCTTTTCAATAGCGCTAGACCAAGGAGATTGTTTTTTAGCGTCTGAGGTAGAGCGCCACACCTACCATCAGCTCCTTACTTTACCGCACAGATCCCTGTGCTACTCATACGCTGAGTTGGCGAGGACCGGTATCGAACTAGGAACCTTGTGGTTTCTAGCCGAACGCTCTACCGACTGAGCTAACCCGGCCCCTATACTTATACTCGTTATGTTTTCGTAGTTTCATCCGAATATACGAGTGACTCAAACAGTAACGCCATTTTGTTTAGGACAGGTACAATTACCAACACAGGAACATGTATCATACATCAAAATGAAGCTGGTCCTCTGTGGATCCCATCCCTACTCCTCCACATAGTCACTGTTTCTCTCAATGGAAATGTTCTACCTTTGAATGAAAACATGTATCCCTGTCCCGTAAAATTCTGCTGACTGTTCTTTGAGCCATTTCTTCACTACAGATTTCACTTCCTTGTCACATGGGACCGAAGAGATGATAGTCTGAAGGCAAACATTATTCCATGATGTTTCTGTTATATTATATTATTATTAAGTATACCTGTCCTAAACAAAATGGCATTACTTTTTGATACACCCTCGTACATATATTATATTGATCGCAACGTCTAATCAGGCGACTGCCACTCATTCATTTATTGTCAATTTGTGAGCTCGTTCATGACTTTTCAATCCTGGCAAAGTCTTGCATAACTTAGAACATATCTGGCACACATAACGATCGGTGTTTACTGAGTCGACATGTGTTGTATACTCATCACTGTGAACTTTCATGGGAAGCTTGCGAGCACCAGCTGTTCGGTACACTTTTGTGCAGCAGGAACATAAAAAGTCCTCATGCTGGGGATCATGCTGAGAATCAGAGTGTGGCATGGTAGAGACAACAATTGCAGTCAGGTAGCTCTCATGTGATTTCATGTGATCGACCAAGCCTGCCTTTGACAATAGGGCCCGGTCACACTCCTCACAGATCCACGCATCACCAGAATTGGCCTCGTACATACATGGCAATAGCATAATCTTTACAGATCATTGCCGTCCCTCACAATACCACAACTCCACCACCAGAACACTTCCTTGCATGAGCCCTCAAATGACTCATCAAACCCGCTGCAGATCCACAAAGTTTGATGCAAATATGACATTGAAAAGACTTCCTTCCCGTTGAATGAGATGATTCAGATGAATCAGATGAATCAGATGAATCAAATGATAAAATGTTATGCTTATGCCCCACCATATGTCTCTTAAGACCAGAAGCCGACTTACAGACCTTGCCACAGATAGCACAAGACACATTGTTTGCTCCTGGAATCTGCATGGATTGACCCAGGTGAGACTTCCTATGATTGACATATCCAGCCTTAGAAAGCAAAACTCGACCACATGTCAGACATTTCCAACCCTCCATGTTCTCTCCAATATGACAGGTGTAACCCTTTCGAAGTTGACGCTTTAGGTTTTTAGAAATATAAAACAATTTGATTGTACATACATACATACATACAAATCGACTGACCTTTATATATGTATTTCCGACCGACAAGTTTAGCCAAACGTGTTTATAAAAAATTGAGTATCAATTAATAATGAATTTATTTCAAAACTTTATCGGCATCAAATGACACACTGAGGTTGATATGCCGTAAAACAAAACAAGCCAAACCAAACCATTACGCCGAGCGTCTCCTAAAGGTATGTATATTCACTTTGCGCACGGATCTCTTACTTAGAGTACGCATCACTTAGTTTATTATAAATGTTTATGACGCGTTAAGAATAAGTTCACAAACCTGATAGATGACTCTTGTATATCCCTCCATTTTGTTGTTGAAGGTCTCACTCCGGTTCAAATGCCGGTCGGGCTTTGAAGCAGAAACAGAGGGAGAGAAAGAGAGAGAGAGAGAGAGAGAGAGAGAGAGAGAGAGAGAGAGAGAGAGAGAGAGAGAAAAAATTAGAGCAGGTATTCAATTTATTCTGATAGAAGAAAAATAAGGGAAGGAATAACTATGATCATATCTTTATTTTTTTCTTACCCAACCCCCGACCTCTTTTTCCTCTTTCCATCCCGACACCATCTCATTATCCCTAGATCTATTTTATCTATATGTAATACCCTCCGGTGCTGCTAAGCTGCTGACCAAGGGTGAGTAAATAAACAAAAAAAGGAAAAGGTAAAAAAATAAAATAAAAACTCAGTACAAACGGGCGCAAGACACCTTGATAAGTTTAATGTTAGGCGGACGCCATAGAGTCTAAAAAGGTGTAAACATGTAAGGGTGGTGTGTATGTACGGTTTGTATGTATGTAGGTAGGTAGGTAGCCCTGCTTATGTGTATGTATGTATGTATGTAAGCCTGTGTATTTTCCTATCTCGATTCCACATCATTATCGCTAGATCTATCTATCTATATGTAATACCCTCTGTTGTGTCTAAAAAGGCGTAAACATGTAAAGGTGATGTTTATGAGAAGGTTTGTATGTATGTATGTATGTATGTAGGCCAGCTTATATGTATTCCTACGTGTATAACAACATTAGGTATGACTTTAATTAAGCACATAATCTCCCACAAATTGTCGGCCTTCGCCATTTCAAACACATTGTTTGACTACTTCATATATATATATATATTGAGGATATGTGCTTAATTGAAGTCATACCTAATTTTGTCTATAACCTTGCTGATGAGACCTAATAGGTCGAAATGTACATACAGGGATTGAAATTTTCTCAATTTGTTTATCTTTACATTTGGACATATATGCCCGCCTAAATACATTAATTATTAACTAATTAATTTTCAAAATTAGGTATGACTTCAATTAAGCACATATCCTCCAAAAATTGTCGGCTAAAAATGCCATATAAAAAATAAACACATTGCTTGTTTACTTACTTTCATATATATATATATATATATATATATATATATATGAGTGTGTGTGTGCGTGTTTTGTTATATATATATATATATATATATATATATATATATATATATATATATATATATATATATATATGTGGATGCGTGCTTAGTTACACACACACGCACACACATATATACGTATATATATGTATGTATGTATGTATATATATATATATATATATATATTCATCAAAAAGTTACTACCACGTTTTCATTGCAATAGCAGAAGTAGTTCATCAAAAAGGGCTCAATATATCTTGTAAAATAGAGAGCATTAATAGTTAATTATATATGCGCGTGGAAGCCGTGGTGTAATGGTTAAAGCCATGGGAAATGGACTCGTCGCTCCGAGTTCAAATCCTGGATGTGATAATTACATTTTACTTAGCGCTAATACCCCTGGGAAAGGTATGAATGCTACTCTCCCTCCAGCTATGGGCGTACAGAGCACTTTAACCTTGGTTAGGCAACCGGTCTAGGAGAAGGAAAACTCTGAATTCAAACCTGCTGAACTCCGCTTAAGAAATTGACCTTTTGTCACATCCTGCTCGTGCGGAGGGATTGGTAAATATATATATATATATATATATATATATATATATATATATATGATGTGGATACCATAATGCTTTGAAAGGAACGATTACTTGATTAATTAATCAATTATTTGATTGATTGATTGATTTTAATGGCATGTCAACCCTTCGAATGTTATTTCTAGTATATAGCTTAGGGAATCGTGTTCATTGTACGTACATTCTTGTGTAATTGTGTCTTAAGAGTATTTCTTTGACACAGTCCTATCAAATACAAATAGATTTTTTTTAAATTGATCAACATAATGGCAATGACGGGGTACTCTACACACTCCACTCCAGATCTCTAGAACTGTAATACCCTCCAATCGGCTGGTCACGTCAAGCCCTAGCACCTATATGATTTTCCCAACCCTATTGCCTTTATGGCAAGCCCCAACCCCTTTTTATCATATGGGTGCTAGAAGGCGGTGGCTGTGGGTCTACATGTCCTGGGAATGACGTTAAACTCTATCTGATGGTAAGGTTCCAGTTTTGGAGGTTTGAGGAATGTGGAGCACCCCTTCATCACCATTGCTCCCTGGTCCACTCTGACCCGGAGTGGTAGTACCTGTTAGAGTCCCATCTATGGGTTAAATAGAAAAATGTATTTATAAAAAAAATTGTGCATCCATTAACAATTAATTTATTTCAAAACTTTATCGGCATTAAATGACCCACTGAGGTTGATATGCCATAAAACAAAACAAACCAACCAAATTTAAAAAAAATTTAAATGTAATACCCTCGACACTTTTTGGGAAAGGAAGGGTCTTTACAGTCCATATATTTCAAATCAATCGGAAGGACGGCTTACAAATAGTGTAAATATTAGAGATGCTTATGTGAATGTTTTATGTATGTATGTATGTATGTCTACATATATATCTACATGCATGGATACAAATATATATATATATATATATATAATATATATATATATATATATATATATATATAATAAGTTAAACCTAATGAGTCAGATATTTCACTTAGTAGCTCATCAAGTATCTTGCGAAACTATTAGTAGGTATATCTGACTCATTAGGTTTAACTTTATTACTTGTTCTACTTAAATATCGAGCATATTTCAGCATAAGACAATTGTAGCAGTTTATATATATATATATATATATATATATATATATATATATATATATATATATATATATATGTGTATTTATGTATGTATTGGTTAGGAGGTTGATTTAGAAGGCTATCACAATGCAGGTGTAAAGAGAAAAAAAATAATAATACGGTAACAATGGTGTTGTGTGTTAACCAGTATTTTATACTTGAATTATCGAGATAAAATCTCTTTTTCAAAAGATCTCTGGAACTGAAGTAGTCTAGTTATGGCATTTCTTTTTAAATGATTTTCTTTTTTCATAAATAAATAAAAAATTTAAAAGGAAATGCCATAAAAAGAGATTTTATCTCGAAAATTCAAGAATAAAATACTGGTTAACACACAACACCATTGTTACCGTATTATTATTTTTTTCTTTACACCTGCATTGTGATAGCCTTCTAAATCAACCCCCTAACCAATATATACACAATGCTTCAAGCAAATTGGGAAGAAATGCCATAGCTGTACTGCTTCAGTTCAATTCTTTTGATAAAGAGGTATTACCTCGAAAATTCAAGAAATAATAAAAAATACAGGTCAACACACAACACCATTGTTACCGTATTATTATTTTTTATTTATTCCAAACTGCATTGTGATAGCCTTCTAAATCAACCTCCTAACCAATACATACACAATGCTTCAAGCAAATTATATATAACTCTCTATATATATATATATATATATATATATTATATATATATATATATATATATTTTTAGATATAATTTTTTACTTTGGCCCAAAGATTATAGTGTTAATCGATTATTTTTGGTTAGTACGACCCTGTTGGTCTTTTCTTCTTTTCATTTTTCCCCAAGTGAAGTTTGGTAGTATATTTTTACTATCAAGCTATTTGCCAGGATTTTTTTTTTTATTTATTCCTGCAAGGGTTTACTAATAAGATTAGTAATATCATATATATATATAATATATATATATATATATATATATATATATATATATATATGAAATAAATATTTTTAGAAAAAACAAACACATGATGTTTTTTATAAAAATATTTATTTCATACTGTCGGATTCACTTCCATTCAATTTTTTATATATATATATATATATATATATATCTTATTATAATGGAGATTGTGTGTTTTTCTGTCTGTAACCGAAACTATATTCCTATTCAAGTTACAATTCTCTTAGTTATTGACATCACATTCTCCATGGTTTTATTTTTATCTAAACCTCAATTATTAATAAAATTGTCTTAAATTATTAATACTGTTAACTATGTCTACATATTGACAACATGCAATTATATTTATATATACAACAAAATAGCGGTTTACAGTGTGAACGGGAAGGTTAATTTGCATATTAATATTAAAAAATCGAATTTAATAAATATGTGCTTAGTATTATTGATTTCTAACTGTTTGGTTTTATTTTAATGAATATAAGCAAAAGTCTCTTCAATGAATCTTAAATGAAATCCATTAACAAGATAAAATAACTGTCATTTTATTCTTTACTTCTTCTTATAACTAAATACTTAAATTAGAAAAAATAACAATGAAAGACGAGAGTGATGGAAGAGTAAGTTTCAGTTGTTCCATTTTTTTATTATACTCCCTCTGTTTCAAATCTGTTATTATACTCCCTCTGTTTCAAATCTTTTTATCTGTATTCTTATTTAGTTTCATTAGCCTTTCTAATTTAATACAATATTTTATTACATTAAAACTTAAATACTTGCACCCTACGGAGGGTGCATATATTTGCTAGTATATATAGGGATAAAACCTCGTTACAAACATGCACAATGTTCATTTATCAGTTTAATATCATGTAGGTGCTATAGTATCAAAAAAAAGACAGAGAATGTATATAAGCATGCAATTATGTATACCAGCACATAGGTATATATGTATGTATTTAGGTATATATATACAGTTGGGTATGTGTGCGCTCGTTCTCTTCTATATATATATATATATATATATATATATATATACCAAACTTGTTGGTAAATCCTCGCGGTGAGAAAAAAAACCCAGCAAATAGTTTGATTGTAAAAATATACTACCAAACATCAACCAGGAAGAAAAAAAATTTTGGAAAAAAGAAAAGACCCAGATAATCGTACCAACAAAAAATGATCTATTAGTACAATATTTTGGCTAAAAGAAAAAACAATTTATAAGAATATATATATATATATATATATATATATATATATATATATATATATATATTCATAAAAAAAAACCCGCCAGGAAACTAAGGCTAATAAGTAAAAAGTGCTCAATACCTAAGAAGAGCAAATAATAAAGATAAATCTAATGAGTCAGACAAACCTACTAAAATGCTCTTCAGGGCTTTTTGTAGGTTCGTCTGACTCATTAGATTTATCTTTATATATATATATATATATATATATATATATATATATATGTGTGTGTGTGTGTGTGTGTGTGTGTGTGTGTGTGTGTGTGTGTAAAGATGAACAAAAATAAGATAGGAATATTTCTGTTATGCTTGGTTCAACCATAGGTTATCATTAGTTGTTTTTCAAAGACATTTTTTTAAAAATATTTGATAAGAGAAACGAAGAAAAATGAAATGGTCACGTAGCATATATATATATATATATATATATATATATATATATATATATATATATATATATATATATATATATATATAAGTGGATATGTATATGTACTCACCCGCGTATCTTTGTCCGTCTCTCGCCAGTCGCAGTTTTGTGTTAATACGCAAAGAGACACTTGTTGGTGAACTATGGTGGTAAAAAAACAACAGGGCGCTCGAATGAAAATTCTTTTTTTTTTTTATCTATTCTAGTCACCTGTCTTTTTCTTTCTTTCTTCCTTTCTTTCTTTCTTTCTTTCTTTCTTTCTTTCTTTCTTTTCTTCTTTTTTTTCAGGTAACTGCTCGTTTATTTTGTACTTTTTTTTTATCTGTGTTTTCTTCACTTTTTCTCTCCCAACACTTGGAACACAGCTGAAGTCAGTCAGTAGTCGCCCCGACGCGCAGCAAAGAAATAAAAGTCGTCACAAAGGTATTCAAGTAAGTATTGTTTAGTCACAGTTGGATGCTTTTTTTCCCGCTTCAAACTTCAGCCCAACGTAAACTCTTCAAATTGAATATAATTACCTAACAACAACTGCTTAAATAAGCATGTTATTAAATATTTGAAAATAAACTCTTTATTGCTTAACCGATATGTGATTTTTGAAATAATAATAATAATAATAATAATAATAATAATAATAATAATAATAATACTCCACTGAAAGACCATCAGCTAACACTGATGTGAAAGCTCAAAAGGAGTAAATAATAATAATAATAAAATGGGAAGAAAAACAATTGTATGGACACTTCAAACGACAAATCGGAGAGGTTGCACATGAAAAAAAAAACCTGGACGTGGTTAAGAAAAGGAAACTTTAAAAGAGAAACTGAATCACTAATAATTGCTGAACAGAATAATGCCATAAGGACAAACTATATCAAAGCAAACATTGATAAAACCCAACAAAATAGTAAATATAGATTATGCGGTAATAGAGATGAGACTGTAAACCATGTACTATGCGAATGTAGCAAACTAGCACAACGGGAGTACAAAATTAGACACGACTGGGTTGGAAAGGTGATCCACTGAGAATTATGCAAAAAATTTAATTTTGACCATACAACAAAAAGTATATGCATAAACCAGAATCTCTTATTGAGAACGAAACGCATAAAATTCTCTGGGACTTTGAAATAAAAACGGATCACCTTATCCCAGCAAGAAGACCAGACCTAGTGTTGATAAACAAAAAGAAAGAACTTGTCAACTGGTGGATTTTGTAGTTTCAGCAGATCACAGGGTGAAGCTAAAGGAAAATGAAAAAATGGACAAATACCTGGACCTTGCCAGAGAACTGAAAAAGTTATGGAATATGAAAGTCAAAGTGATGTCAATTGTAGTTGGTGCACTTGGAACGGTCCCAAAAGGATTGGAAAAGGGTTTGGAAAATCTGGAAATCAGAGGAAGGATTTATACCATCCAGAACACTGCACTGCTGCAATCTGCCAGAATACTCAGAAGAGTCCTGGAGACCTGAGGAGACTTGTTGTCACCCAGACTCCAGTGAAAACCCATCAGGTTACGTTGGTGTGAAAAACTCGCAAGGCGTGAAATAATAATAATAATAATAATAATAATAATAATAATAATAATAATAATAATAATAAAGACGGATCACCCTATCCCAGCCAGGAGACCAGACCTGGTGGACTTGCTGTTCCAGCAGATCCCAAGGTAAGTTGAAGGAAAACGAAAAGATGGACAAATACCTGGACCTTGCCAGAGACCTGAGGAGACTTGTTGTCACTCAGGCTCCAGTGAAATACCATCAGCTAACGCTGATGTGAAAAAAATCAAAATGTCTAATAATAATAATAATAATAATAATAATAATAATAATAATAATAATACAAAAACAGAAATAGGAATAAAGTCAACTACATGGGTAATTCAAGCGTCAAACTCAAGAGATATCACATCAGAAGACATGGACATGGCTAAGAAGAGGAAACCTCAAAACAGAAAACGAATCGCTTATAATCGCAGCATAAGACAATGCCATAAGAACTAAGTATATATATATATATATATCAAACCCTCCGCACAAGCAGGATGTGACACAAGGTCAATTTCTTAAGCGGAGTTTAACAGGTTTGAATTCAGAGTTTTCCTTCTCCTAGACTGGTTACCTAGCCATGATTAAAGAGTCCAGTCTGCACTGCTATTTACCCATAGCTGGAGGGAGAATTGGATTCATACCTTTCCCAAGGATATTAGCGCCATGTGAAATGCCAACAGCTTCGTCCAGGATTTGAACTCGGGTTGACGAGTCCATTTCCTGCAACGCTAACCATTAGTCCACGCACCCCATGAGAACTAAGTATATAAAGACAAAAATAGATAAGACACAGCAGAACAGCAAGTGCAGAATGTGTGGCGAAACTGTTAATCATATCATAAACGAATGTAGCAAACTAGCACAAAGAGAGTGTCTCCCTTGTAAGATTCGCTGGTCTATTCTTGAAATGGACAAGGGGGTGTACTCCGACAGATGAACCAAAGAAAAAGAAACTGGTGACAAATCACAAATCATTAACCTGATAGATAACATAGACATAGATGTAGAAGGAGGAGGAAGAAGTCTCACCAACATTGAAGATTGCGTAGATGTGAAAATCGGGGGTTGAAGAATACTCAAAAACAGCAAAGAAAGACTAATTACAGCAGTCAATACCAGCAGTTACAATTATGTAATTAATGAATTCTGCAAAAACGTTTATGTAAAACTGTTAATTGTAAACTCACCGTAAAATAAACAGTAAAGTAATCATAACATGTAAAAAAGAGTTGCAAATATTTAATACTTACTTAATAACTTACCAAGGAAGCTCATTTCCTACTGTGATAGGTGAAGCTGATGACTTTTGATAAGTTCATGAATATTGAGCTTAAACTTTTGAAAATATATCAACATGAGCATGTTCTCCAGGATTCTTGTGGAATTAATTTCTTCTAATTACTAAGAAGGCTTAGTAGTTTCCATAGACCCCTTATAGGTCTCCGGATCTTCGGAGTTTTGTATAGACCACAAGGGGGGTATGTAGATCACTTTGAGAAACCCTGATCTCGACCAAAGCTTCAATCAGTATAAGGTCTTGGTGGAATACGGTAACTTCCGCTTATTAAGAGATATTCATGAATATTGAGATTAAACTTTTCAAAATATATAAACATGACTATGTTCTCCAGGATTCTTGGAATTAATTTCTTCGGATCACTAAGAAGGCTTGGTATTTTCCGTAGACCCCTTATAGACCCCGAATACTTACAAACAGCCAGAGTTGTTGTATAGACCCCAGGGGTTTATGTAGTCCACTTTGAGAAAACCTGGCTTAAACTTTTGAAAATATATCAACATAAGAATAATCTCCTTGGTCTAGCGCTAGTGCAAAGGGGATAGACTCCCTCGCTGATTGGCTGATACCGACTTTAGGCCACCCCGACGAATGTACTTTACTTATTATTAGTAGTAGTTTTTCACACCAGCATTAGATGATGGTCTTTCACTGGAATCTGAGTGACAAGTCACGTCAGGTCTCCAGGACTCTCCTGAGTATTCCAGCTGATTTCAATAATGCTGTTGTCTGGATGGTCTCAATTCTTCAGAATTCTTGTGTATTCTACAGCACAAGCCGACAGGACTGGAGTGTTCATGTCGTAAAAACCAACAACCCAAGCAAATAATCAACCATTAATAAAGTATCGATTTCTGTGGATGAGATATTACTACCTAGGTATGTGAACTGTTCTACTGGCTTAAGAGGCTTACCGTCAAGTGTGGAGATGTAGTTCACTTACCTAGGTAGTAATATCTCATCCACAGAAAGCGATGTTAATACACGAATAGAAAAGGCATGGGCGGTCACAAACAGACTATCAGTAATATGGAGATCCGATCTCACTGACAAGCTAAAGCAACAATTCTTCCAGGCTGTGGTTATATCAGTGCTGCTGTATGGCTGCACCACCTGGACCCTGACAAAGCGCCCCGAGAATAAGCTAGATGGTACCTACACAAGAATGCTGCGAGCAGTCCTGAACAAGTCATGGAAGCAGCACCCCACAAAGAAGCAACTATATGGTCACCTGCCCCCCATCTCACAAACCATCCGGGTGAGACGGACTAGACATGCAGGACACTGCTGGAGAAGCGGGGATGAGTTCATAAGCGACGTTCTCCTGTGGAAGCCAACACATGGACATGCTAACGTAGGACGCCCGCTAAGGACCTACATTGACCAACTATGCGAAGACTCTGGATGCTGCACAGAGGACCTCCCAGGGGCCATGAGTAATAGGGAAGGTTGGCGAAAGATTGTCATGGATATCCGTGCTGCGCGCGCGACATGATGATGATGATGATGATGATGATAAGATACTAGCAGAAAAAACTAAAAAACAAAAATGGGAAGGAAAACAACTCTATAGATACTTCTGTTACGATTTTTGTGGACATTTTAAGGCCGCAAGTGAGAGCACTTTACAGTGGAGATCCTTGGTGATCCTTAATGTTAGGTAGAATCCTTTGGTTGTTCCTCAGTGTCCCTTAATGTTGGGTAGAATCCTTTGGTTGAGCAGAGTTCTTGGTTACAGATCCGTTCGTCCGTATCGAATACGTGCAAATGAACGGCTTTCAAGATCGGCGATTAAACAGTTAACTAACCACGTATTCGAGTGAGTTGATTGGCCTATTGAATCCATGCGCCCATGCAGAGTCTATAAATTTAAGTGGTGGACTTCAGCACATTATATACCAAAATAATCCAACAACATCAAGCGACAAATCGGAGAGATTGCACATGAGAAGACCTGGTTAAGGCTAAGAAAGTGATACCCCAAGAGAGAGACCGAATCTCTCATCATTGCGACACAAGACAATGTCATAAGAATAAACTATATCAAAGTGGAATTGGATAAGACGCAACAGAATAGTGTAGGATGTGTCGAGACAGAGACTAAACGGTTGTCTAGCGTTTTTAATAAACATTTTCAGAACTTGATGCCACGGGAACTGTCATTCAGAATAGAATTTCCATGACATGCAACACTCTACTTTGGTCCTTACTTAGGCTATACGGGTGGTCGGAGAGGCCCCTTAAATCAATCGGCTAGCCACGTGAAGCCCTAGCACCTATATGATTGTGTAGGAAGCGCGTGGTGTAATGGTTAAAGTCATGGTAAATGGACTCGTCGCTCCGAGTTCAAATCCTGGCCGTGGTAATTGCATTTTACTTAGCGCTAATACCCTTGGGAAAGGTGTGAATCCCACTCTCCCTCCAGCTATGGGTAAATCGTTGGGCGGACTGGACTCTTTAACCTTGGTTAGGCAACCGGTCTAGGAGAAGTAAAACTCTGAATTCAAACCTGTTGAACTCCGCTTAAGAAATTGACCTTGTGTCGCATCCTGCTCGTGCGGAGGGGTTGGTAAATATATATATATGATTGTGCCGACTCTATTGCCCTTATGGCAACCTCCAACCCTTTTTATCATATATGTGCTCGAAGGCGTTGGCTGAAGGTCTTGATGTCCTTAAAATGACGTTAGAATACGTCTAATGAAGTTCCAATTCTGGAATTCTGTGGAGTATCCTTTCATCGCCATTACTCCCAGGTCCACTCTGGCCCGGAGTGGTGGTACCTTTTTTGATAATTCTATTCTGATAGGTTGGTTGGTTGAGATTTACAGCATGTCCTGATAAATCAAATTCTAATATCTATTAATAATGGAGTTTCACTTCCGGTTTTTGTCTGTAACAAAAATTACGTCACTGCCTACGTCACATTACCCAAAACCGTCATAACATAGAATAAATACACTCAAAATTTGAACATTAGACAGTCCTCATTGTTTTTTAAAACAAGTTTTAATAAATACATGACTGGTATTATATATCTATATATATTTTGTTTTATTTTAATATATATTTAAAGTTTACATTTCAAATTGTTTTATTTTTTAATCCTTTAATGAATTTGGTGATTTTACTTACTTAGGGTACAAACTCGCTGACATTGAATGTTTTACTCCCACCCCTCAGGCAATATGTTTCAAAAATCTATTTTTACATCACCCGGAGGTTATTTTTATTTTGTACTAGTTTACAATAACAATCATACAATAGCCGGTGTTCTGGGGATAAATGTCCCTTGAAAAATATGGGTTGATCTCCCCTGACAGGGCTCGGAAGTGGGAGCTAAGCAGGGGCCGAAAATCTTCAGAACTGTAAATGCAGTTGAAGAGATCAGACGTCCCTACTCGGAGAACAAAAGAATTTGACAGCGGCAGAGAAGGTTGTTTCAACAGTTCAACACCCCAACTTTTTTCTTTTTTTTTCTTTCTTTTTTCTCTTTTCTTTTTTCTTCTTTTTTCTCTTTTTTCTTTTTTCTTTTTCTTTTTTTTCTTTTTTCTTTTTTTCTTTTTTTCTTTTTTCTCTTTTTTCTTTTTTTTTCTTTTTTTTCTTTTTTCTTTTTTCTTTTTTCTTTTTCTTCTTTTTTTCTTTTTTCTTTTCTTTTTCTTCTTTTTCTTTTTTCTTTTTTTCTTTCTTTTTTCTCTTTTTCTCTTTTTCTTTTTTTCTTTTTTTCTTTTTTTCTTTTTCTCTTTTTTTTTTTCTCTTTTTTTTCTTTTTTTTTTTTTTTTTTCTTTTTTTTTCTTTTCTTTTTTCTTTTTCTTTTTTTCTTTTTTTCTTTTTTTCTTTTTCTTTTTTCTTTTTTCTTTTTTTTCTTTCTTTTTCTCTTTTTTCTTTTTTTCTTTCTTTTTTCTCATTTTCTCTTTTTTCTTTTTTCTTTTTTTCTTTTTTCTTTTTTTTTCTTTCTTTTTCTTTTTTTCTTTTTTTCTTTCTTTTTTCTCTTTTTCTCTTTTTCTTTTTTTTTTTTCTCTTTTTCTCTTTTTCTTTTTTCTTTCTTTTTCTCTTTTTTTCTTTTTTTTTTTTTTTTTCTTTTTTTAAAAGAAAAAAAGGAAAAAAAAAAAAAAAAGAAAGAAAAAGGAAAAGAAAAAAGAAAAAAAAAAAAAAAAAAAAAAAAAAAGAAAAAAAGAAAATTAAAATTAAATTAAATAACACGCTAATGACTTTTCTTTAAAGATATTTTCCCAAATATAAATCAAATCTTCATTATTTTTACACAAAAAGCAAGCCCTATTGATAGTGAATACGCATTATATATATTTACCCTGTCATTAATTGTTTTATTTTCATAGTTTCCTCCGGACATACATACATGCATAAATACATACATACATACATACATATACACAATTGCCCTTTTTTCTTTTTTTCTTTTTTTGCTCTGAAATATAATATTGATTGAATGAATTAATTGCCTCTTTATATCTTTGTTTTTAAATTGTAAATCATTGAATTAAAAATTCTTACTATATTTTTATATATTTACGTGGGGATTTTTATGGGGCAACCAGCAAGGATCTCACTCACGAAAAATAATGATGGATCTGCGAGACCAACTTTTTTAAAATACCCCCTCTACCCAGGCGACGCCGGGTAGCCACTTATTTATTTAGATAAATAGCAAATATAATTTCTGTTTTATTTAACAAGCCGCTGTCAAACATTTTCTATGATTTTCTACTCATTTCAGAGTGGTGAATACATGGAATAAACTACCTTCATCAGTAGTGAATGCCCCATCTCTAAACTCCTTCAAGGCAAGGTTGGATAATCTGTGGAATGACATTAAATATTCAGTGGATTTAAAATGAATATTTGCAAGGAACAGCTGACAGGTCTCAGACCTAATATACTAGCTGAAAAGATATTATTATTATTAATATTATTATTATGTATGTTATTTGTCATCTCAGGTACACCTTCCTCACGCTAGTATGAGTTGACAAATCTATTTCTTTTTAAGTAATAAAATGAAACAAATTTCCTCATGTTGTACTGTGTGTGTTAGTTGTCATCTCGTCTGGGTGTGTACTTCACTCCCCCATGCCAATAGGAGATGTCAAATTTACCCTTTTTCGCGTAATAAAACCACAAAGACATCCTCATGATCTGAATTAATTAGACTCGTGTTACGTTCACCTATCGCTTTCCACGAATACAACGCTTTTCCATCAGAGATACCAAAGAAAATGAAAGGTGCACATGTGTTATATATTGTACAAACGGAAATATGAATTTCCGGTTTTATTAAACAAAGAAATATAACAACTTCCTGTTATCAGATCAAGAGATAAAAAAATGTGTAGGAGTAGCTATGAATATAAAAGAACCGAGGGCTCGAGACAGGTCAGTCGTCAGCCAGCCCCGGGGGCAGTCAGCCGGATAGAGAGTGAGGTGATCGGGGTCAGTAGTCGGGAGAGTCGATGCGAGTTAGTTGGCCGAGCGGGACCACGTGTAGTTGGTGTTGGAAAAGCTAGCCTTAATATTTACCAACTGAAAAAGCTTGTCACCCAGAAATTTAATCGAAGGACCGAAAGTCTAAAGACTGAATATATTAATTAAACTGACCCTCTCTCTCGAAGTTAAGAAGCTTGAATTTATTTCAATAAACTTCTGGAGGATACCTTTGGTGTTATTGTCATCCCTTACAACGAAGATAAAACTATTGCAATTTAGTACAGTGACGACGCGCTATGCAACACATGCAACAATTGGCAAAGAACAATAAGACATAAGATTATTTTTAAGACATTTTATTCAGAAAGTCGAGAATTGAGATGAGGATAAAATAGAAATCCTCAGGCTGGGGTATATGTAGAGGTATCGGGGAAGATGTTCATCGTTACCCTGTCTTAGGGTTTGAATGAGATAGTAAGATATGTTTTGTTATAGTTTCGGCCCGTAGGTCATAGTCAATTCGAAGATATATATATATATATATTATATATATATATAATATATATTATATATCACACATTCAATTCTCCTTCACATACACACACACATCATTTTATCCAATCATACGCATCCCATGTATATTGAATTTTTTGAAATTTTTTGTAATTTTTTCGATTTTCCTTACATTTGAAACATCTTCACCTGATGATTGCATCGCATGAAACCAATATGGTTGTGATTGTTCCTTTGTCACCTAATAAATAGATATGTAAAACCTTTATATATTTATCTTATTATATTATATATACTAGCAAATATATGCACCCTCCGGGTGCTAGTATTTAAGTTTTAATATAATAAAATATACTAAATTAGAAAGGCTGATGAAACTGAATAAGAATGCAGATAAAAAGATTTTGAACAGGGGGGGTATGATTGAAAAATAGAACAACTTTGAAACTAACTCTTTTATCATTTTACATTACTCCCGTCTGTCTTTGTTAATTTTTCCTAATTTGACTATTTAGTTAAGATAGAAAGTAAAGAATAATATTACAGTTATTTCTTCTTGTTAATGGATTTCTTTTAAGATTTATTCCTGAGATTTTTGCTCATATTCAATAAGATAAAACCAAACAATTAGAAATCAATAATACTAAGCATATATTTATTAAAATCAAATTTTTAATATCAATATGCAAATTAGCCTTACCATTCACACTGTAAACCGATATTTTGTTGTATATATAAATAAAATTGCATGTTATTAGTATGTAGACCTGGTCAACACCGGGGGTCCAGTGGCTTCGGCCCTGGATCTTTACGAGTTAATAGCGTCGATCCCAGGGGGCCATCCCCCCAGGCAACACCTGCCCCCTCGATTTAAAGGGGCAGGGCTGGGTTTATTGCCCAGCGCCTGAGGCGCCCCCCCTTGAGGGGGAATGTCGACGGGATCGACGCAATTTTTCACCTGCCACTCCATGAGCTTCGGCTTGTGGGTGGTCCCATGTTAATAGGGACTTTGTGCCTGACCTGTACAAGTGGGGTACGCGGTAAATATCATGTAGATATGGTCAACAGTCTTAATGATGTAAAACAATTTTATTAATAATTGGGTTTTAAATAAAAATAAAATCATGGAGAATGTGGTGTAAATAACAAAGGGAATTGTGATTTGTATAGTAATATAGTTTCGGTTACAGACAGACAAACACACAATCTCCATTATAATAAGATATATATATATAGTTTTGGACAAAAGGCAATGAGAGCATGTTGTATAAGAATTCCATGGCGGAATATAACACTTAACTTTGTTTTAGCGGGTTCATTCTTTTATCTCCGTGGGGTTATATCCGGGGATTTTCCTTTTATTCTTGTTTCGGTCCATATCTGTATGAATGACCACTCTGGGTATCATTTCTTTTATGTTGCGTTCTTAATAATAGTAACTTTCTTCAAAGGAACGACTTTCTCCCGCCCCCCCCCCCAAAAAAAAAAGGTGAGGAATTCTACTGTGTTGCCGACCCCCGGGTGCAAACTGAACTGATACTAGGGATCTCTTTCCTTCCCCCAAAAAAGGGAGGTGGGGTGTATTCCCGTTCACCTCTTTGCCTTCCCCCTCTCTAGAGATCGGCTACGTGACATGACCGAGCAGAATTATTCTTGTTCCGGTAAAATACGTCATTTCGACGTTGGGGTCATTTTTCTGGGACTCTCCCCTCTCGCACTGGCGTCAGAGAGTCTCTAAGAATATCCTAAAAGTTTCTAATTGTTGATCATTTGATTATACGTAACACTCATCAGATATATATATATATATATATATATATATATATATATATATAAAGATAATCTAATGAGTCAGACGAACCTACTATTAGTTTCGCATAAAGCTCTTCAGGGCTAAAATCTGACTCAGATTTAGAGCCCTGAAGAGCTTTATGCGAAACTAATAGTAGGTTCGTCTGACTCATTAGATTATCTTTATTATTGGCTCTACTTGGGTATCGAGCACTTTTTACTTATTATCTTTCTCCTAGCGGTTATATGAATATATATATATATATATCTTATATACATATATATACATATAAATTGTTTTTTCTTTTGGCCAAATACTGTACCAATAAATGATTTTTTGTTGGTACGAATATCTTGGTCTTTTCTTTTTTTCAAAAATTTTTTTCTCCCCGGTTGATGTTTGGTGTATATTTTTACAATCAAACTATTTGCTGTTTTTTTTCTCTCTGCAAGGATCTACCAACACGCTTGGTATATTATTATATATATATATATATATATATATATATATATATATACACTGAAAATTAGACTCATCAGATATATATATATATATATATATATATATATATATATATATATATTATTGGCAACCTTTCGTCTATTTTAGACGATGGCGTAGTTTTTTTGTTTATTGTTTATTAGTGTTTATTTCTGTTTTTTTTTTCTTTTGTTTTGTTGTCTTTTTTGTTTTGTTGTTTTGTTGTTTTTATGTTTTTTCACTTACTTACAGCCACGTGAGTGGCTGAACAGACCGATCCTCGAATGGCAGTCTCTGGTGCAATGGGTGCAAACAAAAGGTGATGCTTCCTGTAGGTGTTGGGGGTGCTGCTGTTTCTCCTTTCTTTTAGCTCTTTTTTCTGTGGCAGCTTTCTTCCACTCTACTTCACTTCTTTTTGTTCCCTGCCTGACGAGGAGGCGCCAGGTTGCACGGTCTTCTGCACAAGCCTCCCACGTGTCTATGTCGATGCGGCATGTCTTCAGGTCTCTCTTGCAGACATCTTTGAAGCGCAGGCGTGGTCTCCCTGCCGGCCGGGTGCCCTCCACTAGTTCACCGTACAGTAGCTCTTTTGGGATGCGGCCTTTGTTCATCCTCCTGACATATATATATATATATATATATAAAGATAATCTAATGAGTCAGACAAACCTACTATTAGTTTCGCATAAAGCTCTTCAGGGCTAAAATCTGAGTCAGATTTTAGCCCTGAAGAGCTTTATGCGAAACTAATAGTAGGTTCGTCTGACTCATTAGATTATCTTTATTATTGGCTCTACTTGGGTATCGAGCACTTTTTACTTATTATTTTTCTCCTAGCGGTTATATGAATATATATATATATATATCTATATACATATATATATACATATAAATTGTTTTCTTCTTTTGGTCAAATACTGTACCAATAAATGGTTTTTTGTTGGTACGAATATCTTGGTCTTTTCTTTTTTTCAAAATTTTTTTCTCCCCGGTTGATGTTTGGTAGTATATTTTTACAATCAAACTATTTGCTGTTTTTTTTTCTCTCCGCAAGGATCTACCAACACGCTTGGTATATTAATATATATATATATATATATATATATATATATATATATATATATGAAAATTAGACTCATAGATATATATATATATATATGTGTGTGTGTGTGTGTGTGTGTGTGTGTGTGTGTGTGTGTGTGTGTGTGTGTGTGTGTTGCTTTTATTTTTATTGCTTAGTAATAGTCTTAAATTACTGGAATTTGTGTATGAAGCACTTTCATTATCGTGTTCTGTTCGACTTCACGCCTGTTACATTGACTGTCGGAAAATATTCGACCTCGAAACTTGCCATTTACTAAACAAGGCCAGAAGTATGGGGTATCAAATAAGAATACATTTATTAACAATTGTCTGTAACACTAGATAACCAACCATTAAACTACGTAAAACTTCCATAGTAATTTATAAAGCTTAATTGAACAACAAGGTCAGAAGTATAAGATAGCCGGTGGCATTTGATCCTATCAATAATAATAATAATAATAGTCTGATAGCTCAATTCAATAATTATTACTCTACAGGAGACACTATAATGAGTGAGATTTGGCACAGGGTCTGTTGATCGTGGGTGGTGATTCGTAATGCGAGAGGACAGGTTTGTGGTGACGGAGCGGATACTAAGTGGTTCCGGGACATGTAAAACTCCACTTCGGTATTTACTCGAGATAGGCGCGGAGTCGGAGAGGCTAAATCTGATCAATCGGCTGCTCATAAGTCCTAGGACCTATATATATTTACCAACCACTTCGCACGAGCTGACCACAAAAAAAAGAAATTAAAAGGAAATTAAAAAAAAAAAAATTAAAGAAAAAAAAGAGAAAATTTAGCCCGACCAAGACCTCTTTCTATACCCAGACGCACCGCATTACACCACCTTTCCCCGAGGTCACAGCAAAAAATATCCTTTTTATATCTACTGGATAGGAGGCTTTCTTGCACAGGTGATTCCAATACATGTCAGTGGGGGTTACGACACCACCTGCTATCCCCTAATCAATTTTAACATAGTTAAATGTCTCTAACACAATAACTCTCCGTTTTCACTCTCATTCTTACTCATACATAGAGAGGGTGAGAGTAATGCAGAAGGACAGAGAGGGACAGAGCTGGATGCGACACAAGGTCAATTTTTAAGCGGAGTAACAGGTTTGAATTTTGAGTTTTGGTTCTCCTATACTGGTTACCTAGCCATGGTTAAAGAACCAAGTCTGTCCTGGTATTTACCTATAGCTGGAGGAAGAATTGGATTCATACCTTTCCCAAGGGTATTAACGATATGTGAAATGCAAACAGCTTCGTTCAGGAATTGAACTCGGGTCGACGAGTTCATTTTCTTCGACTCTAACATTTAGTCCACGCGCCCTCAAAGGACCAATATGATTGTCCCGACCGTATTCTTCTTCAAAATGATCTTAGAGCAAACATCCAACCATTTTTATCGTATGGGTGCTAGAAGGCGGTGACTGAGGATCAATTTATTAATACACATGAGGTTAATGAAAATTATTTCTACCAGTTTATAAAGTCAAACCAAACAAAAATATTTACATACAAACTATTCGCTTAAAAATCGTATATGCAAAGATTTGGCATAAAATAGCCCACAAGGATTGATATGCCATTAAACAAAATAAAAACAACCACATAATTAACTATATATACAAAAATGTTATATATATATATATATATATATATATATATATATATATATATATATATACATATGAGGAAAAATGAGTAAAGAAAAGAAATGTAGATGGATAAAATGAATTTAATCGATATCACATTAATCGAATATCACTTACACATGTGTTTCGGTCAGTTTATGTGTGTGAAAATATTTCGCACACATACAAGAATCGACCTTCATCAGAGTGAACATTTATTTTGATGAAGGTCGATTCTTCTATGTGTGCGAAATATTTTCACACACATAAACTGACCGAAACACATGTGTAAGTGATATCGATTAATGTAATATCGATTAAATTCATTTTATCCATCTACATTTCTTTTCTTTACTCATTTTTCCTCATATTGTCGGATTCAATTCCTTTCCATTTTCCCACACACATACACACACACACACACCACACACACACACATATATATATATATATATATATATATATATATATATATATATATATATATATATAATTAATAATTAATGGAAAAAAATGAATGAAAAAAAAACTGAAATGAATGGAATAAATGAAAAATCTTTTCCAAAGACCTCTCTTAAAAGAGAAAAAAATAGTTTTTAAGAAGTCCCTAATGGAAAAGCCTTCCTTATTCTTACTGGACTCTTTTTGAAGCATTAAATTAATATAATTATTATATAAGATATTGTAGAAGATATATATATATATATATATATATATATATATATATATATATATATATTAAGAAATTTGAAAAACGAAGTGTTCCAAAAATAAGAAGAATTTATCTATGGACGCTTAAACGTTTCGGTTTATTTAAACCTTCATCAGGATATATTATGGGGTGAAGAAATTGATGGGTGTTTTGTTTTTGTTATCTACAAAACATCCATCAATTTCTTCACCCCATAATCTATCCTGATGAAGGTTTAAATAAACCGAAACGTTTAAGCGTCCATAAATAAATTCATCTTATTCTTGGAACACTTCGTTTTTCAAATTTCTTAATATTGTTGGATTTATTTCCATATTTACTCCCATATATATATATATATATATATATATATATATATATATAGTTCAATGAAGTAAAAATAAAAGTTTTTGCTTTTATTTATTTATTTCGGAACGATATTACAACCAATGGTTTCTTGCTGAAAGCATTCATCAGGTAAACGAAACGGTTCCTTTGAAAATGACAGAAATGGTGTAAATGGTCAAATGTGTGCGTTTTTTTTTGTTTTTTTGTTTTGTTTTTTTGTTTTGTTTTAACTGTATTCTCGTGTTTGCGTGTTTACGTCCACATCACGCAAACACGCAAACACGCAAATACGAGAATACAGTTAAAAAAAAAACAAAAAAAAAACGCACACATTTGACCATTTACACTATTTCTGTCATTTTCAAAGGAACCGTTTTGTTTACCTGATGAATGCTTTCAGCAAGAAACCATTGGTTGTAATATCGTTCCGAAATAAATAAATAAAAGCTAAAACTTTTATTTGTCACTTCATTAAACTATCAACGCTCTATCACAGATATTGAGCACTCTTCTAATAACACTGTACGTTAGATTACTATTACTTTTTCTAGTATACTAGTGCCAACCATACACATTGATAATATATATATATATATATATATATATATATATATATATACGCAACGCTCTTCTAAGGAATGGAGCACTTTGTGACGGCCTTTACACGCAAAGCGATGTGTGTATTAAAACAGTTAAAATCCCCTTCCCATTCTGTAAGTGAAGACAGCCTAATGGTTACGGTGCCGGACTGACACCCAACCGATCGGATTTCAATTCCGGCTGTAGGTAGCTTACAAAATGTCTAGCCACACTGAGGAGACTTGATAAGTCGAAACACGTGTCTGTGGATGACCCTATATATATATATATATATATATATATATATATATATATAGAGAGAGAGAGAGAGAGAGAGATAGTGAGCAATTTAGTATCATACACAGTGAGATAAATATTACTGTACATAACTTATGCGTTTGCTATGAAAATTTATTGTAAATCAATCTACTATTAAAAGATGTTGAAAATCAACAAGAAAAGGATTTCCAGTGACCGAGAATTGATGCAATTATTACTGACATAACCGTGCTATGATATGTATAATATAACTCGCTTTGTATATCATCCTTAAAAGGCAAAAAAAAATCTGGGTATTTATTTCTGCTACGTGCCCACACATAAAAGAGTCACTGTGTCATATATTGCAACTGTAGCTAATACAAAATAAATACTCTATTTATTAAATCGGGGAATGTGCGACGCGAATTTTCTGTCGTACTGATAAGTAAATGTTTTCCCAGGTAAAAATAAGACAAATTACCGTACGCACTGGAATGCCATATTTCTGCTTGACCTCCCAAATATGTAACAAGTTTGCACAGATATTGGCAGGCTTGACGGGATGGATAATTTTTCGACCCGGCAATTTAGGCCAGCTGGGCTTTTTTTTTTTTAAATTACCATATTAGACACACAATGTTTATTTTTGTGTTTCACAAAAGGTATTCATATAGAAGAAGAAAAACTGTGAACGATGCAAAAAGAAGATAAGGATTATTTATAATGAATAGTTGTTTGTTTGTTTGTTTGCTTGTTTGGTTGGTTGGCTGGCTGGTTGGTTGGTTTTTATATCATATCATATTTTATATCATATCAACCCTTGTTGGGTTATTTAATACCGAAGTCAGTTATTTTTACAAGTAATTATATGGTTTCAAGTAACTAAGATAATGTTATATTTTTACATACAGATAAAATACGGAAGACTGAATGATAATGCAAGATCAGGTTGTTAGAAAATTAACAAGGTTTTATTTAACACAAGACAGAGAATGCGTCTATCCTAAAAGTGACTTAATTAGCTCAGCCGTGTTGTGCATGCGTCCTGACCACATGAACCCCAATCCAAATGTGTCATGGTGGAAACCCCACTTCCGGGTTACCATCAACCCCCAACTAATCAAGGGGAATGAATGATAATGCAAGACCAGGGTGTTGCAAAATTAACAAGGTTTTATTTAACACAGGGTAGAGAATGCTTCTACTCTAAAAATGACTTAACTAGCTCAACTGTATTTTGCATGCGCCCTGACCACATGAACCCCAATCCAAAAGTGTCATGGTGGAAACCCAACTTCCGGGTTACCATCAGCAACCAAATAAAAAAAGGGGAATGAATGATAATGAAAGACCAGGTTGTTGGAAAATTAACAAGGTTTTATTTAACACAGGGTAGAGAATGCTTCTACCCTAAAAATGACTTAACTAGCTCAACTGTGTTTTGCATGCGCCCTGACCACATGAACCCCAATCCAAAAGTGTCATGGTGGAAACCCCACTTCCGGGTTACCATCAGCAACCAAATAAAAAAAGGGGAATGAATGATAATGCAAGACCAGGTTGTTGGAAAATTAACAAGGTTTTATTTAACACAGGGTAGAGAATGCTTCTACCCTAAAAGTGATTTAATTAGCTCAGCCGTGTTGTGCATGCGTCCTGACCACATAAACCCCAATCCAAAAGTGTCATGGTGAAAACCCCACTTCCGGGTTACCATCAGCCCCCAACTAATCAAGGGGAATGAATGATAATGCAAGACCAGGTTGTTGGAAAATTAACAAGGTTTTATTTAACACAGGGTAGAGAATGCTTCTATCCTAAAAGTGACTTAACTAGATCAACTGTGTTTTGCATGCGCCCTGACCACATGAACCCCAATCCAAAAGTGTCATGGTGGAAACCCCACTTCCGGGTTACCATCAGCAACCAAATAAAAAAAGGGGAATGAATGATAATGCAAGACCAGGTTGTTGGAAAATTAACAAGGTTTTATTTAACACAGGGTAGAGAATGCTTCTATCCTAAAAGTGACTTAACTAGCTCAACTGTGTTTTGCATGCGCCCTGACCACATGAACCCCAATCCAAAAGTGTCATGGTGGAAACCCCACTTCCGGGTTACCATCAGCAACCAAATAAAAAAAGGGGAATGAATGATAATGCAAGACCAGGTTGTTGCAAAATTAACAAGGTTTTATTTAACACAGGGTAGAGAATGCTTCTACCCTAAAAGTGACTTAACTAGATCAACTGTGTTTTGCATGCGCCCTAACCACATGAACCCCAATCCAAAAGTGTCATGGTGGAAACCCCACTTCCGGGTTACCATCAGCAACCAAATAAAAAAAGGGGAATGAATGATAATGCAAGACCAGGTTGTTGGAAAATTAACAAGGTTTTATTTAACACAGGGTAGAGAATGCTTCTACCCTAAAAGTGACTTAACTAGCTCAACTGTGTTTTGCATGCGCCCTGACCACATGAACCCCAATCCAAAAGTGTCATGGTGGAAACCCCACTTCCGGGTTACCATCAGCAACCAAATAAAAAAAGGGGAATGAATGATAATGCAAGACCAGGTTGTTGCAAAATTAACAAGGTTTTATTTAACACAGGGTAGAGAATGCTTCTACCCTAAAAGTGACTTAACTAGATCAACTGTGTTTTGCATGCGCCCTGACCACATGAACCCCAATCCAAAAGTGTCATGGTGGAAACCCCACTTCCGGGTTACCATCAGCAACCAAATAAAAAAAGGGGAATGAATGATAATGCAAGACCAGGTTGTTGCAAAATTAACAAGGTTTTATTTAACACAGGATAGAGAATGCTTCTACCCTAAAAGTGACTTAATTAGCTCAGCCGTGTTGTGCATGCGTCCTGACCACATAAACCCCACTTTCAAATGTGTCATGGTGGAAACCCCACTTCCGGGTTACCATCAGCCCTCAACTAATCAAGAGGAATGAATGATAATGCAAGACCAGGTTGTTGGAAAATTAACAAGGTTTTATTTAACACAGGATAGAGAATGCTTCTGCCCTAAAAATGACTTAACTAGATCAACTGTGCTGTGCACATGTTCCACTCAGAACCAAACCCAATCCAAAAGTGTCATGGCGGAAACCCCACTTCCGGGTAGCCAACAGCCCCCTACTGATCAAGGGGAGCAACTCTATTTTCGTTAGGCCCTCCTAACAGATAATAATCATTTCCAAACAATTATAGGCCCAAGTAATTATTATTATTAATACAAATAATTTGCACATAACTGTATTGTTTTAAGTATTCCAATTTATAATAATCCTCAGTAAACAATTATCATCATCATCATCATGTCGCGCTTTCAGCACGGCTATCCATGACAATCTCTCTCCATCCGTCCCTATCGCTCATCATTCTCGTGAGGTCCTCTATGCAGCATCCTACATCCGCACAGAGCTGATCAACGTACGTTTTTGCTGGTCGGCCCACACTGGCTTGTCCATGTGCTGGCTTCCCAGAGGACGTCGCTTATGAGTTCGTCCTTGCTTCTCCAGCAGTGTCCCGCGTGTCTTGTCCGTCTTACTCGGATGGTTTGGGTGATATGTGGTAGGTGACCCGTACAGCTGTTTTCTCGTAGGGTGCTGTTTCCACATCTTGTTCATGATCACCCGCAGCATTCTTGTGCAGCTCCCATCTAGTTTATTCTCTAGTCGCTTAGTTAGGATCCAGGTGGTGCAACCATTCAAGTAAATATTTTCAAAACAAATAATTTGCACACAGTTGTATTGTTTTAAGTATTCCTATCTATAACAGTTCTAAGTAAACAACTATAGGTTCACGTAACTATTTTTGATACAAATAATTTGCACACAGTTTTAATGTTTTAAGTATTCCTATGTATAATAATACTTCCTAAACAATGACAGCTTCAAGTAATTAGTCTTAAAACAAATAATTTGCACACACTTGTATTGTTTTAAGTATTCCTATCTATAATAATTCTAAGTAAACAATTATAGATTCAAGTAAAAAAAAGTTTTTTAATAGCTAAATTAGGTCCTCGTATAAACAATAGGTTAGAATTAAACACAGAATATATAATTAATTAATATACACATTCCATATATACACATATATATACATATAACAAATAAATAAAAATAAATAAATACATAAATGAATAAATAGATAAAAAGAATAAAATTGAAATTGATTGAACAACGGCTATCACGATCCTTCCGCGTTGCGTTATAGAAAAAAAAACCACGAGACGCGTGTTTATAACGTACAAAAAAAAAACGACACAAGAACGCGTCCATTTCAGAAAATGTCTCTGATGATAAAGTTACTTTGAAATCGATAAGACTGAACATTATTTTATTTTTATACGCATTGTAATTGCTTTCCTAACATAGATAAATAATAAAAAAAATTCTTAATACAAATAATTTTCATACAGTTGTATTGTATCAGGTATAACTATGTATAATAATCCTTAGTAAACAATTATAGCTTTAAGTAACAATTCTTAATACAAACAATTTGCACACAGTTGTATTGTTTTAAGTATTCCTATCTATAATAATGCTTAGTAAACAATTATAGATTCAAGTAAAAATTCTTAATCTTCTTATTATAATGGAGATTATGTGTTTGTTTGTCTGTAACCGAAACTATATCACTACTCAAGTCACTATCCATTTAGTAATTATACATCACATTCTCGATGAATCATTTTTATTTAAGCCTCAATTATTAATAAAATTGTTTTTCATTATTAATACTGCTGGTCATATCTACGTACTAATAACATGCAATTGTATTTATATGTACAACAAAAAGTGGTTTACTGTGTGAACGGGAAGGCTAATTTGCATATTGATATTTAGAATTTGATTTTAATAAATATGTGCTTGGTATTGTTGATTTCTAATTATTTGATTTTATCTTAATGAATATGAGCAAAAATCTCGGAGAGAAATCTTAAAAGAAATCAACAAAAAGAAATAACTGTAATTTTATTCTTTACTTTCTTATTAAACTGAATAGTTAAATTAGAAAAGTTTAGCAAGGAAAGACGGGGGGGATGGAAGAGGAAGCTACAGCTGTTTTATTTTTCGATTATACCCCTCTCTGTTTCAAATCATTTTATCTGCATTCTTATTTAGTTTATTTAGACTTTCTAATTTAATATGATATTTTATGACATTAATACTTGCACCCGGAGGGTGCATATATTAGCTAGTACAAATAATTCCCATACAGTTGTATTGTATCAAGTATAACTATTTATAATAATTCTAAGTAAACAATTATAGCTTTAATTAACAATTCTTAATACAAACAATTTTCACACGGTCGGTGTATTCTAAAGCTCTAGCCGACAGGACTGTCTATAGATGGGACCCTGTCAGGTACTACCACTCTGAGTCGGGAATAAGAGTAATACTAATGAAGCGTTGACACCGCATTTTCCAGAGATCCAGTTCCACACTCTGGTGCAGTTTAAGGTTATTTCGAGGATACTCTTTATTAAAGGGGGTCTTAATCTTCTGCAAGGGGGACAACGAATACTTGAAATGTGTTCTTGTATGACGTGCATCTAATGGGCCAATGTTGTAGAGCAATCTGTTGTATCGTCGAGGTGAAATGATACACAGAAGAAATTGAGCGCTTAATATATTTATTCAGCACCAATATCCAGTGCTAACGGATACATACAAAAACACAGAACAATAAGTTACAAAACAATTAACAAGACAACTTACAAGAAATAGAGGAGGGTCAAATGCTGTATAGCCAAGCATAGTAAGATCAGTTCGACTATTAATAAGCTTATTAATCAACTGTTGAAGTCTTTAATCGTAGACTATTTAAGGATGTGGGCCAGGCCATCTGGTAGAATGCAAAAGGGGTGCTAGCTACTCTACAACAGCCAGTAAATACCATAATAGTACCAAATGTCACGGGCCTCGTGTTCAATGTAGTTGCTTATTTTTCATTGGCACCAGGGGTCAGTTTTCAAGCAGAGATAAAAACCTAAGATTGTGAATGTTTTTCAAAGTGGATGCCATTCCTCCCACTTCGTAAATTGGCGGAACACGATCTTTCTCTGCTGAATCCCTTTGCATAGTATTGCTCTTATACTAAACTGATGTTTTGGAGGCGCGTGGTGTGATGGTTAGAGTCGTAGGAAATGAACCCGTCGACCCGAGTTCAAATTCTGGAGGAGACTGTTTTCATTTCTCATTGCACTAATATCCTTGGGAAAGGTATGCATACAACTACTCCACCTCTAGCTATGGGTAAATAGTACGGCAGACTGGACTCTTTAACCTTGGCTAGGCAACCAGTTTAGGAGAAGAATAACTGAATTCAAACCTGTTAAACTCCGCTTAAGAATTTCTCTGAATGTTTGAGATGAGGCTTGAAGATTAGTATTATCTGCGTTATTCGGACTATTGTCCCCATCTTCATTGTTATTTGTACAACGTTTCGGCCGATATACCCTCCGGCCTTCTTCGGGTATTTCTTCTAAAAACAGGATACCCCCATGGAATAAATAAAGGGTTAAGGTTCAAAGTTCCGTGATGGCTCCCGAATACAAGAAAGTTCCCGAGTTCGAAAAGAAGGTTCCCGAGTCCGAGAAGGTTCCCGAGTCGAGAAGAAATACCCGAAGAAGGTCGGAGGGTATATCGGCCGAAACGTTGTACAAATAACAATGAAGATGGGGACAATAGTCCGAATAACGCAGATAATACTCCGCTTAAGAAATTGACCTTGTGTCACATCCTACTCGTGCGGAGGGGTTGGTAATTATATATATAGTAAACTAATTTTAGTATATGGTTCTCCCGCCGTGAAATAATAGTATTAACTTTGTAATTAATTATTTGAAAATGATTTCCACTGAATTAACAAACTTTCACCGGTTTAGCGAAAGGCATTACTCGTCTATTGTTTACAGACTTGAGTTCTCTATGTGCTCGTAACATACATCTATCAATGTATGTATTTACCAGTTAAAATGTTCGCCTCTTACTGACAGCTACGGAGGGCCGAAAGGGAAGAGGTCGGGCTGCTGAAAATTAAAGTCAGGTTTTGCTCTCGACTAGAAGTAGTTGTTAAGTCTAGCCACACTGATGAGACGTAAACGTCGAAACACGGTGTCTGCGGATGACTAAATAGATAAATAAATTTATATATATATATATATATGATGGCTGTCAACTAGTGATTCGAGTAAGACCATTTCCTGCTTTTTCCCTTTTTTTTTCATCATCATATTTATATGCCAGTTGTATTTGACTCTCCATTCTTGCGTTTTCTCAGATGACTCACCAGGCCAGCCCTGGAGAGACATACTCTTCCACATAAACCACATGTTGGAACTACTCCACTTTGAATGTTGCTTGGCTGAAAATTACCCTTTCTAATTCAGTTTTTGGTGTTTGATTCGGCTGGAATATATATATATATATATATATATATATATAATGGAATTTGATAATTTGCTTTTGAAGCATTGTTATGTAAAGTATATTATTATTTATATTTTTCGAAGGCAATTACAATGTGTATACCGTATAAAATTCGATAATTATTGAAAATAATCATGACAAGCAAACCCAGCGAATAACGTGCGCAGCGTGGAACACCGTACAGCTGTTTCAACTTTATTAAGTCTCATCAGCGGTGTCATGATTATTTTCAATAATTATCGAATTTTATACGATATACGCATTGTAATTGCCTTCAAATATAAATAATAATATACTTTATATATATATATATATATATATATATATATATATATATGGCAGAAATAAGAGGTATTTAATCCGACAATATGTGGAGAAAGGTAGACAAACACGGGATGTTGTACAAAATGGATGTTTATTGAAGGTAGTGGTGTCGACGTTATAACGTTTCGGTCTGTTAGACCTTCTTCAGGACGTTGGATTGAGTTCTTGCTTCAACGGTGAACATTTTCATACTGGTGAGTTAGGAGGTCGTGATTAGGGTAGGGGTGGTCAATTGTTGGTGTTAGTAGGAGTGTTTAAGTTGGTAGTGGGGGTTCAATTTTTTTTTCTTATGGGTTGTGTAGCTAGTAAGGTTTTGTTAATGATGTCACAGGTGTTAGGTATATGATTTTTCAAGTATAAAATAGGATAATAATAAATCAAGATAAAAACTCTTGACTTTCACATTATCGATCGTCAGGTGCGTTAGCGTTCAAGACATATTGAATACTAACTCATCAAATGATCGATAACTTGTCGTGTTAAGTCGAAAGTTTTTATCCAGCTTTATTATTATCCTGCAGTTACATGAAACAAATCTTAAATCTTTACCTTCATTTATACACGTACACACACACACACACACGCACTCACACACACACACACACACGCAGATATATATATACTAGCTAAAGTACCCGGTCCATGACCGGACTAAAATGAAATTTGGATCACCAGGGAGTGAGAGAGAAAGTGGAAGACAGTAGTTAGAGAGGGGGTAAGAGGAAAATAATTCTTGAAACTAAAATCATTGAGAATTTGTATATTTCAGGATTTGTATTTTCTGTTTTATAGTTTAAAATTATTTCATATTATTATCCAACAAATTGAAAGTATTCGTTTGTATATTTGTTTGTTATTGTTTTAAATTTTTTGTACATGACAACAATTCACATTTAGTTCTTAATTGCATGTTGAGTTTAAAAAGAAGCTGAGAATCGAAAATTTAAATTGTTCGTATTGCAATATCTATTTTTGCTAAAACCTAAGATAGTATTATAGGGACCACCAATTGATCAGTTTAGGCCATCTTGAATAAAACGGAAATATTTTGTTATTATTTATAATTAATTGATTTTTCATAGAATTTAAAAAACTCTTATCGTAACTTGTTTTTAGCTACGTTAATTTTCAGTTGATTTAACAGTGCAAAAATGAAAACGTTGTTTTTCAATCATAATTTTTATTATTTCCGTAAGCTGAAAAAAAGTTAAAAAATCATCAGGAGTTTATTTAATGTTTTTTCTTTCAAATGGAAAAAAATTTTTCAAGAAAATATTAATTTTTCTGCAAGTTTCATAGTGTTAAATATAGGGGGGGGGTGTAAATTTCACAGGGTAAAATTGGTGGTACCTAGTATTTTAAAAACATTGTTTAAAAACGTTTTGGTGGACCTGATTATCTGGACTCCCCCCCCCATCTATTTTTCTTTCCTTCAGTTGATTATTATCGATTACACACCAATCTATCAGATTGAAAAAAAAAATTCTTAAAAGTTCTTTATTATTTGAGTATTCACGGGTGCTCATTTCCTCGTATAAGTTTATAGTAAATTGATCCCCCATATCGGAACCGCTTGAACGGAACCCAAATTATTTATTTATTTTCCCATTAAACTAACCCTAACCCCTAATTCCCCCCCCCTAGTTAAAATTAAGTTTTATTACAAAATTTGTATTAATTACAAAACATCAATTTTCATAAAAGTTCAAATGTCACCTATGAAATCTCTATTTAAACATGTCAATTTTTCAGAACTGAAAAGTTGCACTATAAACTCAGCGATGTTTATTGACTTTACAATAAAGAGTAAAATCATAAAACTTAAAATTTAATTTGTAAGGCAAATTCTGCGGAATATTTTAAATTGTATTTTGAATAATAATTTAAATGTTGGTTGTTAGTTGTTTTGTTTTATCAACTTTTCGGGTAATTTACTAACGAATCATGTCATTTTGATAAACAAAGCGCTTACAATTTTTCGTACTTACATATAAAAATTTTTTGAAATGTTCCAATAACTGGATATTGTCGGATAAACTTGAAATAAATTTCGTCTTACAAATAATTGACTACTTATCTCCAGTCGGGCCTTCGACTAAAGATAAAACACCGGATTTTGTCCGTATTAGTAACCTTTGTTTTTTTTTTATCGTGGTTTGAGAAAATAATTAGTTAACGAATCAAAAGAAAAACAGTTTCTAAGGAAATTCGTCAATCTTATTGTTATTTTTAACCCTTTAAAACTCTAACAATAAAAATTAATAAATAAATTAAAGAATTAAAAGTCATTTTATTCGAATGAAAATCTTAGTTTAATTTATACAAATATGTAACCGTACTTACGACGTAAACTGATTTTCATGATACTGTTATTTACGATTAAAAAATTTTTTAATAATGTAACCGTAAAGCGTACATTTTGATTTTCTACAATTTTTATGCATTACAAAATTAAAATTAAAATGAGTGTACTGTACAATTTAAGAATATGGACAAACTCGCTGTAAAAAATAATTTAATCTATAAAAACACATACAAATTACATATTCAGAAAGACTAAGAGATTTCTAGCTGTCTTATTCGTATTATCGCCTATACGTAGTTTTTTTTTTTTGTTTTTTTTTTTTAACTCGCTGTAAAAAAAAAATAAATCTATAAAAACACATACAAATTACATATTCAGAAAGACTATTTCATCTTATTACTAAAGATATAAATATTTTAAAGATTAAAATCCTAAATAGGTAAGAGATTCCGATCTGACTGTTATAGACTGCACTGCTTGTATCGCAATAATCATAGGCAGCGTGGCTATTCGAAGCCATTTTTTTATTTTTTAACTCGCTGTAAAAAATGATTCAATTAATAAAACCTCACACAAATTACATATTTTGAAAGACTGGACTATAAATCGGCCATAAATTCGGAGCTGAACGGCTTAGACTACAAAATTAATTCATTAAAATCAAAACTTCGCTGCTGTTATCGCTTTAACAATAAGCAGGCAGAGACAATATTTTATTATCAGGAGGGGCTGATATACGGACAGTTCCGCAAATTGGGTGATTTTGGATTAATTAATCGATTAAATCCCTTAATCAGTAAAAATCAATAACCAAATTTGGAATTTTTCTTAGTTAGAACGATATCAATGTGTATGCAAGATTTTGAATCTGAGTGACCTCCCGTTTTTTGTTATACGTCGACACGTACATACCAAAATCTCTGTTTTATATATTATATATATATATATATATATATATATATATATATATATATGATTGTCAAGCTGACTGTCAAGCGTCTTCCCACCACACCAAACGGACTTAGCAGATTTCTTCGTTTTGTTAAGGAGTAGGTATTTATATTCCTCTTAAGTGACCTCTACATATATATAATCCAAAAGTCCAGAGAAGAAATCTTCCTTACGACACAAGAGTTTTATTTCAAAAAACCTGTTGCAGTTTGAGAGCTCAATGTGTGTTCTTAATGTTAGAGTCACAGAGCAAATATATAAGTAAAGAAATAACAAAAGACTTAGAGATTTAGCATTATAGTCTATTTCAGGGAGCTTAGACAAAGTGTCTAACTCTCCCGACTCATCAGATGCGAATGAACTTGTGATGAGTCGGGAGAGTTAGACACTTTATCTAAGCTCCTGAAATAGACTATAATGCTAAATCTCTAAGTCTTTTGTTATTTCTTTACTTAGATATATATATATATATATATATATATATATATATATATATATGTGTGTGTGTGTGTGTGTGTGTGTGTGTATGTGTTTGTGTGTGTGCGTGCGTGCGTGTGTGTGTGTGTGTGTGGTATTTGTGGAAAAAGTGACTTACCGGTGAAAATGGTCACAGTGGTTAGTTGATTCAAGTTTCACAATGATAAGGCAGCGATATAACAAAAATAAAGTGCTCAATACGTTAGTAGAGCAAATTTATTATCATATAGGTACACGGTAATAACCTGCTCGAGTTTCACCATAAGGATCTTCAGAGTTAAATCCACTGGATTGATCAATATATTGATTAATTGCAGTCGATTTAACGGGGGTGTTTTTTCGTGATAAACGGTTGATTATAGGTCCGCGGTCGAAGGACGCTGGTTTGAAATTCAAAAACAGCGGAAGTTGCATTTTTTTCAAAGGATCAAAATATAAACATTGTTAGAAATCCGCTTTGTGCTATTGTTTTAAAGGTTTACGACAATGATTGGGGTTGTTTGTATTATTATAGAGTCGGTAGTGATTAAACGTGGTTTTAATAATGTATGTATAAAGTTATTTATTTTGATTAAAGCCAGTAGAATGTATATATATATATGTATACACACATGGGGGTGTATTTATACCGTGTACCTTTATGATAATATATATATATATATATATATATATATATATATTAAATTTTTACTTGAAGGCACTTACAACGCATGTATCGCATAAAATTCGATACTTTTTCTTATAGAAAATGAACTTTTTGACAAGTGTAATCCCAGCAAAGGATGGCTCGGTGTGTAGAATGCTGTACAGACTGTTTCGACTTTATTAAGTCTCATCAGCGGTATATACTAACGATTTCCCTCCGACAGAAATCGAAACCGGGACTTCAGTAGACACAGTGAAACACAGTACACAGCTGACCACCCTAGCGAAATTAAGCTTGTCAAATGATACTACACGCCTCTACCATAATAGGTAAGGGGGCGTTATAGAGAGAATAATAACAACAAACAGACCGTATGCCCTTCGGCGAAGTGAATAAGATTTTTGGATATTTGTTTATTTAGAAACGTTGCTGAATAAAGTATATATATATATATATATATATATATACATATATAATATATATATATGCGCGTGTGTGTATGTGTGTGTATATAAATAAGGCACACTGAAAGAGGATTCCTATTTTGACCTTGGTGCACTATATACATGAGGTATGTGACTGTTAATAGACCCTCTATATTGAAATTGCGTCCGACAAATAGAGTTATGAGCTGACTCGCATTGGCTTCCTCTCAAGCCATAATTGTCCCTGTTACTTATAGTAACCGTCGGCGCATTCCATTAGTCTATAGGGTATATCACCTATAACAGTATCACATGAATTACCACTGAATTCGGAGGTATCCATTTTGTGCGTGTGTGGAGAGAGAGGGTGGAGATGCGGAGCGGGGGGGGGAAGACATGGGCGGGGAACAGAGAGAGAAATGACAATTTACAAATGTAAATTAAATCAAAATTTAATAGGCGTGTCATTGGCAGGTTTGAAATATTTTACCTGTGAATGTATCGGATCTGCTATCGTTATTTTGTGAAATCCAATCTGGCTGCATTCGTCAAGTTCGACATATCTTGCACAAAAATAAAAAAAATAAAAATGCCGACGCTTTAACAACTTTACTATACAAAAAGCGACCGAAGTCCTTTTCAGCAGATTTAATGTCATTAAATCAACGAAGCGAGGTGTGTCGCTTCATACTTAACATTCTTCGGTCTTTTGTGCTCGATGGTATGGTGTTCATACGCCATGGACAAATAGTGTCCTGCTGAAATAACCGTTCAGCAACTTATTAAGATAAATCCTTGCAGAAAAAATGGATCTCTTATTTTCTCACCAGGTATTCCCAGCACGCTGAAAAGGATATGAATGTCCGAATTTATATATATATATATTATAGGGAGAGAGAGAGAGAGAGAGAGAGAGAGAGAGAGAGAGATTTTAGTAACATAGATGATACGTTTTTGATTACGATTTAGGGATATGTGTGAGTAAACCATATCAAAAACACATCGTTTGTGTATTTACTTCTCATACTGTCGTGTAGAAAAGGTCACTATAAGAGGAATAATACCTACTTCTAAACAAAACGAAAAATCTAAGAAAGTCCGGTTGGTGTAGGGGTTACGGTCCTCGCCTGGCAGCTTGACAGTTAGGGTTCGAATCACGCACAAGGCGGTGTTCATATCTATAGCTCTGCTGATGAGGCCTAATAGGCCGAAATGTACATACAGAGATTGATTTTTCTCGATTTGTTAAGCCTTACATTTGAATAGGCATGCCCGCCTAATTAATTAATTATTAATTAATTAACTTCCAAAATTAGGTGCGACTTCAATTAAGCACATATTCTCCAAAAAAATTGTCGGCTAAAAAAGCCATATCAAAAACACATCGTTTGTGTATTTACTTCTCACATATATATATATATATATATATATATATATATCCGACGGTATATGTATAGATAAAAGTATATGAAAACATACACAGCTGTTAAAATGAAAATATTTTATATCATATTCATAGCTAATATTGAACAATATTTCGATTTATAAAAATCATCATCAGATCTTGTTTTCAATCCGGACTCATCGAGAGAGAAGCAAAAAATAATTTGAATTCAAAACGAAAACATTGATGTTCCAAAAAGCGTGCAAGTCATGCTTCTCTCTCGATGAGTCCGGATTAAAAACAAGCTCTAATGTTGATTTTTATAAATCGAAATATTGTTCAATATTAGCTATGAATATGATATAAAATATTTTCATCTTAACAGCATTGTGTGTTTTCATATCCTTTTATCTATCTATCTATCTATCTATATATATATATATATATATATATATATATATATATATATATATATATATATATATATATATATATATATATATATAAGAAGAAGAAGGTCCGCAAAATGGATTATGTTTCTTTTTTATTATTATTTTTTTACACACATACATAAAGGCACACGTACATAGGAATACGCAAAAACACACAAGAACACACAACTAAACCGAAATATATACACACATACACACAAACACACACACAACAACAACAACAACACAACTTCACAACACAAACATATGAACTACATAATAAAATACACAATTATGTAATGTAAATATATATATATATATATATATATATATATAATATATATATATATATATACGTTTGTGTGCATATGCAAAATTTGCACACTGTGTAATGCAAGAAATACAATCAATTTTTTATGTATAGATACACATACACCCAGCACAACCATGAACATAGACACATATACATAAGCACATACACACACAAAAAAAAATTAACAGAAAGTAAGCCACAAACACACAAACATTCATCAAAACAAGTAAATCACAAACTCACACACACGACCTATCAAATATCAAAAATTTAACAAACAACATCAGAAGAAAGGATTTGTGTTAATATAAACAAATAGACAACTATATAAATTTCAAGACCTTAAAATTTAATACCTACCACACAGAAACACACACCTGCCACAGATGTTACAAATAAATTTTCTCTCTACATTCCCACCAAACAGGAAGGGAGTGGTTATATATATATATATATATATATATATATATATATATTGTGTGTGTGTGTGTGTGTGTGTGTGTGTGTGTGTGTGTGTGTGTGTGTACATATTCATATTCGAAAAGAATATGGTTAATTAACGTCTGAAGAAGATATCAGAAAATTTGAAACACGTGTCGCAAATGTAAAATAATATTTTTTAAAAAAACAACATAATCCATTTTGCAGACCTTCTTCTTTTTTAGGAAATATCTAATTTTCTCCCGTTGGACCCATGACAATCCCATGTAGAATTATCCCTATATATATATATATATATATATATATATATATATATATATATATATATATATATATTGTGTGTGTGTGTGTGTGTGTGTGTGTGTGTGTGTGTGTGTATATATATATATAATATAATAAGATAAATATATAAAGGTTTTACATATCTATTTATTAGGTGACAAAGGACCATTCACAACCATATTGGTTTCATGCGATGCAATTATCAGGTGAAGATGTTTCAAATGTAAGGAAAATCGAAAAAATCGAAAAAAAAATTCAAAAAATTCAATAGACATGTGATGCGTATGATTGGATAAAATGATGTGCGTATGTATGTGAAGGTGAATTGAATGTATGAGAGTGTTCATGGGCAGCATAAAGACTGCGTACGCGTAGTAACTGGTCACACACATAATACGTTGTTCTGTGAGTGTGTGGTATTTTAACAGTGCTTACGTGTGAGCGTTTGTGTTTGTGCATGTATGTGTGTGTGTATGTTTTTTTTTCTATCCGGATGTGTAGGTTATGCATATTGTATATAGCCGGGTCGTTATAATTGAGGAGTGTGGTTGAATAATGTTAACTTTAAGATTGTAAATGTTGTATATTATGGGCGGGTGGGGGTTATGGAACGGCTGTGCTGGTTAATACGCGCTGTGTTGTGATGTCAACCGGACGTTGTTGCACGCGGTTACACATACACACGACATAGGCGCGCATACAAAACAATTCATACATACCGATATGCACACACATGCCACTATATGTGCTACGTAAGCCTTACACATACATACTGAAGCGTATACGCATACTACCATGGGCCCCACGTGCACACTTAGTTTATGGTTATCACTAGATCACTTGATGAGTTATTGGGGATAAAGTTTTTGCAGTATTATTAGTGGATCGTTCAATATCAGTGATATATATATATATGTATATATATATATATATATATATATATATATATATATATATATATATATCACTTTTCTCATTATTCTGTGATAAATAATTTCTTATCTTATGCCCTGAATGATCTAATTAATAGATCGAAACACTGCATCGTCGGCCAATAAACTCACTACTTAACCCATTTAAACCTGTGTTTTTTCATTTTTCTTGATATATTACATATATATATATATATATATATATATATATATATATATATATATTACATAGGAATTTTCTGCAAGAAATACAAAAATTTCCATGTAATATATATTTTTTACGTTGATTTATTTGAAAAGATTATTTTAAACTCACAAAAATATTGTAAGGCTAATCAAAATGGCGGAGGCTTGAACAGGGGCCTGTCATCAAATTGTTTGTGTGTGAGAAATGCAAACCATATGAAAGAATGTGTGATGTGTACGGAAAAGCATGTTTAAAAAATATGTTTATAAATAGACTAAATATGGGTTTGCCACTCCTGGTCTGGGTCAGTAAAATTCTGACAATCCTCTAATGAAAGGACCAATCATTGATGATTTCTTTAAAAAGGATGCAACTTGGAAAAACAGCTTCCTATTGCAAACTACTCTGTCAAATTTCACATTATTTATTGAATTACTATCATATATATATATATATTATATATATATATATATATATATATATATATATATATATATATATATATATATAATGTTTTTCTGGTTCCAACGGGAGAAAATGTAATATTTTATTGAAAAAAAGAAGAAGGTCCGCAAAATGTATCGTTCTCAGAAAAAATGTTTTATTCTTTTTATTTCACATACGCAACACGTGTTTCAGATATTCTGATATCTTCTTCAGGCTTTGATCAATACATATATTGATATACATACATATATATACACATATACACATATATATATATACATAGGTTGTGCGTGTTTCTGTAATTTTTCTGTTATCTTGTATATGTGTATATGTGTATCAATATATGTATTGATCAAAGCCGAGAGGCTAAGGAGCTTGGCAGACGAAAATTCAGACGATTTTCGCTCCCAGCTGTTAAAGTCGAGCAGCACTGGTGAGACGTAAACGTCGAAACACTGTGTCTATGAATGACTAATAGAACTAATAGCCTAGGGAAATATATGCATCCAACTATTCTCCCTTCAATTGTGGGTAAATGGTAAGACAGACTAGACTCTTTAACCTTGGTTAGGCAAACTGTCTCGGAGAAGGAAAAATCTGAATTTAGACCTGTTAAACTCCGCTTAAAGAAATTGACCTTGCGTCTCATCTTACTCTGTGAGAGGGGTTGGTAAATATGTATATTTTTTTTTATATGACCATATGCAAGTAGAGGAACAAGCCGAACAAGAATGTGCGTTTATTATACAATGATTTATACAAACTGATGAGCTCATCTTGGTTGTTACCGTCCCTACATTTAGGCCATTGTGTTCTAGTATTTCGAGAACGTTCGCAGATTTTTGAAGGGGTGAGTAACTGCCGAGGCAATAAATCTTTCACAAAGGAGACAAGGTTGGTTGGTTGGTTGATTGGTGGTTTTTTTAGTGGGCTGGCTGGCTGGCAGGTTGGTTGGTTGGTTGGTTGATTGGTGGGTTTTTTAGTGGGCTGGCTGGCTGGCTGGTTGGTTGGTTGGTTGGTTGGTTGGTTTTATTTTAGGTAATGTCAATTATAATTCCCAATTATATTTTACGGCATATCAACTTCAGTGGGTCATTTAATGCCAACTAAGTTTTAAAATAAAATTATTTTTTATAATTTTTTTTTTTTTTGGTGGGGTGGAGTTTTAAAATAAAATGATTTTTTATCATGATAAAAAAAATCATTTTATTTTAAAACCCACCCCCACCAAAAATGATAAAAAATCATTTTATTTTAAAACTTACTTGGCATTAAATGACCCACTGAGGTTGATATGCCGTAAAATAAAACAAACCAAACCTAATGTCAGGGGAGAAAATGATGCAGTTGAATCCCCACCCCACCCCCACCAAAAAATGATAAAAAATCATTTTATTTTAATTCCCAATTATATACGCTTCGGCTAGAAACCGTAAGGTTTCTAGTTCTATACCGGCCCTCGCCAACTCAGCGTATGAGTAGCACAGGGATCTGTGCGGTGAAGTAAGGAGCTGATAGTAGGTGTGGCGCTCCACCTCAGACGCAATAACAATCTCATTGGTCTAGCGCTAGTAAAAATGGGATAGACTCCCTCGCTGATTGGCTGATACCGACATTAGGCCGCCCCGACGATTTTACTTTACTTACATATAGTATAAAAAGTGTTCATTAGCTCAGTTGGTAGAGCGTTCGGCTAG
>CM042160.1:2518565-2541065 GCA_023376005.1 Doryteuthis pealeii
ACTTCTTTATAGACCACTTCGTACTTAGATTGGTGCGTAGGAATTTCTATTTTCATTTTTACAACCGGGAAGAAATGACAAGCGTTTTCCATCAAGAATGCCGCAAAGATTTTTTTTTTGTTTTTCTGGTTCATAAAGAATATAAAATATGAATATTGATTTATCTCAGATTAATGTGTCAATAAAACCTTAATAAAATGGGGTATTCGATGACATAAGACCCACGGATATATATATATATTATATATATATATATTAAATATATATATATATATATATTATATATATAATTAAATTAAAATAGATATATATATATATCATATTATAATGGAGATTGTGTGTGTTTTTGTCTGTAACCGAAACTATATTACTAATCGTGTCACAATTAATATAGTTATTATCATCACATTCTTCTATTTATATTTAAACCTCAATTAAACCTTAATAAAATTGCTTCACCTTTTTATTAGTGTTGTCCATATCTACATACTATTAACATGCTATTGTATTTATATATACAAAAAATAGCGGTTTGCAGTGTGAACGGGAAGGCTAATTTGCATATTGATATTAAAAATGTGATTTTATTAAATATGTGCTTAGTATTATTGATTTCTAACTATTTGGTTTTATTTTAATGAATATAAGCAACAAATCTCTCCAATAAATCTTAAATGAAATCCATTAACAAGAAAAAATATAGTGTCATTTTATTCTTTATTTTCCTAATTTAACTAAATAGTTAAATAAGTAAAATTCAGCAATGAAAGACGGGAGTGATGGAAGAGTAAGTTTCATTTCTATTTTTCTATTATAACCCCACTCTCTTTCAAATCTTTTTACCTGCATTCTTATTAGACTTTCTAATTTGATACGATATTTCATTACATTAAAACTTAAATACTTGCACCCGGAGGGTGCATATATTTGCTAGTATATATAAATTAAATACAATTTGCTTAGAACTTTCAATGTATATAAGATATATTTTGTAAGGTTAACTAGCATCTATACATGAAAATTTTAATTTAAAATTTAAATTAAAAATAAATAAATAAATAAGTAAAATAAGCAAATAAGATGGATAAATAAGTAAATTTATAAAAATAAAATTGTAATAAATATTAAATAAATTACTCAAATACAAATAATAGATGGATAGATAGTTATACAGATATATATATATATATATATATATATATATATATATATATATATATATATTATGGACTCTCTCGTCGATTTTCGACGCATGGGGGTTCACACACACAATGAACACCGACACAGTGATTTGTTTATAGTGGTGAAGGCTTGTGTTGGACCATCCACACTTTTTGGCACAGTTGACAGGAAAGAATTGGTGCATCAAGGGTTGCCACAAACCCAATCAACGACAGACCTCAGGAATTTTGAATTCAGAGTTATCCCCCTCCTAGACTGGTTACCTACCCAAGGCTGAAGGGCCCAGCAATAAATAATTCATCATTCGCATCTGATGAGCTGGGAGAATTAGACACTTTGTCTAAACTCCCCGAAATAGGCTATAATGTAAAATCTCTAAGTCTTTTGTTATTTCTTTACTTATAAATTTGCTCTGTGACTCTAATAATAAGAGCACACATTGAGCTCTCAAACTGCGACAGGTTGTTTAAAAAAACTCCTATGTCGTAAGGAAGATTTCTTCTCTGGACTTTTGGATTATATATATATATATATATATATATATATATATAGGGTGTTCGGGATAAGTTTTGACAGATTTATATTTGGTTATTTTCTCCGCAGGTTCGAGTTATTGACACACACTACGCATCATTTAAAAGCTTGGACCCTTCTTCATTCATATACGTGATGACAGATAGAATAGATGACTGGAACCCACCTGAATCATGGAAGAGAATAACTTGTATCATGATGATTTTTGCCGGCCATCAAAATAAGGAGATTATGGTTGCTACCCAATACTCCCTGAACACTGTAAAAACAATCAGGCATGAACTGGAGAATTAAAAATGGAGACTACAAGACTAGAAGAAAACAACATAACAGACTATCTGATTGCGTTCGTACAGCAGAATTCCTCGAAAATCTGCAGGAAGGGTATCAGGTTGAATTCAGATGCCTACGTGTTGCTAAACACTGTAGTCAAGCCCTGGATAACAATGGTAGCCAATGGTATGCCATATGTATGGCAGCAGGATTCGGCCCCCTACCACACCTCTGGGAAAAGTCAAAAATGGTTGTCGGCTAATTTTTACGACTACACCAGTCCCAATGTGTGGCTTCCGAACTCCCCAGTTCTTAACTCCATGGATTATTATGTATGGCGCTGTTGAGAAAGACACCAATCGCCGTGCCAATACTACAAACCCCAGTTAATCGAAAGAAGAAGAAAAACTAGGGGAAGATAGAATAAATCTAAAATGAAAGAAAGAAAGAAAGAAAGAAAAAAAGAAGAAAGAAAGAAAGAAAGAAAGAGAAGAAAGTGATAGAAAAAAAGAGAAATAAAATGATTAAAGAAAATGACACAGAAAGAAAGAAAGAAAGAAAGAAAGAAAGAAGAAGAAAGAAAAATGCAAGCAAGGCTTAAAACATTACTGGGAAAAATAAAAAGAAAGAAAGAAAGAAAGAAAGAAAGAAAAAGCAAGCATGGCTCAAAACATTATTGGGGAAAGAAAAAGAAGAAGAAAAGAAGAAAGAAAGAAAAGAAAGAAAGAAAGAAAGAAAGAAAGAAAGAAAGAAAGAAGAAAGAAAAAGAAAAGAAAGAAAGAAAAGAAGAAAGAAAGAAAAGAAAGGAAAAAAAGCAAGCAGACTCAAAACATGACTGGGGAAAGAAAAGAGAAGAAAGAATAATCTAGAAAGAAAGAAAGAAAGAAAAAAGAAAAAAAGAAAGAAAGAAAGAAAGAAAAGAAAGAAAGAAAGAAAGGGAACAGAAAGTCTCAATCTGTCTGAAATAAAAGATCAAACAAATAAAAAGTAATGAATGCTGAAACGACTTATTTCAGACAATAACTGTCATGTTTTTTTGAAGACAGAAGCATGAACAAGAAAAGAAACGCGGAAGACATCTAAACAGAAAATTTCACAAAGACTTTGATCGTTAAAATTCACATAAAAACATTAAATAATCCACCAAAATTGCCGTCAATTAGACACGAACAATAAATGAAATAAATAAGGTAAATCCTAAAAAAAAAAAGAAAAGATTTTTCTTGTAGCTTGTTTAAATTTAATTGATTTTTCAAAAAAAAAAACTGGAGAAATTAGGTTTTTGAATTGTCTGTAATCTTTTCTTCTTTTTTCATTTTTGCTATTTAATTTTTTTTTCATTATTTTTATCTTTCATTATTTTTTAAATTTTATTTTTTGACAAGGCTGTTGTGAAAAGGTTAAAAGCCTTAAACCTAAATTTACAAAAATTAATTTAGAAGAATTAGAAAAAGTTGCGTCTTGCTTGTCCGACCAATAATACAGGTGTCTACAAAAGAAATAGATAGTTTTAAAGATTAATTTATATATATACTTATGTATGTGCGTACGTGCGCACGTGTGCGTGTGCGCGTGTGTGTAAGTATATAAAAACTTGAAAAAACAACAATGTGTTCAAATAGATGATGTTCTAATGTAGGAGCAGACATTATAACGTTTCGGTTTGTTTAGAAAAACATCGTCAGGGTATTCATTTGTATGTAAACAAATCTTTAAAAACAGTGGTTTATAAGTTTTGTTTTGGTGGAATCATTCATCTTGCTCATAGCTGACCATATCAACGTTTTCCAAGAAGGTAACAAGATGGCTATGCAGACAGAACTTGATTCTCATGTTACAATCAAGAATTTTCTGGCTATCCAATGCCAGTGTAATTCATTGCTCATGCATTTCCAAGAAAGAGCTTGTCAAGAACCAAGCATTCTTTTCAAGTTCTGACAATATCCCGATAAAATGTTCATCTTTGATAACTTCCAGAATCTGTAGACCGTCAAACACACCTGCCTTGATTTTTTCAATTGACAGGCCAGGAAATGACAAAATATGGTCCTTGAAACACTTACCTTCAATTGGCAATGTTTTGATTAATTGCTTCAAGAGACCTAGTTTCATGTGAAAGGTGCGAAAATAATTCTCTTTATGTCAACAAATGGCGCATGTAGAATGTTGGGATCAACAGGTTTGAGGTTTGAACTTGGAAGCCAATTCATCTCCACCTAATGCTTCTCTCAAGCTCTACTGCACTGCACTGGGATTTCAGCTGAATGAGTCACTGGACGTATAGCTGAATTAGACTAGAATATTCAATTTTTTATTTGTTTTTCTTGTTATATGAAGTTTTCATTAAACAAACGTAACATTCTGTGCAATGATATTTTGTCTCTCGCCAAATCATAGGTAAACCAAATACCAACTTATCACGTGTTCCCTTGATCCACATCTTAACACTCTGCTTGCATATCTGATGAGGGGCCCAAGACTTGTCTTAATCGACAAGTTTTAATTAAAAATATGCAAGATAGACTAGGTTTACAAATGTGCTGATGTTTGTTCCTTGATTGGGAATCAACCTAGTCACCAGATCTGAATAATTTTCCTTCCTTTTCAATAAAATAATCAACGCAATCAGTTGAACAGTTCTATTACTTACAGACGAACAATACAATTATGTTTCCGCCCTGTCGGCTGGGGCGTTAGAATGCACCGACTGCACCTCTGCAGAAGGATAAGACTCCCCCAATGGGGCCACCTGTTGGCCGTGGGTGGCGACCCGTGATGCTTAAGGATAGAACCCAGGTGGATGACTTGCAATACTCCACTTTGGCCCTATCTTGGGCTAGACGGGCGGTTGGAGAGGCCCCCTCCGATCAATCGACTGATCACGTCAAGCCCTAGCACCTATATGATTTTCCCAACCCTATTGCCCTTATGGCAAGCCCCAACCCCTTTTTATCATATGGGTGCTAGAAGGTGGTGGCTGCGGGTCTACATGTCCTGGGAATGACGTTAAACTCTATCTGATGGTGAGGTTCCAGTTTTGGAGGTTTGGGGAATGTGGAGCACCCCTTCATCATCATTGCTCCCTGGTCCACTTTGACCCGGAGTGGTAGTACCTGTTAGGGTCCCATCTATGGGTTAAATAGAAAAACATGAGTTTATAAACAAAATTGTATTATCCATTAAGAATGAATTTATTTAAAAACTTTATCGGCATTAAATGACCCACTGAGGTTGATATGCCGTAAAACAAAACAAACCTAACCAAACCAAATAATCATGTTTATTTGGGGAGTAATCTGTAGAGAAAAAATTGACATGATAGAAGAAAACTGACTGTAGTTTTGAAATCAGCATGCCAATATTAGTCTAAATCAAATGAATAATCAAAGTCAACAGAAATTATATCCAAAATTGTTCCCCAGTGTTATTAATTAAATAATTATTTTGAATATTTTACACATAAATTTTACACAAAATCGTAGGTTTGTAAACTTTTTAGTTAACCTCTTGATACTGAAAAATAACGATTTCTTGTTTGTAAATAATTTTCTCGTAAAACTATACGTTAGATAACTTTAAATATATATTAAAATAAAACAAACTATATATAAATATATAACACGGATATGTATTTATTAAAACTTGTTTTTAAAAAAAAACAATAAGGATCATCTAACGTGGCATATTCAAATTTTGAGTGTATATAATATAAGTTTGGTCTTAAAATTATGTATTGACGATTTGGAGTAATGTGACGTAAGCAGTGACGTAGTTTCGGTTACAGACAAATAGAGACTGAATCTCTGTTATTATTAATAGATGTACTTTCTAGCCTTGTATTTGTGTCGGAACACCTGCTTCCTCATCCCCCCCCCCAAAAAAAAAGAACCCATTTAGATCCAATGAAAATACTTCCTTCCGGACACGCAACAGTGATCACTTAGACCATTGAAATATGTCCGCTCTGTCCAGAAAGAGAGGAGACTAGGGCGTACTCCTTCTTTTTTTTTTTTTTTCTTTTCTTTTTCTTTTTAACCCCCCCCCCCACACACACACACGCGCTTTTTCTTTTTAATAATAGCTATTTCGTAGTTTTACTTTTTAAGATGCAATTGCCAGTTTCCTCGCAGGGCTGGATTTCCCGCCCTCTACATGAGTCAACTCACCTGCTTCTAAACAATGATCTTTAACAACAATTTATTTAGACTTTGATGAGTTTGCAGCAAGGCCTTACTCCTCAGGTATCATGCAACGCGGATCTTAGCAAAAAACTTGGTGAAAAAAAAAAACTCTGAATTCAAACCAGCGATGGGATGGGATACATTTTTTTAATAACTTAAAATAAATTTAAAAAGTCTCAACTTCTATACTCACACACACACACACACACACACATATATATATAATATATATATATATATATATATATATATATGATTCGAGTTCAATTCCTAGACGAAGCTGTTGGCATTTCACATAGCGCTAATACCCTTGGGAAAGGTATGAATCCATATATTCTCCCTCCAGCTATGGGTTTATTAGTAGGGCAGACTGGGCCCTTCAGCCTTGGGTAGGTAACCAGTCTAAGAGAGGGATAACTCTGAATTCAAAATTCCTGAGGTTGGTCGTTGATTGGGTTTGTGGCAACCCTTGATGCACCAATTCTTTCCTATCGACTGTACTAGAAAGTGCGGATGGTCCAACACAAGCCTTCACCACTATAAACAAATCACTGTGTGGGTGTTCATTGTATGAACCCTCATGCGTCGAAATCGACGAGAGAGTCCATAATATATATATATATATATATATATATATATATATATGAGAGTAAGTAAATAAACAATGTGTTTATTTGATATGGCTTTTAGCCGACAAGTTTTGGAGGATATGTGCTTAATTGAAGTCATGCCTAATTTTGAAAATTAATTAGTTAATAATTAATGAATTTAGGCGGGCATATATGTATAAATGTAAGGCTAAACAAATCGAGAATAATATATATATATATAGTGAGAGAGAGAGAGACAGACAGACAGACAGACAGACAGAGAGAGACAGAGACAGAGAGACAGAGACAGAGACGTCTGAGATGAGTTTTGTTACGGTTTGGTTTTCTTTGTTTAATTGCTAATCAACCTTCGTGGGTTGTTTAACGCCAAAACCATCCTTGAAGAGGAACAGTAGTGGGAGATAAGGAGTTTATACATTTCCCTAGTTTCTTAGTCAAAAGTCAACGTAATAGTGTTACTGGAGTTCGGACTAGATTACTACAAGGTCTCAGTCCAGCAATTTAGCTACTACGTCAGGAAGACTCATCTTTGTCTAATATGATACATTTATGATGGGATTTCAGGTCACCTGCCCCCTATCTAACAGACCATCCTAGTGAGACGGACTAGGCATGCGGGGCACTGCTTGAGAAGCAAGGACGAACTCATAAGCGATGTTCTCCTGTGGAAGCCAACACACGGACATGCTAGTGTGGGTCGCCCAGCAAGGACCTACATTGACCAGCTATGTAAAGATGCTGGCTGCAGAGAGGAAGAACTCCCTGGGGCGATGAATGATAGGGAAGGTTGGCGAGAGATTGTCATGGATATCCGTGCTACCTGCGCGACATGATGATGATGATGGGATACATTTTTTTTTTTTTCATTAAAAAAAAATTGAAATAGACCACTAAGGAGGCCTGAGTCTATTCTGATAGTGACCAGGTTTGAATTCAGAGTTTTTCTTCTCCTAGACTGGTTGCCTAACCAAGGTTAAAGCGCCCAGTCTGTCCCTACTATTTACCCCTAGCTGGAGGGATAATAGTTGGATTCATATCTTTCCCAAGGGTATTAGCGCTATGTGAACTGTGGCTTCGTCCAGGATTTGAACTCGGGTCGACGAGTCCATTTCCTGCGACTCTAGCCAGTACACCACTGCGCTTCCTTAGGATACATATGACGAAAACTTTAATTCAGTTCTTAATTGCTTATTAAAATTATGAAAAATATTCAGCGTTTTTCGTATTTATTTCTAAACAAGTTTAAAAACCACTAAATCGAGCGGCAATTGACTTAGCTCATGGGGAGTGTTCTTAATTGAACTTTCTTCCAAACAATGGACACGTCATACATTGAGTACATATTAAATTTTAATTTAAGTTTACCTTTTAATAAGTAAGCAAAGTTGTCGGGGCGGTCTGATGTCGGTATCAGACAAACAGCGAGGGAGCGCTAGAACAAGGAGATTATTTTAGAGTCTGAGGTGGAGCGCAACAACTACCATCAGCTCCTTACTTTACCGCACAGATATATGTGCTACTCATACGCTGAGTTGGCAAAGGTTCCTGGTTCGATACCTTTTAATAGTTTAACGATAATTCTCATGCAACCACTTAATTTAAAGACAATTTGAAATACTATTATCTGCGTTATTCAGACTATTATCCCCATCTTCATTGTTATTTGTACAACGTTTCGGTCGATATGCCTTCCGGCCTTCTTCAGGTATTTCTTGTCGGACTCGGGAACCTTCTCGGACTCGGGAACCTTCAACTGGACACATGGCCTAGTTGATAAGGTAGTTAGGTTAAGACAGTTCTAAGTGACAGTTATCTCTGGATTCCGGGTTCAATCCTGAGCGGCGGCAGTAACATAGAAAAATAATTAACACAACTCCTACCCCAGCTATGATTAGCGGAATGAGAACAGGATACCCCCGTGGACTGAATAAAGGGTTAGGTTCAAAGTTCCGTGATGGCTCCCGATTACGACAAGAAGGTTACCGACTACGACAAGAAAGTTCCCGAGTTCGAAAAGAAGGTTGCCGAGTACGAGAAGATTCCCGAGTCCGACAAGAAATACCTGAAGAAGGCCGGAGGGCATATCGGCCGAAACGTTGTACAAATAACAATAAAGATGGGGACAATAGTCCGAATAACGCAGATAATACTAATCGTCAAGCCTCATCTCAAACATTCAGAGAAATTTGAAATAGGTAGGTCCTTACTTTCTCAAAAGAGAGAGAGGGGGGAGAAAGAAAGAGAGAGAGATTGACAAACAGACAGACTGGCACATGGAGCTGTTCTTTTTTCTTTTGTTCCATTTTCTTTTCTTTCTTTTTTCAGGAAATAGCCACTCGGGCTCAGATGACGTAAGTAAAGGGATGTAGTACGACCCAGAAATACTTTTGGGACTAAAAACTGTAATTTAACCTACCCCCATCACATACACACACACACACACACACGTGCACATACACACACACACACAACACACACACACGGTGTTGATATATGATACAAGGTCAGTTTAATGCAGAATGCCCGACAGGAAGCAACCTTTCCGGGGGTGTGACCGCAAAAATTGTTCACGTTCCGTCGGCATTCCTCTTCTTAGACGACTCGGGCACTGGGCAATCAAGCCATTCCTTATCTTGTTTAAGCGAGAGTAGGCGTTGCGTGTGTGGAAGCCCCCCACCCCCTCTCCTGGAATTGATCTTCACATTTAGACCACCCGGCACGAATTATTCTGATTCAAAAAACTGGTTTACAAATTTTAGCTCAGATTTTGTGCATGCTTTGGTCTTTTGTCAAAATGAAGTGAGCTGTCTTGTGATTCAAATTTAATTCATCACTTGCTGTGAAGTCCATGCGTAGTTGTCTCCCCCTGGATTAGTCTATATCAGGGGTCGCCAAACGACCCGTGAAGACATTTTATCACGCCCGCCGATGGTACTTGAATTTGTTTGTTAAAACGTACGATACGCGAGAAATTCTGATACCATTTAAATTTTAATATCATGTTAAGCTTACTAAATCTTCATTTTTTTCAGGAAATAGTGTTACATAATTATTAGATCCCTAATACTTATATAAGGTAGTATAGAAACATAATGGCGATTAGTGCATCTGATGGCCCTGAGAGTGAGTGACGGCGCTTGACCTCACTCTCACCTTGCCTTCCGGGGATAAATCGTGAGAACCGGAAGGCATAGAAGACCGGTTTAAGGATAGTAAATAAGTCTCAGCCAGTTAGCAGGTAGGAGCCGAGCCCGATAGGATGTAAGTCGATCTGCGCAGATGCCTGGTGGGGATTTAACAATGAAATAAAATCAAAAGTAAATCGAAGTCTTGTGTTTATTATCTAAAAACTAACAATGACACAGGGCTTCTGATAACGAGAAATCCCTAACAGAAAACCAGACCGAAGTCCCCAAGTCAACTCCAGACGCTAGGCCTTAGAAGATATACCAAAGACGATCAGAATAGCAGCCGGCCAGAATAGAAAATACGACAAGTAAGTGAAGTGAAGAAGGGTATGCAACAATAGCCACTCGGGCTCAGATGACGTAAGTAAAGGGCTGTAGTACGACCCAGAAACTACTGTAGGTAGGTTACAAAATTTCGTGCGTGTGAGCATTTCATTTGTTACTTACATGATCCCGAATTTTGACTTGTTACGACTCGTTACAATGATAATGTGGCCCGCGCTCGTTATTTTTCCAATTAACCGGCCCACTTTGAAAACATTTTGATGATCCCTTGTCTATATATTAATACTCGTGTTCCTTAATTATACGACCGTTATTATCTTGCAACACACTCTCTGGTTAAAAATGAGACTGTCCAAATTGTCCAAGATTAAATGCAAAAAATTATATCCTGATTATCTGGTGTTGCTTACCGCCGAATTCTTACTTCTTATGAGTTTCGTCGCCCCAGCTAAATAATGGCACATTCCGTTTTTATTTTAAAGAAAGAAAAGGTAAGTAAAAGGACATACGACACAGAAAAGATATAACGAGAAAGAGAGTAGGAGAAAGATAAATAGTGGGGTGAGCGCGCGGAAGTGATGTCGCTAATCTGTTTCAATCGAACATAATGAAAATATAAAAAGAAGAAAAGAAGTGAGAAAGAGTTAAATCATGAGATTCTGACAAAACGCTGAGAGAAAAGATAACTATATCGAGATATATATATATATATATTTATATTATATTCACACTTAGATAATAAATGTTATGCTTAAGTAATAGTTACCAGGTACTTTTCTCAACATCACCATTTTTCATTAATGGAATATTTAGATTATCAATTAATAAGAAGATTTAGAAAAAGAAAGAAAAATAATGAAAAAGTAAAATTAAAATACAATACCTGAAATTTTAATTTTTATCTATGGTAACCATTTTATTTATTTATTTATTTATTTATTGATGTGTCATTCAGATTAGGGTTATTTAAATGAACGAACATTGTCGAAGAGGAAAATTAATGTAAATAATGACACCTTTCTTTTAAAAAAAATCATCACCATTTTTCATTAATGGAATATTTAGATTATCAATTAATAAGAAGATTTAGAAAAAGAAAGAAAAATAATGAAAAAGTAAAATTAAAATACAATACCTGAAATTTTAATTCTTATCTATGGTAACCATTTTATTTATTTATTTATTTATTTATTTATTGATGTGTCATTCAGATTAGGGTTATTTAAATGAACGAACATCGTCGAAGAGGAAAATAAAAATTTAATGTAAATAATGACACCTTTCTTTCAAAAAAAATCCTCACCATTTTTCATTAATGGAATATTTAGATTATCAATTAATAAGAAGATTTAGAAAAAGAAAGAAAAATAAGGAAAAAGTAAAATTAAAATACAATACCTGAAATTTTAATTCTTATCTATGGTAACCATTTTATTTATTTATTTATTTATTGATGTGTCATTCAGATTAGGGTTTTTTAAATGAACGAACATCGTCGAAGAGGAAAATAAACATTTAATGTAAATAATGACACCTTTCTTTTAAAAAAAAAATCATTGAAATGACTTTTGATCTTGAAGTGAAGTCTATGTATAGATTTCTTTTGATTTAAAGGAATTGGATATTTTAGAATAATAACTACACAAGAATGCAGCATGCTGTCTTGAACAAATCTTGGAAGCAGAATCCCACAAAAAGCAACTGTACTGCTACTTCTCTAGTATCACAACAACAAAAAAACAATATCCAAGTAAGATGAGCTGGACACAGCTAGAGAAGCTAGGACGAACTTATAAGTGACGTTCTGCTGTGAACACATGGACACACCGGTGTAGACCGATCAGCAAAAACTTATGTCAATCAGCTCTGCACGGATTCTTGATGCCGTGAGCGATGACCGATAGGGACGGGTGGCGAGAGAAAGTCGTGGGAATATGTGCTGTCAGCGTGACATGATGATGATGATAATGATCATGATCATGATCATGATTCATTTCTACCGCCAAATATCATCAGGTTTTTTTTTTAATGCAATATCAACTTTCGTGGGTTATTCAATGCCAGAGCTATTCTTGTAGAAGAACAGTAGTGGCAATCTATCTATCGATACATATACAAAGGGCAGTTGGTGTGTATGTGTTACATAATTATTAGATTCCTAATACTTATGTATAGTAGTGTAGAAATCAACCGGCGGTCTTGGAGGATTGAATGACAAGGCTTGACCTCAGTGCCGATCCTCCTTCCGGTGGATACCGTGAAAATCGGTGGAGAAGACCGACCCTCTTCCGGTTTAGATTAGAAAGAGATTTTAGTCAGATCGGCCAAAACCACGACGGTTGTAAGTCGTGTTATGCACGCTGCCGACTCAATCTGCGCAGGTAGTCTGGTGAGGATTTCAAAATAGAATATGATCTAAGTAAATCGAAGTCTTGTGTTATTATCTAAAAAACTACCAATGACACAGGGCTTCTGATAAAGAGAAATCCTCAATGGAAGACCAGACACGAAGTCCCCAAGACGAAGTCCCCAAGACGAAGTCCCGACGCTAGAAGAAGAACGTAAGATAGAAAAGATGAACAGAAGAAAAATAGAAGTAAGAAAGTAAAAAGAAGAGTATACAACATATGTATGTATGTATGTCCAGTTTTGAGAGTGAAAGAATTGAGCATGAAAACCTCAAGCGTCAACTTCGAAAGGGATACACCTGTCATATTGGAGAGAACAAGAAGGGTTGGAAATGTCAGACATGTGGTCGAATTCTGCTTTCTAAGGCTGGATATGTCAATCATGGGAAGTCTCATCAGGGACAATTCACGCAAACTCCAGGAACAAACAATGTGTCTTGTGCAATCTGTAACAAAATCTGTAAGTCAGCTTTTAGTCTTAAGAGACATATGATGGTGCATAAGCATCAAATTTTATCATCTGATACAACGGGAAGGACGTCCTTCCTATGTCATATTTGCATAAAACTTTGTGGATCTGCAGCGGTTTTGATGAGTCATTTGAGGTCTCATGAGAGGAAAGGTTTTAGTGGTGGGGTTATAGGATTGTGAGGGACGGCGGTGATCTGTAAAGATTATGCTATTGCTATGTATGTCCGGAGGAAACTACAAAAATAAAACAATCAACAGCAATGTAAATATATATACACATTCACTATCAGCTGGGCTTGCTTTTTGAGCAAATATAATGAAATTTAATTTATATTCGTGAATATAATTATAAAAAAATGAATTTAAATAGTAACAGCATAGATTTTATTTATTTATTTATTTTTTTTTTTTTTTTTTTTTTGCATTTAACATTTTAAATAGGAGACAACGAGTTTTCTTTTCAACGTGTCGGTGCACTTTATTTTCTGACGTCCCAATAGGCCGGATGAACAGAAGGTCTTTTTATGTAGGGATTTAAATGGGGCATCCTGTGAGGATCCAACTCGCGATTCAGTAGTAATGGATCTCTGAGACTAACTTTTGCCACCCACCCCCTTTCTACCCAGACGACGCCAGGTAGCCGCTTCTAGCATTTAATCTATAGCCGAGAGAATTTTTTGATATTCTTTTCGTAAATATATAAAAAAAGTTTGTATAAAAAAAGTGCTCAATGCTATTTTTTGGAATAGAATTTTTTTTTTTTTTTTTTAGAATAGAAATATTTATTTACAGATAGATAGAATTACAACCAAATTCATGAATATTAGTATATTACATCCATAAAAATTAGTATTACATTCATGAAAAATTTGTATATTACATTCCCGAAAAGGTAGTGTAATTACATTCATGAAAATTAGTATATTACATTTGCTATGTGGAGCTCTCTAAGTAGTTTAACTAACGAGAAGAGAGTCCCTTAAAGTTCAAAAATAAAAAAATAAATAAACATTTCTAATAATAATCAAATTAACTTAGATATCAATTTAATATTTGTAATATTTCAAATCACAAAAAAAAGAAAAAAAAAGATGTGGCACATTTCCCCAGGGCTATTATGTTGTATACCCTCCATTACTTCTTTACTTCTTACTTGCTTCTATACCTTGGACATCTATTCTTCTGGTCGGCTTTGCTATTCTGATCGTCTATCTTGGTCTTGGTCTGGAATCTTCTAAGGTCTGGACTTTCTTGGGGATTTCGTGTCTGGTCTTCTATGGGGATTTCTCGTTATCAGAAGCCCTGTGTCATTGTTAGTTTTTTAGGTAATAAACACAAGACTTCGATTTACTTTTGATCTTATTTTATTGTTAATTCCCAAACCAGACGTCTGCACAGATTCTTACATCATACGAGCTCGGCTTCTAATAATTTCCATACCGTTGTATCAAGTATAACTATTTATAATAATTCTTAGTAAACAATTATAGCTTTAAGTAACAATTCTTAATACAAACAATTTGCACTCAGTCTGTGTGTTGTATACTCTTTCTTACTTCTTACTTCTTGTCGTATTTTCTTCTGGCCGGCTGTGCTTCTATCTTCTAACATCTTGGTCTGGTCTAGCGTCTGGAATTTCTTGGGGACTTCGGGTCTAGTTTTCTATGGGGATGTCTCGTTATCAGAAGCCCTGTGTCATTGTTAATTTTTTAGGTAATAAACACAAGACTTCGATTTACTTTTGATCTTATTTTATTGTTAATCCCCAAACCAGACGTCTGCGCAGATCCTTACATCATACGACCTTGGCTTCTAACTTCTAACTGACTGAGTTTCTTAGTATCCTTAAACCGGAAGACAGGGTCTTCTATGCCTTCCGGTTCTCACGATTTATCCCCGGAAAGCAAGGTGAGAGTGAGGTCAAGCGCCGTCACTCACTCTCAAGGCCATCAGCTGCACTAATCGCCATTATGTTTCTATATTATAATAAAATAACATTATAATTAAATCAATATTTATAATAAAATAACATTATAATTAAATCAATATTTTTAGATATTTATTACCAATGAATCAGATGTTGGCATTAAATAGCACAAATGAGTTGATGTGCCGTAAAAAAAATTAAACAAATAAATTCTCTTTTTATTGTTATTTACTAAACTTTGGCACAAGGTCGGAATTATGGGGCACCCAGTGAGAATCGAACTCACTAATAGTCTGCTAATCTAGATTATAAACATTATACTACGTAAGGTGCCCAATCCCGTTTTTGCATAGTTAGTTACAAGGTTTAGATGTGGTACAAGGTAAATAAATATGGGGCACCCAGTGAGAATCGAACTCACTAATGGTCTGCTAATCTAGATTATAAACATTATACTACGTAAGGTGCTCAATCCCCTTTTTGCATAGTTAGTTACTACGTTTAGATGTGGCACAAGGCCAAAAATATGGGGTGCCTTTGAGAAAATCGAACTCACTAATAGTCTGCTAGTATAGCTTGTTAACCATTACTCCACGTGCGATGCCCAACCCTTATAGAAGTATTAGGGATCCAATAATTATGTAACAATTAGTCCGAAAATAAACATAAGAACGAGACTAGAGTTCGAACTAGTTCAATACGATACCATAGTCTATCACTTTAACGACCACGCTACGTGGACTTTCCATGTCACCCAGATCTGATGGGAATGAGAAAAATGCAACAAAAAATGAGGATAGTTTTTGTCGCTGATATAATGTTACCAAGAAAGTTATTCTGTTACAAATCCATAGTTCAATGTCGTCTTTTTGTCCACCCTGTCGGCGGGGTTTAGTATACACCGACTGAGTCCTCTGCAGTGGAGTAAGTGTTACATAATGATAGGTTGTTCTTTTTTGTACATTTAACCCAGGGGGTCACCAAACTACGGCCCGCGAGCCGGATCCGGCCCCCGAAGTCATTTTATCAGGCCCTCCGATGGTAATTGAATTTGTAATGTCTTTGATAATGTTTTGAAAATAAATACGTTGGTTAAATTTATTTTTGTGCATCTTACGCCACTCGTCCATGAATGTAACATGGAAAGATAAATTTTGTTTTACATCTTTTTCTCGGGGCTTTCGTTCTGGTTAGTAAGTATTGAACACAATAATAATGTGGCCCGCGCTCGTTATTTTTTTCAATTTTCCGGCCCACCGTGAAAAAAGTTTGGTGATCCCTGATTGCTATGGGATTCCAACAGGTATTACCACTCCGGGTCAGAGTGTAAGATGGACCTGGGAGTAATAGAAATGATGGAGTATTCCATATTCCCAAGGCTCCAGAATTGGAACCTTGCCACTAGATGCAGTTATGGTCAAACCCAGAATACTTATTTAAGTAAGGAATATTGCTTTAACCCATTTAATTGTGTATAAATTATCAGTAGCTCAGTCGTTAGGCGGACGGCCTGGGAACCACAAGTTTCCTGGTTCGATACCGACCCTCGCCAACTCAGTATATGGGTAGTACAAGGATCTGTGCGGTAAAGTGAGAAACTGGTGGCAGACGCTAAAAACAATCTCCTTTGTCTATCGCTTGTGAAAAGGGGATAGACTCCCTCACTGTTTGGCTGATACCGACTTTAAACCACCCCAACAAATTTACTTACTTATTTATAAGATAGGAATACTTGAAACCATACAAATGTGTGCAAGTTATTTGTATTAGATAGGAATACTTGATACCTTATAACTGTCTCCAGACAAATCGCTAAAGACAACAAAAAATTGGAATTAAAAAAACTGCAATGGAACATTATAATTAAATCAATATTTTTAGATATTTATTACCAATGAATCAGATATTGGCATTAAATAGCGCAAATGAGTTGATATGCCGTAAAAAAATTAAACAAATAAATTCTTTTTTTATTGTTATTTACTAAACTTTGGCACAAGGTCGGAATTATGGGGCACCCAGTGAGAATCGAACTCACTAATAGTCTGCTAATCTAGATTATAAACATTATACTACGTAAGGTGCCCAATCCCGTTTTTGCATAGTTAGTTACAAGGTTTAGATGTGGTACAAGGTAAAAAAATATGGGGCGCCCAGTGAGAAACGAACTCACTAATGGTCTGCTAATCTAGATTGTAAACATTATACTACGTAAGGTGCCCGACCCCCTTTTTGCATAATTAGTTACTACGCTTAGCTGTGGCACAAGGTTAAAAATTTGGGGCACCCAGTGAGAAACGAACTCATAACAATTGTCTGCGAATTTAGTTGGCCTGAGTATGATGTTAAACTATAAAAAAACAACCTTTTCAACAAAATATAACAGAACATAACCAATTATCTCCATAGAACCACTACCTTAAAGTCTGAAATCCAAAATAACCTTTTTGGCATTAAATGACCCACAGAGGTTGATATGCCGTTAAACAAACTCAAACTCTAATGAGATAGTTTCAATTTTGGAATTCTGGGGGCGTATGGAGTACCCTTTCATCACTATTACTCCCAGATCCACTCTGACTGGGAGTGGTTGAATCTGTTAGGACACCATCTATGGGTTAAACAGAAAAATATGAGGTTTTAAAAAAATGTGTCAAAAAATTGAGTTTTAAAAAAAGATTGAGTTTTTTTTTAATTGAATACCCGTCAAGAATGAATAAAATAAAATGTCTTCGACATAAAACAAAAAGGCCAAGGGTTAACATGACATAAAATCCCACTAAACAACAAACATTATGCCACGTAAAGTACCCAATACTTTTTGTATAGTTATTCATGTTACATAATTTATAAGCAGCTTATAAATTATGAGCGTACCTGTAGTTAGAATATTTAAACGAATAAAGAATATTAAAGTTCGTTAGATTTAAAATCGGAGAGGTAGGAGTTGTGTTAATTAATTATTTTTCTAACTGCTTTCACTCAGGATTGAACTCGGGAACCAGAGATAACTGTCACTTAGAACTGTCTTTTAATCTAACTGCCTAATCCACTCGGCTATGTATCCAATTGAGTGTGAATTTTGGGAACTTATAAACCTAATGTCTTGATTTGGCTAGAATATCTACCTATTTTACTTATGTATGATTATAAATCATACTTATAAGGGAAGGAATAACTATGATCATATCTTTATTTTTTTCTTACCCAACCCCCGACCTCTATTTCGTCTTTCCATCCCGACACCACCTCATCATCCCTAGATCTATTTTATCTATATGTAATACCCTCCGGTGCTGTTAAGCTGCTGACCAAGGGTGAGTAAATAAACAAAAAAGGAAAAGGTAAAAAATAAAATAAAAACTCAGTACAAACGGGCGCAAGACACCTTGATAAGTTTAATGTTAGGTGGACGCCATAGTGTCTAAAAAGGTGTAAACATGTAAAGGTGATATTTATGTATGTATGTATGTAGGTAGGTAGGTAGCCCTGCTTATGTGTATGTATGTATGTATGTATGTAAGGCTGTGTATTTTCCTATCTCAATTCCACCTCATTATCCCTAGATCTATCTGTTGCATACCTGTCGGGGCCAAAACAGCCTTGACCCCTTTCTCTGAACGAACGCACGTAATCAGAGCACGCGTGTGCATTTTCGCACGTAAGCAAACCCCTTTCCATGTCTGACCAGATATATCCAGTTTTTGCCCAGCTTTAACCCTTTAAGCTCCACTTGCGTGTATTGGGTCACGTAGCCAAAACTTCGCTTCTCCACTATTTCATCATCATCGCTAACGAACTTTTCCCTGACGTCATTCGATATTTCCGGCAAATTTCGTGTATTTAAGAAAGTCATTTTTGCGATGACGAGTACAGTTCCAGCCAGTCACCAACAGTTGACGATCTTGATTCCTGTTCCCAAACGAATGGCCGTTCCTGATTTCTGACAGGCCTGCCTCTCTCCGCTGCTGGAACGACCCGCCTTTCTTTGCCGCTAGACGACCAGCCTCATTCTTTGCTGTGATGACATGAACATTTCCAGTCCAGCAATATCAGCCTTTTTCAAGGCTAAACAAACCCAGCTCTTTTCAGAGCTAACCAGTCGGCCCTTTCACCTGAGTCTTTCCTTAACCACGAATGCGATCCTAGGGCGAAATCCCTAGATCTGGATCTTACGATCGGATAGGCGTCCCTCACCGACAGTATGCTAAGTCCTAGCTTGGTAGATCCGACTCGATCTTCCGCCGAGCAAACACCTAGTTACTCGAGGCATTTGCGCACACGTACCAGCCGGTCTGAAATCCCGCATAACCGCGGTTAATCATACCCAAGCAACACACGTGCTAAGCGAACGGTCCGTCGCTGTTACGTTTCACGCTCGAACCCGAACAGTCCTCGACGGGACTACGACCGGGGCTCTCAGCCGATACAACCGCAAGCCGTTACCGACCGACCACGACGTCAACCGAAACCCGTAGACGCACTGTATCCCGATTCCGGATTCCAGCTGCCTATCCGACAACCGACGACCTATCCACCCAGATCAACGAAAAACTGACCGAACGTTGAGCGACCAACCTCGAACGACGAAAACTCTCAACTTGCCGATTTACCTTTGTCAATTCTCGATAATAAATTGACCACCTGGTTACTTCCTGCCATCTAAATCCTCTGCCTTTGTCTCTTTCATTGCCTCCAGTCGTTTCACTTATTCAAAAGTCTGTGGGGTCGACATCCTTATCGGCCCCGCAACATACCCTTCTTTACTTTTTCTATTCTTCTTCTTCTGTTCTTCTTGGTCTCTTCTAGCATCTTGACTTCTCTTGGTGATCGGTCGCACTTAACTCATTTCTTCTTCTTCATCGGTCTTGTTACCAAGACATTCATTAATCATAAGACCGTGTTAATTTTCTTAAACTTTTATTTCTTTAACTAAAAATTTCATGTAACTAACATCTGACTAACATATCGCGCGTATGCTGAGTTCCAGTTAAGGCAGGACATCTTCACTGCCTGACGTCCAACTGAAAACTGAGGAGCCAACCATGTCCCATGTGACTTCACGTATTTCGCGGGCTTTCTGTTCTATTCCATGGGAAGTCCCGCCCATGATATGAAAAGGGCCATCCCTTTAGAAATACAGGGGATTGACAATAATCTTATGCAACCGCATAGATTATGTAACATATCTATCTATATGTAATACCCTCTGTTGTGTCTAAAAAGGCGTAAACATGTAGGAGTGATGTTTATGAGAAAGTATGTATGAATGTGTGTATGTAGGCTACCTTATATGTATTCCTACGTATATATATATATATATATATATATATATATATATATATATATATGTGTGTGTGTGTGTGTGTGTGTGTGTGTGTGTGTATGTATGTGTGTGTGTGCTTTGTTATATAATAACATGAATTCTATTTCGCATCTAATAATAAGAATAGCATCTATCCCATTTTTTCATATGCAAATCACATACAATCATTATGCAAGGTCGCATTTATCTCATTTTGTGAAGAGGTCGGTCGACCAGAACGTTGTTCACATTCCAGTGTCCCTCAACCATTCAAAAATGACATTGCGTCACCTAAGAAGGAGAAAAAATACGCGGAGTTAATGTTTAAATATTAAATGTATTGATATCTAAATGTTCAATATTTTGAAATCAACGTGAATATTTAATGTTTTGAAATGTGTTACTATAAGCTATTAAACGAGGGAGAGTACAAAGGGATGTTTGACATGTTTAACAACCACAATGTGAAACATGTCAAACACCCCTGACAGTTTAACACTTATTGATGGAATGCAGATTTTTTGCCCCCATCAGAAACCATTATTTTAAAGCAAACAATATGAAGGATCTGTTTGAAAATGTTAACATTGGGGATATTTTCTCCTTTTTGAGGGAAATAAAATTATACCATAGAATATAGACATGTAACAAATCAATGCCATACAATATAATTCCCAATAATGCTAACACATTGTTAAAACCAATTACTAAAAGTATATATATATGAATGCACAATATGTATAACACCCCAAACGCTAGGCATGATATAACCCTGGACGGGTTGATATCCCGTTAAAATTAATAAACCAACCAACCAAAAATGTATAGAAATACAGAAGGAGGAGATTAACATTAACTGCATTAGTTTGTTTTACGGCACATCAACCTCGATGGGTCATTTAATGCCGACAATGTTGTGAAATAAATTCATTCTTAATGCATAATACAATTTTGTTTATAAACTCATGTCTTTCTATTCAACCCATAGATGGGACCCTAACAGGTACTACGACTTCGGGTCAGAGTGGACCAGGGAGCAATGGTGATTCCCCAAACCTCCAAAACTGGAACCTCACCATCAGATAGAGTTTAACGTCATTACCAGAACATGTAGATCTTCAGCCACCGCCTTCTAGCACCCATATGATAAGAAGGATTGGGGGTTGCTATAAGAGCAATCATATAGGTGCTTGACGTGACCAGCTGATTGATCGGAGGGGGCCTCTCCGACCGCCCGTCTAGCCTAAGTAAAGATCAAAGTGGAGTATTGCAAACCATGGACTGCTGAAACACCTGGGTTCTATCCTTAAGCATCACGAGTCGCCACGCACGGCCAACAGGTGGCCCCATTGGGGGAGTCTTACCCCTCTGCAAAGGTGCAGTCGGTGTATTCTAATGCCCCAGCCGACAGGGCGGTAACTGCATTAGTGTAAAATACTTCTTATATATATATATATATATATATATATATATATTGGAGGATATGTGCTAAATTGAAGTCATGCCTAATTTTTGAAAATTAATTAGTTAATAATTAATGAATTTAGGCGGGCATATATGTTCAAATGTAAGGCTAAACAGATCGAGAAAATGTCAATCCCTGAATGTACATTTCGACCTATTAGGTCTCATCAGCAAGGTTATAGACATGGGAGACTGCTCCGTGTGTGACTGCTCCGTGTGTGACTCGAAACCTGTCAGCTTGACAGTCGAGGTTTCGAGTCACACACGGAGCAGTCTCCCATGTCTATAACCTTGCCGATGAGACCTTATAGGTCGAAATGTACATTCAGGGATTGACATTTTCTCGATCTGTTTAGCCTTACATTTGAACATATATGCCCGCCTAAATTCATTAATTATTAACTAATTAATTTTCAAAAATTAGGTATGACTTCAATTAAGCACATATCCTCCAAAAATTGTCGGCTAAAAGCCATATCAAATAAACACAGTGTTTATTTACGCACTCTCATATATATATATATTATATATATATATATATATATGGGTATATATTACAAGAGAATATACAGATGGTGCATAGTTAAATGAGAGCCACCCAGATTAAAAGCTATAAAATTTCCTTTCGCTTTATGGCATTTAAAAAAAAAAAACACAAGCTTTAACGCCCT
>CM042160.1:2543565-2551065 GCA_023376005.1 Doryteuthis pealeii
TGACGTTTTCCCACCTGTTGCGAGGGGGGTCTAGTATACGCTGACAGCACCCCCTGCAGAGGAGCAAGACCCCATCGCAAAAAAGAACATGCCTACATCAATGAAGGCGCCTGTGGTGTAATGGTTATCGTCGTGGGAAATTGACAGAGTGACCCGAGTTCAAATCGTGGTCGCGGCTGGTTTCATATCATATCATATCATATCATACACACACACACACACACACGCGCGCGCGCACACATCTCAGTCGGTAGAGCGTTCGGCTAGAAACCACAAGGTACCTAGTTCGATACCGGCCCTCGCCAGCTCAGCGAATGAGTAGCACGGGGATCTGTGCGGTAAAGTGAGGCGCTGATGGTAGGTGTGGCGCTCCACCTCACACGCAAAAACAATCTCCTTGGTTTAGCGCTAATGAAAAGGGGATAAACTTCCTCGCTGATTGGCTGATACCGACTTTAGGCCATCCCGACGACTTTACTTATATATATATATATAAGATTTTTTAGATGTTTGTTGTTTTTTTTTAGAAGTATTGTTGAATAAAGTATATATTATTATTTATATGTTTGCTTGAAGGCAATTACAATGCGTATATCGCATGAAATTCGATAATTATAGAAGATAATAATGACAAGTGAATTTCGGTAAAGAATTATTCGATGTGTAGAACACCGTATAGACTGTTTCAACTTTATTAAGTCTCATCAGCGATGTATACTAACGATTTCCCTCCGAGAGGAATCGAAACCGGGACTTCAGCAGGATAGTCAGAAACCATACTGCCTCGGCCACGATACAGTACGGGACAATCCTTGCGAAATTAACCTGTCAATGATACTGATACGTCTCTACCATATGAGGTAAGGGGACGTTGAGTGAATAATAACAAACCCGGGCCTTATGCTCTTCGGCGAAGGAAATAAGATTTTTTGGGTGTTTTTTTTTTAGAAGCATTGTGGAATAAAGTATATATTATTATTTATATTTTTGCTTAAAGGCAATTACAATGCGTATATCGTATAAAATTCGATAATTATAGAAGATAATAATGACATATAAACCTCCACACGAACAGGATGGGATACGAACAGGATGGGATACAAACGTTGTTTAACAAGTTTTAATTGTTAAAAAAAAACATATAGACTGGTAGCCTAACTAAGAAACAGCCTCGTCCAGGATTTGAACTCTGATTACCGAGTCCGATTTCCACGATGATAACCATTACACCACGGGCACCTCTGTATACAATGATACGAGAATCACCCGAAGGCCTCTCAACCAATTCTGTACCTAGACCAAATGAACCTGCTGTCCCCCCTGAGCCATCACAACCAGGTACCGAGTACGTGAACACCAACTCAAACACCTCAAAAGAACGTGCTCCAGTGACACAAAGCATGCTCCGGGCACTGAAGAGATTGCAACCAGACAACAAGCTGAGTCTCAATGAACTTTAACTGCCTTCACATGGACTGAAACTCCGTCGGCGGGGGGAGATGTAGACACTGCTCATACTTTTGTTGTTTATGTTTCAACCATTGTTGGGTGGTCTCTGTTTACCTGATTGATCTGACAATTCGTCAGTTCTCCTAATTCTACAGTGAGACTAACAAAACACAATGGACACTGCTTGAGAAGCAAGGGAGAACTCATAAGTGACATTCTCCTATCAGAATGAATACCCAGGCAGAGACCACTGTTGTCACCAATCCTCGAGAATCACCCGAAGGCCTCTCAACCAATTCTGACCTAGATCAAATGAACCTGTTGTCCCCCCCCCCCCCTGAGCCGTCACAACCAGGTACCGAGTACGTGAACACCAAGCTAAACGCCTCAGCAGAACATGCTCCAGTGACACAAAGCATGCTCCGGGCACTGAAGAGATTGCAACCAGACAACAAGCCGGGTCTCAATGAACTTTAACTACCTTCACATGGACTGAATCTCCTCTGGCAGGGGAGATGGATACAATGAACTGTACTGATGAACTTCGATTTGTTTTTACATAGACTGAAACCCCTTCGGCGGGGGCGGGGGGAGAGATGTAGACACTTCTCATACTTTTGTTATTTTTGTTTCAACCATTGTTGGGTGGTCTCCGTTCATCTGATTGATCTCACAATTCGTCTGTTCTTCTAAGCTCACAACCTCCACTGGTTGTATTTTATATAGCGCTAATACCCTTGGGAAAGGTATATGTTGTGGGGTTTTAAGGGGTCAAATAAGAACAAAAAGACGGGTAACAAATGTAGGAAAATGTATTAACAAAAGAGCAGACAATTACAGTACAGAGAAGTGGGAATTACGTCCGACAATAGAGTTATGAGCTGACTCGCATTGGCTTACTCTACAAGCCATAATTGTCCCTGTTACTTATAGTAACCTTCGGCGCATTCCATTAGTCTATAGGGTATATCACCTATAACAGTATACATCCAACTATTCTCCCTTCAGCTATGGGCAAATAGTAGGGTAGCCTTGGTATGGCTACTGGTCTAAGAAAATGAAAACTGAATTCAAACCTATTAAACTCCGCTTAAGAAGTTGACCTTGTGTCACACCCTGTTCACGCAGAGGTGTTGGTAATGTTATTGAAGCCGCAGGTTTTATATCGGAATGTCCTTCTCATTGATAGATCCTTTAACATAAGCTGAGGTTTCTTCATTCAGTTTATCAGAATTACTTTTTCCCAGCTTAATGATTTTTCGACTGGGAACCACAAGGTTCCGGGTTCGATACCGGTCCTCGCCAACTCAACTTATGAGGAGCACAGGGTTCTGTGCGGTAAAGTGAGGAGCTGATGGTAGGTGTGGTGCTCCACCTCAGATACTAAAAAAACAATCTCCTTGTTCCAGCGCTAGGGAAAAGGTGATAGACTCCCTCGCTGTCTGGTTGATACCGACTTCAGGCTACCCCGACGACTTTACTTACTTTTACTCCCAGTGGTCTAATAGCCAAATAAAACTACAATACGAGTGTGCTAGTTATCCGTTGAATCTACAAGGGGGTACATCCACCCTTTAATGGGGCTTTTTCAATCTTGTCGGGTGTCTAGCCAGTCTCCTCATCAGGTAAAATTGGCGGGGGACTCGGTTTAGTTACCCGACTATGTGACAGCACTCTGTTACATGGTACCAGGAGCACTCTTCGAGTGATCAAAGATATATAAACACATACATACACGCCTTTGTTTGCTGTCAACTTGTGTTCGAATAAGACCATTTCCTGTTGGGTTTTTTTTTTGGGGGGGTCTTTTTTTTTACATAGTTGCGTGCCAGTAGCATTTGACACTGTAACCTTGTGTTTTCTCAGATGACTCACCAGGCCAGCCCTGGAGAGACATTGAGTTGGCATCCTTCCGTCTACGAGAGACGATGGAGTAGTGTCCAATTTTTAACTACGTAGCCTGGGCAGGTTCATATGGAGGATAAGCTGTTGCCCAAGCAGCAAATCTCCCCTCTCCACACTGCCACCGTGATCCAAAGGAAAGGTAAGGAACCTATGCAGTTTGGCAGCGGTAGTGTCGCAGGAGTTGCTGGAACTGAAGTTATCGCAATGCAGTTGTAAAGAAAAATAAGGTGACAATGGTGTTGTTTCTTAACCTGTGATTTATTCTTAATATTTCGAGATTAAAATCTCTTCTACAGAAGATCTCGGGAACTGAAGTTGTTGTCTTGCTATGGCATTCGTCAGGTAAACGAGATTTCTTTTTGAAAATGATACAAATGGTATTTTTTAACTGTATTCTCGTGTTTAATGTTTACGTGAATGCGCCTTTTTGTTTGTACGTGTGCTTATGTTGTCATGTCCGTGTGCATGAAAATGCGTGAGGACTGTGACGTTATGATCGTATCCACGCGCGTGTGGACGTATGAATGTGTGTATTTGTGTTTGGTGTCCTTGGTGATGTATAATATTTCGTGTTGGACGTAATAGCCTTCAATACCAACCACCAAACCAATATAAACGCAATGCTTCAAGCAAATTATAAAACCCCTTTATATATATATAGAGAGAGAGACAGACAGACAGACAGACAGAGATAGACAGAGATAGACAGAGACAGAGACAGACAGACAGACAGAGGGACAGAGACAGGGAGAGAGAGAGACAGACAGACAGAGACAGAGACAGAGACCTATGAACAGTGTGCTAAATATTTTTGATATGAACTCATATATTTCCATTGAAGTCAATCACGATAGAATATGCATATACAAGTTTTATATTTTTAAACCGGATATTTTTCAAACCTCAAGCCTGAAAGCTGCTTCTAGACCTTGTCATGGTTCACGCATTTTGACTTAACTAGATTATTACTCGAGTCTAGGTGTGTCCCTCCCCGTGTGCAAGGATATAAAACTCGATAACGCTATTACTATTAATTGTGTGCATATCTTTTCAGCACCTTCTTAAAGGAAATAAAAAATTGACACGGAAACACACAGTTGAAAACCGGTTTGGTGTGTTATGTATCCGGTGTTGATCTATCCAGCGTTGAGGGGGAGGGACAAAAGATTAAATAAAAATGACAACGAACAAGATAGACGTGCAACACTGCATGTTGTTGCTTATCAAGTTGTATAAATACCCTAAAAAATAAAAAATAGAAATTTTTTAAAATTAGTGAAATAGATCACTAATTAGGACTGAGCCTATTCTAGTAGCGAAGATTTATGAGGTTTGAATTCAGAGTTTTCCTTCTCCTAGACTGGTTGCCTAACCAAGGTTAAAGATTCCAGTCTGCCCTACTATTTACCTATAGCTGGAGGGAGAGTAATTAGATTCATACCTTACTCAAGGGTAATTAGCGCTACGTGAACTGTAGCTTCGTCCAGGATTTGAACTCAAGTCGACGAGTCCATTTCCTACAACTCTAACCATTACACCAAGGCCTCCAACCAAGACTATGAAAGATGGTGTGGTTAGAACAATAGATATTATGTTGGTTGGTTGGTTGGTTGGTCGGTTGGTTTTTACGGCATGTTAACCCTTGGGTTATTTTATGCCGAAGACGTTTTCTGTATTCAGTTATTTAGTTATTTAGTTGGATGGATAGTTGGTTGGTTTAATTTTACGGCATGTCAACCCTTGGGTTATTTTATGCCGAAGACGTTTTCTGTATTCAGTTATTTAGTTATTTAGTTGGATGGATAGTTGGTTGGTTGAATTTTACGGCATGTCAACCCTTGGGTTATTTTATGCCGAAGACGTTTTCTGTATTCAGTTATTTATTATTTAGTTGGATGGATAGTTGATTGGTTGGTTGGTTGGATTTACGCATGTCAACCCTTGGGTTATTTTATGCCGAAGACGTTTTCTGTATTCAGTTATTTAGTTATTTAGTTGGATGGATAGTTGATTGGTTGGTTGGTTGGATTTTACGGCATGTCAACCCTTGGTTATTTTTATGCCGAAGACGTTTTCTGTATTCAGTTATTTAGTTATTTAGTTGGAATGTTGGTTGGTTGGCTGGTTGGATTTTACGGCAGTCAACCCTTGGGTTATTTTATGCCGAAGACGTTTTCTGTATTCAGTTATTTAGTTATTTATTTGGATGGATTGTTGGTTGGTTGGCTGGTTGGATTTTACGGTCAACCCTTGGGTTATTTATGCCGAAGACGTTTTCTGTATTCAGTTATTTAGTTGGATGGATTGTTGGTTGGTTGGCTGGTGGATTTACGGCATGTCAACCCTTGTTGGGTTATTTTATGCCAAAACGTTTTCTGTATTCAGTTATTTAGTTGGTTGGTTGGTTGGTTGGTTGTTTGGTTGGATTTTACGGCAGTCAACTCTTGGTTTATTTTATGCCGAAGACGTTTCTTTATTAATCCTTATTGAGTTTAAATTTTTTAACACATTTTTAAACTATTAAATGAATAAAAAAATATGTATTTAACCCATAGATTGGACCCTAATAGGTAATACCACTCCGGGTCTCAGTGAAACCAGAAATAATGGCGATGAAAAAGGTACGCCACGGTCCCAAGATCCCCAAAATTGGAACCTGACCACAAGATGCAGTTTAACGTCATACCCAGGACACTAAGACCCTCCACCACTGCCTTCTTGCACATATATGATAAAAAGTACTGGGGGTTGCCATAAGAGCAATACGGTCGGGATAATCATAGTGCTAGGGCTTGACATGACCAGCCGATTGATTGGAGAGGCCTTCTTCCGATCGAAAGTCTATCCCAAGGACCAAAATGGAGTATTGCATGACATAGGCTGTTCAGCCACCAGGATTCGGTCCTTGAGCATCGCGGATCACCATCCTCGGCCAAACAGGTGAACCTCTGCAGGTGTGCAGTTGATTTATTTTATACGGATGATTTGTTTTAAATTACTTTTATTAACTTCATGAATATTAATAAATTGGTAGAAATAATTTTCATTAGCAAAAATCCCTAATGTAGTGATTTATCTACTTTTAAGATTTACAAATGGTGGACATTATAAAGCAGGATTTCAATGCTATTTCTATGCATATTTTAATTTTTAAATAATAAATTATTAAATCTTCGAATATAGATAAAATCTTCATTGTTTTGCACAAAATGCATGAACCGATTATAGTTAATGTGTATATGTATTTACTGTGTTATTAATGCTTTTATTTTCGTAGTTTCATCTGGACATACACCCATATATATATTTACCAAGCCCTCCGCACGAACAGGATGTGACACAAGGTCAATTTCTTAAGCGGAGTTTAATAGGTTTGAATTCAATTTTCATTTTCTTAGACCAGTAGCCATACCTTTTTTCTTCATAGTTTTCCTTCTCCTAGACTGGTTGCCTAACCAAGGTTAAAGAGCCCAGTCTTCCTTACTATTTACCCATAGCTGGAGGGAGAGTAGAATTTATACCTTTCCCAAGGGTATTAGCGCTAAGTGAAATGCAATTACCGCGTCTAGGATTTGAACTCGAGGCGACGAGTCCATTTCCTATGACTTTAACCATTACACCACGCGCCTCCTACACCCATATATACATACTCACAACTGCTCTTCATCAATGCATTGATAGATCACTTTTGCTTTATCATTTTTCACCAAAATATTTTTAGTAAAGGGTCTCAGCAGGAGAGAATCTCGACACTGATTAAGTCAAAAACCGACCAATCTCTTTCTTTCCTCTCTGTCTATCACTTTCGTCCCCTCTGTGTATCTCTTGACTACCTCCTTGTTATATAATGTTACGATAGCAAGAAACAGCGCAGATCTGTAACTAATAAAGGATTGCTTTTCATATTCGATATTGTGAACTGTAACATTTAATAGTGTCGTATTCTACATTCCTCCCTGTCTCATTAAGCGGACCATATGACCTTTAGGCACCCCTTTTTGATCTCGATTCAGAAGGACATGTTTTTCATTTACCCCATCAACATCCGGTTGTTTGTTAGGGGTTAGGGTTTAGTTTTATAATTTTTTAAAAACTCTAAAAATCGTCTGTTAACAAACAACCGGATATTGACGGAGTAAATAAAAA
>CM042160.1:2558565-2776594 GCA_023376005.1 Doryteuthis pealeii
GGCAAAAGCATACAAATTTTATCATCTGAAGTACAACGGCCGAGGAAGTCCTTCCTATGTTAATATTTGCATAAAAACTCTTGTGGAATCTGCACGGGTTTGATGAGTCCATTGAGGGCTCATGAGACGAAAGTTTTGGTGGTTGGGTGTTATAGATGTGAGGACGCAAATGATCTGCTAAAAGATTTATGCTATTGCTATGTATTCGTCCGGAAAGAAAACACCAAAATAAAACAAATCAACAGCAATGTATAATATGTATATAACAACATTCACTATCAGCGGCTTACTTTTTGAGCCAAAAGATAATGAAATTTAATTATATCTCGTGAATATAATTATAAAAAAATGAAAATTTAAATAGTAACAGCATAGATTTTATTTATTTATTTATTTTTTTTTTTTTGCATTTAACATTTTAAATAAGAGACACCGATTTTTTCTTTTCAACGTGTCTGCTCGCTCTTTTATTCTGACGTCCCAATAGGCCTGATCAACAGAAGGTCTTTTTATGGTATGGATTTTAATGGTGAATCTGTGAGGATCCCAACTCGCGATCCAGTCAAAGTAATGGATCTCTTGAGACTAACTTTGCCACCCACCCCTTTTACCCAGGACGACGCCAGCGTAGGCCCTTCTAGCATTTTAATCCTATTAGCCGACAGAAGATTTTTGATATTCTCTTTTCGTAAATATAAATAAAAAAAGTTTGCTATAATAAAACAGTGCTCAATGCGATATTTTTTAGAATATAATTTTTTTTTTTAGAATAGAAATAATATTACAGATAGAATAGATATTACAACAAATTCATGAATTATTAGTAATTACATCATAAAAAATTAGTTTACATTATTGAAAATATTGTATATTACATTCACGGAAAACGTAGTGTAATATAACATTCATTGAAAATTAGGTATATTACATTGCTAGGTGGAGCTTTAAGTAGTTAACTAACGAGACAGAGAGTCCCTTAAGTATCAAAATAAAAACAAATAAAATAAAACATTTCGTAATAATAATCAAAATTAACTTAGATATCAATTTAATACTTTGTAATATCCATAATCACAAAAAAAAGGAAAAAAAAAAGAGTTGGCACATTTCCCCAGGGCTTTATGTTTATACCCTTCATTACTGCTTTACTTCTCACTTGCTTCTATATCTTGGAACATCATTACTTCTTCCGTACGGGGCTTTGCTCAATTCTGATCGCATCTATCTTGGTCTTAGGTCTAGAATCCTCTAAGGTCTGGACATATCGGCGACTCGGGGACTTACCGGATCTGTCTTATGGGACGATTTCTCCCCGCTTTCAGCAAGCCCTGTGGTCATCGTTAATTTTGTACCGGATAAAGAAACACAGAGACTTCGACATTTACTTTCTGATTCATCCATTTATTATTAGTCGTGCTTTGTTAATTCCCCAAACCAGGCACGTCCTGGGCAGATTCTTATCATTCATACGACGCTCGGCTTCTAATAATATTCCATACCGCTTTGTATCAAGTAGTAAACTTATTACTAATAATCCTTAGTAAAAACACATTATAGCTTATAAAGAAGCACTTATACAAACAATTGCGACTCAAGTTCTGTGTGTTGTATCAAGACCGCGCGATAGACAACTTTTCCTCTGGCCTGGCTTGCTTCTATCTTCTTAAATCTGGTGCTGGTCCTAGCGTCTGGAATTTCTTGGGGACCTTTGGGTCTGCGTTAATGGGGATTATCTCGTTATCAGAAGCCCCTCGTGCCACATGTTCGAAGTTTTTACGGACAAAAACACAAGAGCTCGATTTACTTTTGATCTTATTGTTATTGTTCAATCCTGCCAAACCGACGTCTGCACAGATACCTTACATCATACGACTCCGGCTTCTAACTTCTAATCTGACTAGACACTTCTTACTATAGTAAACCGGGAAACAGGGGTCTCTTCTATGGCTTCCGGTTCTCACGATTCTTACTCTCCGGAGAGCAAGACGTGAGAAGTGATGGTCAAGCACCGTACACTCACTCCTGAAGGCCATCAGCTAGCACTAGTAAATCGCATATATGTTTCTATTTATTATACATACAACTAACCATTATAATTAAATCAAATTTATAATACAATATAAACATTATATTAAATAAATATGCTTTACGATATTTATTACCAATGAATTGTTGGCATCTAAATAGCGAGCAAATGAGTCGAGTCGGCCAGTAAAACAATTAAACAGATAAATTCTCTTTTAATTGTGTATTTACTTAAACTTTGGGCACAAGGTCGGAAGTTATGCGGTACACCCAGTGAGAATTTACGAACTCACTAATACAGTCTGCCTAATCTTGATTATAAACCATTATCACTACGTAAGGTTGGCCAATCAGCGCAGGGCACTTGGCCCAATCCCCTTTTTGCATAAGTTACGTTAACAAGGTTTTAGATGTGGCACGCAAAGGCCAAAAAAATGGAGGGCGCCCAAGTGAGGAAGACGAACTCAATAATTGCTCTTTCGACCAAATCTAGATTATAATAACTTATATTACGCAAGGTGCCCAATCCCTTTAATTTGATTAGTTTAGTTACAAAGTTTAGATGTGGCACAAGGTAAAAAATATGGGGCACCCAGTGAGAAAACGAACCACTCTAATAGGTTAGCTAATCTAGATATAAACATAACTATTACTTAACGTAAAGGTGTCCAATCCCCTTTTTGCATAGTTAGTTACTACGTTTAGAGTGTGGCACAAGGCCAAAAATATGGGTTGCCTTGGAGAATCGAATCTCACTAATCAGTCTGCTAGTATAGACTTGTTAACATTATCCACGTGCGATTGGCCGACAACCCTTATAGAAAGTATTAGGACTCCAATACATTATAGTAAAATTAGTCCAAAAATAACATAAGAACGAGATAGAGTTCGAACCATAGCTCAATACGATACCCATAGTCTTATCACTTTAACACCACGCTACGCTGGACTTCATGTCACCCAAGATCTGATGGGAATGAGAAAAATGCAACAAAAAACTGAGAGATAGTTTTTGTCGCCTGATATAATTCGTTACCAAGTATAGTTATTCTGTTACAAATCCATAGGTTTCAATGTGCGTAACATTTTGTCCACCCGTCGGCGGGGCTTTTACAATACGCAGGACTGAATCCTCTTGCCAGTGGGTAATGTCTACATAATGATAGGTTGTTCTTTTTGTAATTTAACCAAGTGTGGCGTCACAACACTACGGCCGCGAGCCGCGATCCGGCCCCCGAAGTCAATTTTAGTCAGGCCCTCGGATCGTAACTGGCAATTCATGTAATGTCATTCGATAATGTTTTGAAAATAAAATACTTTTGGTTAAATTGGTTTTTGTTGCATTCGTTACGCCACTCTGTTCCATGAATGTACACATGGAAATAGATAAATTTTTTTACATCTTTTTCTCGGGGCTTTCATTCTGGTTGACGCAAGTACTTAGAAGACACATGAATAATGTGGCCCGCGGCTCGTTCATTTTTTCAATTGATCCAGGCCCACAGTGAAAAAAGTTGTTGGCTATCCCTGATTAGCGTTATGGGATTCCAACAGGTCATTACACTGCCGCGGTCCAGAGATGTCAAGATGGACGCCGGAGACTAAAACTAGAAATGATGAGTATTCTCACTACTCCCCAATGGCTCTAGAATTATGGAACGCTCGCTAACTAGAGGCAGTTGATGTCAAGCCCAGAATACTTATTTAAGTAAGGAATATATTGCCTTTAACCCATTAATTCTAGTTATATGATATATCAGTAGCTCAGTCGTTTTAGAGCGTCCCCTAGGAACACAATGTTTCCTGGATTCGGATAACCGCCACTCGCCAACTCAGTGTATGAATTAGTAACAATGGAATCTGTAGCGAGTAAAGTGAGGAACTGGTTGGCATACGCTAAAATCAATCCTCCTGGTCTTCGCTGTGGAAAAGGGATAGAACTCCTCGCCTTTTGGCTAATATCGACTTTAAACCACACCCAACCATATTTACTTACTTATTTATAAGATAGGAATACTGTGAAACTATACAATATATGTGTGGCAAGTTATTTGTATTTAGATAGAATTACTTGATACCTGTATAACTGTCTCTGCAGACCAAATGGCTAAAGATAACAAAAAAACTGGAAATTAAAAAACTGCCATGGAACATTATTAATTAAATCGAATATTTTTAGATATTTATTACCAATTGAACTCAGATGTTGGCATTAAATAGCGCAAATGAGTGATATGCCGTAAAAATTAAACCAAAAAACTTCTTTTTTTATATTGTTATTTCACTAAACTCCTGGCCGATCACAAGGTCTGGAATTATGGGCACCCAGTGAGAATTTCGAACTCACTAAGGGTCTGCTAATCTAGATTATAAAACATTATACTACCTAAGGTGCCCAATCCCCTTTTTGCATAGTTAGTTACTACGTTTAGATGTGGCACAAGGCCTAAAAAATATGGGCGCCCAGTGAGAATCGAACTCACTAATAGTCTGCCTCAGTTCATAGCTTGTTAACCATCCCACGTGACGATGCCAACCCTTATAGAGTATTAGGATCCAAATAACTTACTGTAACATATAGTCCCGAAAAACCTAAATAAGCTAACGAGACTAGAAGTTCGAACTAGCTCAAATACGCATACCATCAGTCTACACTTTAACGACCACGCTAACGTGCGACTTTTCCATGTCACCCAATTGATGGGAATGAAGAAAAATCGCACACAAAAAGTGGGATAGTTTTTGTTCGCTGATATAATGTTTACAAGTAAGTTATTCTGTACAAATCCACTAGTGCAATGTCGTCTTTTTGTCCACCCTGTCGGCGGGGTTTAGTTATCCACCGACTGAAATCCCTGCAGTGGAGAAGCGTTACATAATGATAGGTTGTTTCTTTTTCTGATACATTTACCCATTCGGGTACACCCTAAAACTACGGCCGCGCAGCCGGGTCCGGCCCCCGAAGTCATTTTATCAGCCCTCCGATGGTACCTTGAATTTGTATAATGTTTTTGATAATGTTTTGAAAATACAATACTTGGTAAATTTGTTTTTGTGCATAGCTTAGGCGGGGGGGGCCAAACCTCTAATCCTGAATGATAAACATGAAAGATAAATTTTGTGTTTACATCTTTTTCTCAGAACTTTAGTTCTTGGGTTAGTAAGTATTGACACATATAATAATGTGTGGCCCGCGACTCGTTATATATTTTCCACTTATCCCGCCCACCGTCGAAAAAAGTTCGTATGTGATACCTGATTGCCTATGAGGAATTCCAACAATGTATTAACCACTCCTGACGCTCAGATCGTGTAAGATGGACCTGGGCGTCAATAGAAATGATGGAGTTATATTCCATTACTCCCCAGGCTCCAGAATTGGAACCTTCGCAACTAGAGGCAGCTATGGTCAGAAACCCAAGCGATACCTTATTTAAACTAAAGCACATACTTGTCTTATTAACCCAATCGTTAATTTTCACGCTATATATTATCAGACTAGCTCGAGTCGTTACTAGAGCGTCCGCCTGGGAAACCACAAGTTTCGGTTCGATACCACACCCTCGCCAAGCCTCAGTGTATGCATTAGTACATGGCAATCTGTGCACGGTTAAAGTGAGGAAACCGGTGGCAGACGCTAAAACAATCTCCTGGAGTCATACGCGTTGTGAAGGGATAGACTCCCTCGCTGTTGGCTTGCATACATCGACTTGTAGACACATCCCACAACAACTTTACACTTACTTATTTTATAAGATAGGATAACTTAAACCATACGATAATGTGCATGTTTTGTCTTGAGGAAGACTATATATTGATAACCATCATCATACATGAAAGCCATCGAACAGCGATTCACTGATTGAAGTAACATGTACTTACACTCAAGAACAAACTGTCTGCAGATTAACACTAGGCTAAAGAACAAAAAACAAAAACTGGAATTAAAAACTGCAATTGGTACAGCAAATCTAAGTATCTCGAATCAATTATCTATCAGCAGATAATACGATTCACTCGAATAGCCAACAGTAATGTGGCGATTAAATAGCACAATGAGTTGATGTGCGCCGTAAAAAAATTAAACAAATAAATTACTCTCTTATTATCATGTTATTTACCACAAAACTCTTGGAGCCAGCAAGGTCCGATTATCGGTCGCACCCAGTGAATACGAAACTCACTAATAGTCTGCTAATCTTGAGATTATTTAAACATACCATCCCATCTTATACTAGTAAGGGCGCCCAATCAGCGCAGGGCACTGCCCAATCCCCTCTTTTGCATATGTTACGTTACAAGGTTAGAAATGTGTGACAGCGCCAAAAAAATGTGGCCGCACCAGTGAGAACGAACTCAATAATGCTCTGCCAATCGTAGATTATAAACCATTGTATTACTTACGGCAAGCTGGCCCAAATCCCTTTGTTTGCATACGAGTTACACAGGATTTTGATTGTGGGCACAACCGGTAACATTGTATGATTACTGGCGGCCAACCCAGTGAGAATCCGCAGCAACTACACTTAATAGTCTGCTAATCTAGATTATAAACCATTATACTACGCTAGTAGGTGCCAATCAGCGCAGAGCGGCTGGCACCCAACCCCCTTCTTGCCCATATTAGTTATACAAGGTTTAGATTGCATGGCACCAGGCTAAAATATATGCGGGCGGCACCCAGTGAGAAACAACTCAATAATTGTCTGCCCAATCCTAGATTAATAAACATCTATATTTACGCAAGAGTGCCCAATCCCGTTTTTGCATAGTTAGTTACCAAGGTTTGTGATCTGTGGCACAAACGGTAAAAAATATGGGATCAGGAGCGCCAAAAAGCTCGATGTTAATAGCGAAACAGATCCCGAACATCAAAACATTGTCTCCAAATCTAGATATAATATACACACTTATACTCTACGTTAAGGCGTGCCCAATCCCCTTTTTGCATAGTTAGTTATACGTTTAGATGTAGGTACAAGGCCAAAAAAAATGGGTGATGCCGCCCAGTGATTGAACACGAACCTCAATACATTGTGTCTGCCAATCTAGATTTATAAACATTATATTACGCAAGTGCCTCATATCCCTTTTTGTTGCATAGTTAGCTTACAAGGTTTTGATGTGACAAGGTAAAAAAATATCGGGTCGCCAGTGAGAACGCTATCCTCACTCAATTGCGTCCTGCTAACGTCTAGATTGAAACGTTGTACTACGTAGAGCGTCCCAATCCCTTTTTTGCATAGTTTACCTAGTTTAAGATGGGCACAAGCGCCAAAAAATATGGGGTGCCTCTGGAAAATCTCGAAACTACACTAATTAGCTTTGCTGAGTAAGCGTGTTAACCATTACTCCACGTGCGATGGCCCAACCCTTATAGAAGTATTAGGATCCATAAATTATGCTAACAATGTAGTCCGAAAGTGAACCATAAGAACGGACTAGAGTTCGTAACTAAGCTTCAATACGCTACCATACCATACGTCTATCACTTTAACGATCCAACCCACGATGGATCTTCCATGTCACCCAGATCTGACTGGGAATAGAGAAAAATCAACAACAAATTATGAGGGACCTACGATTTTGTCGCTGATATAATGTTACCAAGTAAGTTATTCTGCTTACACAAATCCCTTGTAGTCTAATGTCAGTCCTTTTTGTCCCACTCCTGTCGGCGGGGTTACATATCACGCAGACGTGAAGGTCTCTCCTTGCAGTGATAAGTGTTTACATAAATGATAGGTTGTCTCTTTTTTGTTACCATTTAACCCAGGGGCGTCACCAAACTACGGCCCCGCGAGCGGATCCGGCCCCGAAGTCATTTTATCAGGCCCTCCGACAGGTAACTATGAAATTTGTAAATGTCTGTTGATAATGGCGATGACACAAATAAATACGTTGCGTTGACAATCTTGTTGTTATTGTGCATCTTACGCCCACACCGTCCTAGAATGATCAACATGGAAAGATAAATTTGTTTTACATCTTCTCATCCTTCTCGGAGGCTTTCATTACTGGTTTCAGCAAAGTACTTGAACAACACCGAATCAATAATGGCCCGCCGCTCCTTAATATTTAATTCAATTAGTCCGGCCCCCAAAATGTGAAAAAAATTAGGTGCATCCCTGCATTGCTATGGATCAACAGTCTATCTACCCACTCCGGGTCAGAGGTGTCAAGATGCGACCTGCGGTCAGCTAATAACATATGACTGGAGTTACTCAGTTCCATCACTCCCCAAGGCTCTTAGAATTGGCGAACCTCCGCAACTACGAGGCATCTTATGGTCAAGCCCAGAATACATTTAAGTAAGAGAATATGCCTTTACCCATTTAATTCTGCAGTATGATATTTCTATCGTAGCTTCAGTGCGTCTAGCAGCTGTCCGCCTTGGGAACCACAAGTTTCCCTGTTCCTGATAACCGACCCTCGCCAACTCAGTGTATGATTAGTACAATGATCTGTGCCTGTAAAGTGAGGAACTGGCTGGCATTACGCCTAAACACAATCTCTTGTCTATCGCTTTGTGAAAAGGCGGGATAGACTATCCCTCGCTAGTTTGGCTTGATAATCGACTTTAGGACCACCTCAACAATTTTACTTACTTATTCTAATAACGATAGGAATACTGGAAACTATACCAATGTTGTGCAAGTTATTTTGTATTAGATAGGAATACTTGATACCTTATCAACGTCTGCAGACAAAATGCGCTAAATCAAGATAACAAAAAAAACTCCGAATTAAAAAACCTCGCCATGGAACATTACTAATTAAATCAATATTTTAGATATTTATTACCAATGAATAGATGTTGGCATTAAATAGCGCAAATGAGGTTGATATGCCGCTAATAAAAATTAAACAAATAAATTCTTTTTTTATTGTTTTTACTTAAACTTTGCAACAGTTGAAGTTATGAGTGCACCCCAGTGAGAAGAAATCGAACTCACTAAGCGGTCTGTAATCTAGATTATAATACAGTACTCATTACTACGCAAGGTGCCCAATCCCCTTTTTGCCATAGTTAGTATACAAAGTTTTAGATGTGGCACAAGGCCAAAAATATGGGTTGCCTTTGAGGAATCGAAACTCACTAAAGGTCTGACTAATCTTGATTATAAAACATATACTCAGTCAAAGGTGCTCCCACAATCCGTTTTCGCATTAGTTAGTATACAAGTTTTGATTAGTTGGCACAGAGCTAAAATAATATGTGGCCGCTCAGGAGAAACGGAACTCACTAAATAGTCTGGCTAGTATAGCTTGCTTTAACCATTACATCCACGTGCGATGCCCAAACCCTGTATGAGAAGTATAGGCGATCCAATAATTAATGTAATACAAATTGAGTCCGAAAAGTGAATAAGAACGAGACTAGAGGTCGAAACTAGACTAAATTACGATACCTAGCTCTATTCACTTTAAACGACCCACGCTACGTGGACTTTCCATGTCACCGCAGATCTGACGGAATGAGAAAATGCATACGAAAAGAATGAGGACTAGTTTTTTGTCGCATGATATAATCGTTACCAGAGTAAGTTATTCTGTTAGAAATCCATAGATTCAACTGTCGTCTTGTCTTGTTCCCACCCTGTCGCGCGGGGTGTTAGTAACAACCGACGAATCCTACTGCCAGTGGAGTAAGTGTTACATAATGACTTAGCGTTGTTCTATATTTACATTTACTACTACCACGGAGGTTCACCAATACTAACGGCCCGCGAGCCGACATCCGAGCCCCCGAAGGTCATTTTATCAGGGCCTCCGCACGTAATTGAACTTGTAATGTCTTTGATAATGTTTTTGGAAATAAATACGCTTGGTTAAATTTATTTTTGTGCATACTTACGCCACTCGTTCCATGAATGTAACATGGAAAAGATAAACTTTGTTTTACATCTTTTTCTCGGGGCTTCGTTCTGAGTCTAGTAAGTATTGAACACAATAATAATGTGGCCCCGCCCGCTTCGTTATTTTTTTCAATTTTTCCGGCCCACGTGAAAAAAGTTTGGTGATCCCTGATGTGCTATGGATTCCAACAGTATTTACCACTCCGGGTCAGAGCTGTAAGAATGAGACCTGGAGTAATAGACAATGATGGGAATATTCCATATTCCCCAAGACTCCAGAATATGAACCTTGCCAATAAGATGCGCAGGTTAGTGTCAAAACCCACGAATACTTATTTAAGTAAGGAATATTGCTTAACCCATTTTAATTGTGTATAAAATTATCAAGTAGCTCAGTCGTCTAGCAGGTACGCCTGGGAACCACCAAAGTTTCCTGTGTTCGATACCGACCCCGCCAACTCACTTGTATATAGGGTAGTACAAAGGATCTGTGCAGTTAAAGTAAGAAGAAACTGGTGGCAGATCGCATAAAAACAATCAATCTTGCTGTCTATTCGCTTGATGAAAAGGATAGCACTCCTCACTGTTTGTCGTGATACGACTTTTAAAACCACCCAACAAAATTTACTTACTTTTATAAGAATGAGAATACTTAGAAACCAACAAATGTGCTGCAAGTTATTTGTATTAGATTAGGAATACTTGATACCTTATAACTTGTCTCCAGAACATAATCGCTAAAAGACAACAAAATAACATTGCAGAATTTAAAAAAACTGCATATAGACACATATATAATTAATATCCAATATTCTTTAGTATTTATTATCCAATGAATCAGATAATGTGGCATTAAACTATGCGCAAATGAGCTTGATATGGCCTGTTAAAAAAATTTAACACAAATACGACATCTTTTTTTATTGTTATTTACATTAAACTTTGGGCAACAACGGTCGCGCAATTATGGGGCACCCAGTGGAAGAATCAGTAACTCACTAATAGCTCTTGCTAATCATCTAGATTATAACATTATACTACGTAAGTGCCCCACAGTCCCGTTTTTGCATAGTATATATACAAGGTTTAGAGTTGATCAAGGATAAACAAAAATATGGCGCGGCCCCAGTCGAGAAACGAACTCACTAATAGGTCTGCTCAATCTAGCATGTAAACATTATTAACTACGATTAAGGTGTCCCAAATCCCTTTTTTGTCATTAGTTCAGTTAACATAGTTATAGGATGTCGTTCTTAAGTCCAAAAATATGGCGGCGCCCATCGCAGAATCGAACTTCACTAATAGTCTGCTAGTATAAGCTTTGTTTAAACCGATCTATCTCAACAGCGCGATGCCAACCCTTTTTAATCTAATTATTTACTAAGCTTACCCTTTAGATGTAGGCCATAGCGTCCAGAAATACTGTTTTGCCCACCCAATTGAGAATCGAACTCCACTAATGGTCTGTTAACACAGCATTATAAATATTATACTACGTAAAGTACGCCCAATTCCCCTTTTTCATCAGTTTAGTTACTACGCTTGCTGCTGGCACAAGGTATCAAAGAATTTGGCGGCACCCGTGAAGAAACGATAACTCGATGAACAAATACTGTCTGCGAATTTAGGTTGGCACTGGAGTATGATGTTAAACTATAAAAAAAAAGCAACCTTGCAACAAAGTATATAAATAGAACATATAACTCCACATTAGCTTTCCAAGAACCACACCTTAAAGTCTGAAATCCAAAATAACTTTTTGGGCATTTAAATGACCCACAGAGATTGATAATGCCGTTAAACAAAACTCAAACTCAAACTCTAATGAGATTAGTTCAATTTGAAATTCTGGCGGCGTGCTGGAGTACCCCTTTCATCACTAATTACTCACAGGATCCACTCTGACTGCGGAGTGGTTGAATCTTGTTAGACACCATTCTACTGGGTTCTAAACAGGAAAATATATGAGGTTTTAAAAACATGTGTCAAAAAAATTGGAGTTTAAAAAAAGATTGCAGTTTTTTTTTAATTGACATACCCGTCAAGAATGAATAAAATAAAATGTCTTCGACATAAAACAAAAAGGCCAAGGGTTAACATGACATAAAATCCCACTAACCAACAAACATTATGCCACGTAAAGTACCCAATACTTTTTGTATAGTTATTCATGTTACATAATTTATAAGCAGCTTATAAATTATGAGCGTACCTGTAGTTAGAATATTTAAACGAATAAAGAATATTAAAGTTCGTTAGATTTAAAATCGGAGAGGTAGGAGTTGTGTTAATTAATTATTTTTCTAACTGCTTTCACTCAGGATTGAACTCGGAACCAGAGATAACTGTCACTTAGAACTGTCTTTTAATCTAACTGCCTAATCCACTCGGCTATGTGTCCAATTGAGTGTGAATTTTGGGAACTTATAAACCTAATGTCTTGATTGGCTAGAATATCTACCTATTTTACTTATGTATGATTATAAATCATACTTATAAGGGAAGGAATAACTATGATCATATCTTTATTTTTTTCTTACCCAACCCCCGACCTCTATTTCGTCTTTCCATCCGACACCACCTCATCATCCCTAGATCTATTTTATCTATATGTAATACCCTCCGGTGCTGTTAAGCTGCTGACCAAGGGTGAGTAAATAAACAAAAAAGGAAAAGGTAAAAAATAAAATAAAAAACTCAGTACAAACGGGCGCAAGACACCTTGATAAGTTTAATGTTAGGTGGACGCCATAGTGTCTAAAAAGGTGTAAACATGTAAGGGTGATATTTATGTATGTATGTATGTAGGTAGGTAGGTAGCCCTGCTTATGTGTATGTATGTATGTATGTATGTAAGGCTGTGTATTTTCCTATCTCAATTCCACCTCATTATCCCTAGATCTATCTGTTGCATACCTGTCGGGGCCAAAACAGCCTTGACCCCTTTCTCTGAACGAACGCACGTAATCAGAGCACGCGTGTGCATTTTCGCACGTAAGCAAACCCCTTTCCATGTCTGACCAGATATATCCAGTTTTTGCCCAGCTTTAACCCTTTAAGCTCCACCCCTTTGCGTGTATTGGGTCACGTAGCCAAAACTTCGCTTCTCCACTATTTCATCATCATCGCTAACGAACTTTTCCCTGACGTCATTCGATATTTCCGGCAAATTTCGTGTATTTAAGAAAGTCATTTTTTGCGATGACGAGTACAGTTCCAGCCAGTCACCAACAGTTGACGATCTTGATTCCTGTTCCCAAACGAATGGCCGTTCCTGATTTCTGACAGGCCTGCCTCTCTCCGCTGCTGGAACGACCCGCCTTTCTTTGCCGCTAGACGACCAGCCTCATTCTTTGCTGTGATGACATGAACATTTCCAGTCCAGCAATATCAGCCTTTTTCAAGGCTAAACAAACCCAGCTCTTTTCAGAGCTAACCAGTCGGCCCTTTCACCTCAGTCTTTCCTTAACCACGAATGCGATCCTAGGGCGAAATCCCTAGATCTGGATCTTACGATCGGATAGGCGTCCTCACCGACAGTATGCTAAGTCCTAGCTTGGTAGATCCGACTCGATCTTCCGCCGAGCAAACACCTAGTTACTCGAGGCATTTGCGCACACGTACCAGCCGGTCTGAAATCCCGCATAACCGCGGTTAATCATACCCAAGCAACACACGTGCTAAGCGAACGGTCCGTCGCTGTTACGTTTCACGCTCGAACCCGAACAGTCCTCGACGGGACTACGACCGGGTCTCTCAGCCGATACAACCGCAAGCCGTTACCGACCGACCACGACGTCAACCGAAACCCGTAGACGCACTGTATCCCGATTCCGGATTCCAGCTGCCTATCCGACAACCGACGACCTATCCACCCAGATCAACGAAAAACTGACCGAACGTTGAGCGACCAACCTCGAACGACGAAAACTCTCAACTTGCCGATTTACCTTTGTCAATTCTCGATAATAAATTGACCACCTGGTTACTTCCTGCCATCTAAATCCTCTGCCTTTGTTCTCTTCATTGCCTCCAGTCGTTTCACTTATTCAAAAGTCTGTGGGTCGACATCCTTATAGGCCCCGCAACATACCCTTCTTTACTTTTTCTATTCTTCTTCTTCTGTTCTTCTTGGTCTCTTCTAGCATCTTGACTTCTCTTGGTGATCGGTCGCACTTAACTCATTTCTTCTTCTTCATCGGTCTTGTTACCAAGACATTCATTAATCATAAGACCGTGTTAATTTTCTTAAACTTTTATTTCTTTAACTAACAATTTCATGTAACTAACATCTGACTAACATAGCGCGCGTATGCTGAGTTCCAGTTAAGGCAGGACATCTTCACTGCCTGACGTCCAACTGAAAACTGAGGAGCCAACCATGTCCCACGTGACTTCACGTATTTCGCGGGCTTTCTGTACTATTCCATGGGAAGTCCCGCCCGTGATATGAAAAGGGCCATCCCTTTAGAAATAATCTTATGCAACCGCATAGATTATGTAACATATCTATCTATATGTAATACCCTCTGTTGTGTCTAAAAAGGCGTAAACATGTAGGGGTGATGTTTATGAGAAGGTATGTATGAATGTGTGTATGTAGGCCACCTTATATGTATTCCTACGTGTATACATATATATATATATATATATATATGTGTGTGTGTGTGTGTGTGTGTGTGTGTGTGTGTGTGTGTGTGCTTTGTTATATAATAACATGAATTCTATTTAGCATCTAATAATAAGAATAGCATCTATCCCATTTTTTCATATGCAAATCACATACAATCATTATGCAAGTTCGCATTTATCTCAATTTGTGAAGAGGTCGGTCGACCAGAACGTTGTTCACATTCCAGTGTCCCTCAACCATTCAAAAATGACATTGCGTCACCTAAGAAGGAGAAAAAATACGCGGAGTTAATGTTTAAATATTAAATGTATTGATATCTAAATGTTCAATATTTTGAAATCAACGTGAATATTTAATGTTTTGAAATGTGTTACTATAAGCTATTAAACGAGGGAGAGTACAAAGGGATGTTTGACATGTTTAACAACCACAATGTGAAACATGTCAAACACCCCTGACAGTTTAACACTTATTGATGGAATGCAGATTTTTTGCCCCCATCAGAAACCATTATTTTAAAGCAAACAATATGAAGGATCTGTTTGAAAATGTTAACATTGGGGATATTTTCTCCTTTTTGAGGGAAATAAAATTATACCATAGAATATAGACATGAAACAAATCAATGCCATACAATATAATTCCCAATAATGCTAACACATTGTTAAAACCAATTACTAAAAGTATATATATATGAATGCACAATATGTATAACACCCCAAACGCTAGGCATGATATAACCCTGGACGGGTTGATATGCCGTTAAAATTAATAAACCAACCAACCAAAAATGTATAGAAATACAGAAGGAGGAGATTAACATTAACTGCATTAGTTTGTTTACGGCATATCAACCTCGATGGGTCATTTAATGCCGACAATGTTGTGAAATAAATTCATTCTTAATGCATAATACAATTTTGTTTATAAACTCATGTCTTTCTATTCAACCCATAGATAGGACCCTAACAGGTACTACGACTCCGGGTCAGAGTGGACCAGGGAGCAATGGTGATTCCCCAAACCTCCAAAACTGGAACCTCACCATCAGATAGAGTTTAACGTCATTACCAGAACATGTAGATCTTCAGCCACCGCCTTCTAGCACCCATATGATAAGAAGGATTGGGGGTTGCTATAAGAGCAATCATATAGGTGCTTGACGTGACCAGCTGATTGATCGGAGGTGGCCTCTCCGACCACCCGTCTAGCTTAAGTAAAGATAAAAGTAGAGTATTGCAAACCATGGACTGCTCAAACACCTGGGTTCTATCCTTAAGCATCACGAGTCGCCACGCACGGTCAACAGTTGGCCCCATTGGGGGAGTCTTACCCCCCTGCAGAGGTGCAGTTGGTGTATTCTAACGCCCCAGCCGACAGGGCGGTAACTGCATTAGTGTAAAATACTTCTTATATATATTTTTTGGAGGATATGTGCTTAATTGAAGTCATACCTAATTTTTGAAAATTAATTATTTAATAATTAATGAATTTAGGCGGGCATATATGTTCAAATGTAAGGCTAAACAGATCGAGAAAATGTCAATCCCTGAATGTACATTTCGACCTATTAGGTCTCATCAGCAAGGTTATAGACATGGGAGACTGCTCCGTGTGTGACTCTCATACTGTCGTGTAGCAAGTCAATAAAAAGTGGAATATAAATAAGTTCAAAACGGACGAAGAATCTGGGATTGGCAAGCTGGTGCAGTGGTTAGAATCTCAGCTTGGCAGTCGAGGTTTCGAGTCACACACGGAGCAGTCTCCCATGTCTATAACCTTGCTGATGAGATCTAATAGGTCGAAATGTACATTCAGGGATTGACATTTTCTCGATCTGTTTAGCCTTACATTTGAACATATATGCCCGCCTAAATTCATTAATTATTAACTAATTAATTTTCAAAAATTAGGTATGACTTCAATTAAGCACATATCGTCCAAAAATTGTCGGCTAAAAGCCATATCAAATAAACACAGTGTTTATTTACGTACTCTCATATATATATATATATATATATATATATATATATATATTATATATATATAGGGGTATATATTACAAGAGAATATACAGATGGTGCATAGTTAAATGAGAGCCACCCAGATTAAAAGCTATAAAATTTCCTTTCGCTTTATGGCATTTAAAAAAAAACACCATCTTTAACGCCCTTTTGAAATGACTCTTGTATAAGGCGACATAGAATCGCCCATTTCCTGTCATCTTATATCACTGCGCACCGGTTTCATTTTAAATACTTAGAAGCGGCCTATCTAATGTCATTTTCTACAATTCCATTAATTCTTCAGAGTATACGCCACATCTTTCGCTTTTAATCTCCGCATTAGCACACTAGTAACTACCTAACTATCTTTGTTCTGCGATTTGGCGTGCGTCACGCTAGACGAAAAAGGGGACAGATTGACCAAATATAAGTAAAAAATGAATAAAAAAATTAAAAAAACAAAAAAAAACAACTACGCACACGAACTGGGTTATAGAATTAATTCCTAGCACACCAGCTCTACCCACGACTACTACTTCGCCGCGAGACCACTGTTCCAACAAAACGATCTCTCTCTCTCTCTCTCTCTCTCTCTCTCTCTCTCTCTCTCTCTCTCTCTCTCTCTTCATGGAGTTTGGAACTTTCGATTCATTCAGAAATAAATATTTCAACGCAAATAATATGAGGGATCTGTTTGAGAATACTAACATGAACTACATTTTATCCTTCTTGAGAGAAATAAATATATACCGAAAATTATGAATCAGATATAAAATAAATCCACAAAATACATCTATAAAAATACACCTATCAAGGAAACTTGAGTATTAACTTTCATCACATACTCTAACAGTTTTGGCATTAAATAACCCATAGGGTTGATATGCCATTAATCAAACAAACCAAACTCTATCTATGTATCTATCTCTCTCTCTATATATATATATATATATAGTATATTAAGAAAAATTGAAAAAACACAGGTTTAAATGAGTTGAGTGGTAAGTTTATTGGCCGATGCTGCAGTGTTTCGATCTATTATTTAGATCATCTTCAGGGCATTTGTTGGTATATGGAAGGTGATAAAAAAATTTGATCCCAGAATAACGAGAAAAGCGAGTAATAGTCCTTGTTTATCAGTTTGTTTAAAATTTGAAGTCTGAGAAAAAAGAACGTTGAAAAAATGGACGGTTTAATATATATATATATATATATTATATATATATATATATATTATATATATGAAGAAAAAGTGGAAGTCAATCTGACTGTATGTAATATTATGAAAAATTGAAAAACACAAATTCATAAACGAGTAATGTTTATTTCACCTACGCTGCAGTGTTTCGATCTGTTTCAATATCTTCCTCAGGGTTTTCGTTAGTTTGGGAAAAAAATAAATGTATCACAGAAAATAAGAAAACTGCGAGACTCTTTTGCTTAGTCGGTCAGTCTATTTAAAATTGTTGAATAAAACGCGAACGTTCATGGATTTTTAAAACGTAAGACAGACGCCGAAACAAAACGGCTGCCGTAGATTTAAAAAAAAATGTAATTTAAAAAAATGTTTTATATATACTAGCAAATATATGCACCCTCCGGGTGCAAGTATTTAAGTTTTAATATAATAAAATATCATATTAAATTAGAAAGGCTAATGAAACTGAATAAGAATGTAGATAAAAAGATTTGGAACAGAGGGGGTAAGATTGAAAAATAGAACAACTTTGAAACTAACTCTTCCATCATTTTCCGTTACTCCCCTCTTTCATTGGTAAATTTTCCTAATTTAACTGTTTAGTTAAAATAGGAAGTAAAGAATAATATTAGTTATTTCTTCTTGTTAATGGATTTCTTTTAAGATTTATTGAAGAGATTTTTGCTCATATTCATTAAGATAAAACCAAACAATTAGAAATCAATAATACTAAGCATATATTTATTAAAATCAATTTTTTAAGATCAATATGCAAATAAGCCTTCCCATTCATACTGTATACCGCTATTTTGTTGTAGTTATGTAGCTATGGTCAACATTATAAGTATTGTAAAACAATTTTATTAATAATTGACGTATAAATAAAAATAAAATCATGGTAAATGTGATGTAAATAACTAAGGGAATTGTGACTTGTATAATAATATAGTTTCGGTTACAGACAAACAAACCCACAATCTCCATTATAATAAGATATATATATATATTATATATATATATATATATATATATATAGATTGAGTGAAGAAGTTTTCCTTACAACATAGTAGTTTTTCAGTTGTCGTAATTTACAGAGCTCAATGTGTGCTTTTATTGTCTAATAAATACATACTTATATTTATAAACTGCGCACTAACACATAGAACATAATGTTCCACCTAAAGAAGAAAACAAAGATATAATTCTTATCCAATAACAACTTTATTCATACTAGTACAAAATAAAAAAAAACGTCCTCCGGGTGATGTAAAAATAGATTTGTGAAACATATTGCCTGAGGGATGGGAGTAAAAAAATCAATGTCAGCGAGTATGTACCCTAAGTAAGTAAAATCATCAAATTCATTAAAGGATTAAAAAATAAAACAATTTGAAATGTAAACTTTAGATATGTATTAAAATAAAACAAACTATATATAGATATATAATACCAGTCATGTATTTATTAAAACTTGTTTTAAAAAAAAAGCAATGAGGACTGTCTAATGTTGCATGTTCAAATTTTTAGTGTATTTATTCTATGTTATGACGATTTGTGGTAATGTGACGTAAGCAGTGACGTAATTTTTGTTACAGACAAAAACCGGAAGCGAATCTCCATTATTAATAGATGTAACCAAACAGGAATGAAGATACAAACAAAAAAGGATTGTGCGTGTATGTAATAGAAAGTAAATACGATCCAATTTAGCTACTTAGATTTTGGTAAGAGATCTGGCACTAATTAGCATCTGGGTTCCAAGACGTCTTCTCCTCTTGTAGCACATACCCTATCACCTGAATAAGGTGAGGGCTGGGTTATGTGTTCAGCGTTTGAAGTGTTCCTGACGGGAAATTCCGACAGAAATGAGCAATTTCTTTTAATCACCGCTTCTCTCAGGAAGGGTTCACCTCACATAAAACCAATACATCCGACATCATCGGGGGTCGGTAAACACGAAAGACACACTATGCAGCGCTTCCTTTTTGCTCCAGGTAAGTGAAAGTTTTCATACTGCTCTAATTCTGTATCGAATGCAAGAAAGCACGGTATATATATATATATATATATATATATATTATATATATTATATATATATATAATATATATATATGACCTACCTAACGTCACTGCCTTGCTGATTGAACAGTAACGTGCCTCGGCGAGGTTGTAGGTGACTGAGCAGCCCCTTGGGTAACATTATTCACCCAGCCATTTGGGAAGTGTCTAGAAAAGGAGACCTAAACAAATGCCGGTTCACCTATCAAGCTGGCCAGAGACCTGCGGTTCGACAGATATCCGCATTAGCTGGGTGAAAACAAGAAAATATTACAACAAAAAACAAGGCTAAGAATAGCCACCTGGAATGTCTGGACACTTCTCGATCTTGAGATATCGGGAAACCCCAAACGACGAACTGGTGTCGGGACAGTGGAGCGTCTCGATATTGGGTCGACATCGATGCCCTTGCGGAAGTCAGTTTCAGCGATAAGGACCAATTGACAGAAGGGGTTGGGCTGGGTATAAATCCTCTTGGAAATACAGGCCGATGGTAGCTGTAAGAAGTTTGAGGTAAAGCGGCTTGAGCACTCGATCCAACTTGTTTTTATGTACCCTGTCACACATATGAAGCCCTCGACAAACAGGCCCTGCCACACAGGTCAGACTTAAATGTAGGAAATGTTTCCATGACGTCCGTCATGTGTCGCTTCGACACATATATAAACTGTAGACCAACTCTTCCTTCCATATTCCTAATCTTGCTTAATTTGACGGCAAAATCCATTTTATATCACCTTTTCTTTATTAGCTCGTATTTTTCTTTTATTGTATAGACTTGCTCTTTTTGTGAGATGTTATCTCGAATATTTTATCAGTTCTTTCTCGATTAACTCCTACGTCTTTTAAACTTTCATATTATCAACATTACTTTTTTGCATTTTCTAATATTTTTTTTTCTTTTAAATTTCAGTTTAGATTTGTTGTGTACTTTTAAATTCGAAAGTAATAAATCATTTCTGAGAATGTTCGATACATTGCAACAACATTGTCACGAATGGTTGATTTATAATATTATCTTCGTCAATCTACTGTGACTGGTTTTTATTGCCTTGTCTGTTACACACCCTTTTTGAATTAAATTGACGTTTTCCCACCTGTTGCGAGGGGGGGGGGGTCTAGTATACGCTGACAGCACCCCCTGCAGAGGAGCAAGACCCCATCGCAAAAAAGAACATGCCTACATCACTGAAGGCGACCGTGGTGTAATGGTTATCGTCGTGGGAAATTGACAGAGTGACCCGAGTTCAAATCGTGGTCGCGGCTGGTTTCATATCATATCATATCATATCATATCATACACACACACGCGCGCGCGCACATCTCAGTCGGTAGAGCGTTCGGCTAGAAACCACAAGGTACCGGGTTCGATACCGGCCCTCGCCAACTCAGCGAATGAGTAGCACGGGGATCTGTGCGGTAAAGTGAGGAGCTGATGGTAGGTGTGGCGCTCCACCTCACACACAAAAACTCAGCGAATGAGTAGCACGGGGATCTGTGCGGTAAAGTGAGGAGCTGATGGTAGGTGTGGCGCTCCACCTCACACACAAAAACAATCTCCTTGGTTTAGCGCTAATGAAAAGGGGATAAACTCCCTCGCTGATTGGCTGATACCGACTTTAGGCCATCCCGACGACTTTACTTATATATATATATATATATATATATATATATATATATATATATATATAAGATTTTTTAGATGTTTGTTGTTTTTTTTAGAAGTATTGTTGAATAAAGTATATATTATTATTTATATGTTTGCTTGAAGGCAATTACAATGCGTATATCGCATAAAATTCGATAATTATAGAAGATAATAATGACAAGTGAATTTCGGTAAAGAATTATTCGATGTGTAGAACACCGTATAGACTGTTTCAACTTTATTAAGTCTCATCAGCGATGTATACTAACGATTTCCCTCCGAGAGAAATCGAAACCGGGACTTCAGCAGGATAGTCAGAAACCATACTGCCTCGGCCACGATACAGTACAGGACAATCCTTGCGAAATTAACCTGTCAATGATACTGATACGTCTCTACCATATGAGGTAAGGGGACGTTGAGTGAATAATAACAAACCCGGGCCTTATGCTCTTCGGCGAAGGAAATAAGATTTTTTGGGTGTTTTTTTTTAGAAGCATTGTTGAAAAAGTATATATTATTATTTATATTTTTGCTTAAAGGCAATTACAATGCGTATATCGTATAAAATTCGATAATTATAGAAGATAATAATGACATATAAACCTCCACACGAACAGGATATGATACGAACAGGATGTGATACAAACGTTGTTTAACAAGTTTTAATTGTTAAAAAAAAAACATATAGACTGGTAGCCTAACTAAGAAACAGCCTCGTCCAGGATTTGAACTCTGATTACCGAGTCCGATTTCCACGATGATAACCATTACACCACGGGCACCTCTGTATACAATGATACGAGAATCACCCGAAGGCCTCTCAACCAATTCTGTACCTAGACCAAATGAACCTGCTGTCCCCCCTGAGCCATCACAACCAGGTACCGAGTACGTGAACACCAACTCAAACACCTCAAAAGAACGTGCTCCAGTGACACAAAGCATGCTCCGGGCACTGAAGAGATTGCAACCAGACAACAAGCTGAGTCTCAATGAACTTTAACTGCCTTCACATGGACTGAAACTCCGTCGGCGGGGGGAGATGTAGACACTGCTCATACTTTTGTTGTTTATGTTTCAACCATTGTTGGGTGGTCTCTGTTTACCTGATTGATCTGACAATTCGTCAGTTCTCCTAATTCTACAGTGAGACTAACAAAACACAATGGACACTGCTTGAGAAGCAAGGGAGAACTCATAAGTGACATTCTCCTATCAGAATGAATACCCAGGCAGAGACCACTGTTGTCACCAATCCTCGAGAATCACCCGAAGGCCTCTCAACCAATTCTGACCTAGATCAAATGAACCTGTTGTCCCCCCCCCCCAACCTGAGCCATCACAACCAGGCACCGAGTACGTGAACACCAACTCAAACACCTCAAAAGAATGTGCTCCAGTGACACAAAGCATGCTCCGGGCACTGAAGAGATTGCAACCAGACAACAAGCCGGGTCTCAATGAACTTTAACTGCCTTCACATGGACTGAATCTCCTCTGGCAGGGGAGATGGATACAATGAACTGTACTGATGAACTTCGATTTGTTTTTACATAGACTGAAACCCCTTCGGCGGGGGAGGGGGAGATGTAGACACTTCTCATACTCTTGTTGTTTATGTTTCAGCCATTGTTGGGTGGTCTCCGTTCATCTGATTGATCTCACAATTCGTCTGTTCTTCTAATCTCACAACCTCCGCTGGTTGTATTTTATATAGCGCTAATACCCTTGGGAAAGGTATATGTTGTGGGGGTTTCAGGGGTCAAATAAGAACAAAAAGACGGGTAACAAATGTATTAACAAAAGAGCAGACAATTACACTACAGAGAAGTGGGAATTACGTCCGACAATAGAGTTATGAGCTGACTCGCATTGGCTTACTCTACAAGCCATAATTGTCCCTGTTACTTATAGTAACCTTCGGCGCATTCCATTAGTCTATAGGGTATATCACCTATAACAGTATACATCCAACTATTCTCCCTTCAGCTATGGGAAAATAGTAGGGTAGCCTTGGTATGGCTACTGGTCTAAGAAAATGAAAACTGAATTCAAACCTATTAAACTCCGCTTAAGAAGTTGACCTTGTGTCACACCCTGTTCACGCGGAGGTGTTGGTAATGTTATTGAATGTTATTGAAGCCGCAGGTTTTATATCGGAATGTCCTTCTCGTTGATAGATGCTTTAACTTAAGATGAGGTTTCTTCATTCAGTTTATCAGAATTACTTTTTCCCAGCTTAACGATTTTTCGACTGGGAACCACAAGGTTCCGGGTTCGATACCGGCCCTCGTCAACTCAACTTATGAGGGGCACAGGTTTCTTTGCGGTAAAGTGAGGAGCTGATGGTAGGTGTGGTGCTCCACCTCAGATACTAAAAAAACAATCTCCTTGTTCCAGCGCTAGAGAAAAGGTGATAGACTCCCTCGCTGTTTGGTTGATACCGACTTCAGGCCACCCCGACGACTTTACTTACTTACGTTTAGTGGTCTAATAGCAAAATAAAGCTACAATGCAAGGGTGCTAGTTATCCATTGAATATACAAGGGGTACATCCACCCTTTAATGGGGCTTTTTCAATCTTGTCGGGTGTCTAGCCAGTCTCCTCACCAGGTAAAACTGGCGGGGGACTCGGTTTAGTTACCCGACTATGTGACAGCACTCTGTTACATGGTACCAGGAGCACTCTTCGAGTGATCAAAGATATATAAACTCATACATACACGCCTTTGTTTGCTGTCAACTTGTGTTCGAATAAGACCATTTCCTGTTGTTTTTTTGTTGTTTTTTTTTTGGGGGGGGGGTCATAGTTGGGTGCCAGTAGCATTTGATACTGTAACCTTGTGTTTTCTCAGATGACTCACCAGGCCAGCCCTGGAGAGACATTGAGTTGGCATCCTTCCGTCTACGAGAGACGATGGAGTAGTGTCCAATTTTTAACTACGTAGCCTGGGCAGGTTCATATGGAGGATAAGCTGTTGCCCAAGCAGCAAATCTCCCCTCTCCACACTGCCACCGTGATCCAAAGGAAAGGTAAGGAACCTATGCAGTTTGGCAGCGGTAGTGTCGCAGGAGTTGCCGGAACTGAAGTTATCGCAATGCAGGTGTAAAGAAAAATAAGGTGACAATGGTGTTGTTTCTTAACCTGTGATTTGTTCTTAATATTTCGAGATAAAAATCTATCTACAGAAGATCTCGGGAACTGAAGTTGTTGTCTTGCTATGGCATTCGTCAGGTAAACGAAATTTCTTTTTGAAAATGATACAAACGGTATTTTTTTTAAAACTGTATTCTCGTGTTGCATGTTTACGGGAATGCGCTTTTTTGTTTGTACGTGTGCGAATGTTGTCATGTCCGTGTGCATGAAAATGCGTGAGGACTGTGACGTTATGATCGTATCCACGCGCGTGTGGACGTATGAATGTGCGTATTTGTGTTTGGTGTCCTTGGTGATGTATAATATTTCGTGTTGGACGCAATGGCCTTCAAAGCCAACCACCAAACCAATATAAACACAATGCTTCAAGCAAATTATAAAACCCCTTTATATATATATATATATATATATATATATATATATAAAGAGAGAGACAGACAGACAGACGGACAGACAGAGGGACAGAGACAAAGAGAGAGAGAGAGACCTACGAACAGTGTGCTAAATATTTTTGATATGAACTCATGTATTTCCATTGAAGTCAATCACGATAGAATATGCATATACAAGTTTTATATTTTTAAACCGGATATTTTTCAAACCTCAAGCCTGAAAGCTGCTTCTAGACCTTGTCATGGTTCACGCATTTTGACTTAACTAGATTATTACTCGAGTCTAGGTGTGTCCCTCCCCGTGTGCAAGGATATAAACTCGATAACGCTATTACTATTAATTGTGTGCATATCTTTTCAGCACCTTCTTAAAGGAAATAAAAATTGACACGGAACACACAGTTGAAAACCGGTTTGGTGTGTTATGTATCCGGTGTTGATCTATCCAGCGTTGAGGGGGAGGGACAAAAGATTAAATAAAAATGACAACGAACAAGATAGACGTACAACACTGCATGTTGTTGCTTATCAAGTTGTATAAAATACCCTAACAAATAAAAAATAGAAATTTTTTAAAAATTAGTGAAATAGATCACTAATTAGGACTGAGCCTATTCTAGTAGCGAAGATTTATGAGGTTTGAATTCAGAGTTTTCCTTCTCCTAGACTGGTTGCCTAACCAAGGTTAAAGATTCCAGTCTGCCCTACTATTTACCCATAGCTGGAGGGAGAGTAATTAGATTCATACCTTACTCAAGGGTAATTAGCGCTACGTGAACTGTAGCTTCGTCCAGGATTTGAACTCAAGTCGACGAGTCCATTTCCTACAACTCTAACCATTACACCAAGACCTCCAACCAAGACTATGAAAGATGGTGTGGTTAGAACAGCACATATTATATTGGTTGGTTGGTTGGTCGGTTGGTTTTTACGGCATGTCAACCCTTGGGTTATTTTATGCCGAAGACGTTTTCTGTATTCAGTTATTTAGTTATTTAGTTGGATAGATAGTGGGTTGGTTGGCTGGTTAAATTTTACGGCATGTCAAACCTTGGGTTATTTTATGCCGTAGAGGTTTTCTGTATTCAGTTATTTAGTTGGTTGGTTGGTTGGTTGGATTTTACGGCATGTCAACCCTTGGGTTATTTTATGCCGACGACGTTTACTGTATTCAGTTATTTAGTTGGATGGATAGTTGGTTGGTTGGCTGGTTAAATTTACGGCATGTCAACCCTTGGGTTATTTTATGCCGAAGACGTTTTCTGTATTCAGTTATTAGTTGGTTGGTTGGTTGGTTGGTTGGATTTTACGGCATGTCAACCCTTGGGTTATTTTATGCCGAAGACGTTTTCTGTATTCAGTTATTTAGTTATTTAGTTGGATGGATAGTTAGTTGGTTGGTTGGCTGGCTGGTTGGTTGGATTTTACGGCATGTCAACCCTTGGGTTATTTTATGCCGAAGACGTTTTCTGTATTCAGTTATTTAGTTATTTAGTTGGATGGATAGTTAGTTGGTTGGTTGGCTGGCTGGTTGGATGGTTGGATTTTACGGCATGTCAACCCTTGGGTTATTTTATGCCGAAGACGTTTTCTGTATTCAGTTATTTAGTTATTTAGTTGGATGGATAGTTGGTTGGCTGGCTGGTTGGTTAGATTTTACGGCATGTCAACCCTTGGGTTATTTTATGCCGAAGACGTTTTCTGTATTCAGTTATTTAGTTATTTAGTTGGATGGATAGTTGGTTGGCTGGCTGGTTGGTTAGATTTTACGGCATGTCAACTCTTGGGTTATTTTATGCCGAAGATATTTTCTTTATTCAGTTATTTAGTTGGTTGGCTGGTTGGTTGGTTGGTTGGATTTTACGGCATGTCAACCCTTGTTGGGTTATTTTATGACGAAGATGTTTTCTGTATACAGTTATTTGGTTGGTTGGTTGGTTGGTTGGTTGGATTTTACGGCAGTCAACTCTTGGGTTATTTTATGCCGAAGACGTTTCTTTATTAATCCTTATTGAGTTCAAATTTTTTAACACATTTTTAAACTATTAAATGAATAAAGAATTATGTATTTAACCCATAGATTGGACCTTAATAGGTAATACCACTCCGGGTCTCAGTGGAACCAGGAATAATGGCGATGAAAGAGGTACCCCACAGTCCCAAGATCCCCAGAATTGGAACCTGACCACAAGATGCAGTTTAACGTCATACCCAGGACACTAAGACGCTCCACCACCGCTTTCTTGCACATAGATGATAGAAAGTACCGGGGGGTTGCCATAAGAGCAATACGGTCGGGATAATCATAGTGCTAGGGCTTGACATGACCAGCCGATTGATTGGAGAGGCCCTCTTCCGACTGAAAGTCTAGCCCAAGGACCAAAATGGCGTATTGCATGACATAGACTGCTCAGCCACCAGGATTCGGTCCTTAAGCAAACATTAATGGTTAACAAGCTTAGCAGATCATTAGTAGCGAGTTCGAATCTCACTGATGCCTAATATTTCTGGCCTTGTGCCGCATCTAATATATGCTTAGTAAATAACTATATGTCATGTTCCATGATCACCATCCTCGGCCAAACAGGTGAACCTCTGCAGGTGTGCAGTTGATTTATTTTATACGGATGATTTGTTTTAGAAATTACTTTTATTAACTTTATGAGCATTAATAAATTGCAAGAAATAATTTTCATTAGCAAAAATCCCTGATGTATTGATTTATCTACTTTTAAGATTTACAAATGCTGGACATTATAAAGCAGAATTTCAATGCTATTTCTATGCATATTTTAATTTTTAAATAATAAATTATTAAATCTTCGAATATAGATAAAATCTTCATTGTTTTGCACAAAATACATGAACGGATTATAGTTAATGTGTATATGTATTTACTGTGTTATCAATGCTTTTATTTTCGTAGTTTCATCTGGACATACACCCAAACATATATTTACCAACCCCTCCGCACGAGCAGGATGTGACACAAGGTCAATTTCTTAAGCGGAGTTTAATAGGTTTGAATTCAATTTTCATTTTCTTAGACCAGTAGCCATACCTTTTTTCTTCATAGTTTTCCTTCTCCTAGACTGGTTGCCTAACCAAGGTTAAAGAGCCCAGTCTTCCTTACTATTTAACCATAGCTGGAAGGAGAGTAGAATTTATACCTTTCCCAAGGGTATTAGCGCTAAGTGAAATACAATTACCGCGTCTAGGATTTGAACTCGGGGCGACGAGTCCATTTCCTATGACTTTAACCATTACACCACGCGCCTCCTACATACTCACAACTGCTCTTCATCTATGCATTGATAGATCACTTTTGCTTTATCATTTTTCACCAAAATGTTTTTAGTAAAGGGCCTCAGCAGGAGAGAATCTTGACACTGATTAAGTCAAAAACCGACCAACCTCTTTCTTTCCTCTCTGTCTATCACTTTCGTCCCCTCTGTGTCTCTCTTGACTACCTCTTTGTTAAATAATGTTACGATAGCAAGAAACAGCGCGGATCTGTAACTAATAAAAGATTGCTTTTCATATTCGATATTGTGAACTGTAACATTTAATAGTGTCGTATTCTACATTCCTCCATGTCCCATTAAGCGGACCATATGACCTTTAGGCACCCCTTTTTGATCTCGATTCAGAAGGACATGTTTTTCATTTACCCCATCAACATCCGGTTGTTTGTTAGGGGTTAGGGTTTAGTTTTATAATTTTTTAAAAACTCTAAAAATCGTCTGTTAACAAACAACCGGATATTGACGGTGTAAATAAAAAAAAAACATGTCCTTCTGAATCGAAATAAAAAAGGGGGTGCCTAAAGGTTATATGGTCCCCATAAACTTTGAACTTACCTCCCTTTAACCCTTTGTAGATACCCCCATGTTACCGTTCTCCTGTGTAGAAGTTATGTAGTCTTTTATTCGCTATTAAAGCCTTAGCAACAGATCTCCTGAGTTTCTTCTCATACTTCAGTGTTGATAGCATAACTTGGACAAACAACATCAAGTTTTGCTTTAAAAATTGACTAGCAGCGGCTACCCGGCGTCGCCTGGGTAGAGAGGGATTTTTTAAAAGTTAATCCCGCAGATCCATTATTACTTAATGGTGATTTGAATCCTCGTGGGATGCCTCATTTAAATCCCTATGTAAAAAAAAAATAGACCTTGCATTGATCCAGCTATTCTGAAAAGAAATGTTAATGTCTACTATCTAAAATATTAAATGAAAAAAAAATTCCATGCTGTTATCATTTGAATTTTTATTTTTTAATTATCTTCACGAATATAAATCAAATCTCTATTTTTTTGCTCAAAAACCAAGCCCTGGTGATATTTAATGTATAAATGGCGTAGAGTCGAAGCAGGGTTGAGTTGGTTGGCCGGACGCAGGTGTGCGTGGTAGTGGCTCTTTGATCCTGCCTGCCGGTCGGTCGGCGATACTAATGGCTTGGAAGCCCTCGGTCAACTGTTTTGGTCCAATGCCAGACTTATATAGTAACGAGATAGGCTCCAGAAAGGCCTTTCATGATTCTGGGGGGAAAGCTTCTCATTGGCCGAAAATCCGTATTCTGTTTATAATATTATTTTTTATTGTTTAGGAATTCCTTTCAAGCGGAACTCAGTCCGAGCCTATGCGCAGAACTGTGTTAATTTGGTCACTTTGTTTTAGGGTACTGTTGGGTTAACTTCCGCTGGTAGGCGTCCGTGACTTGTGTTTTGTTTTGTTTTGTTAGCGAGTGGATATATTGTGAAATAAGGATTGTGAATCATAAGAGATATCTATTTCTGTTATAACATATATATATACTTTGTTGTTAATTGTTTTAATTTCGAAGTTTCCTCCAGACATACACATACACAAAACTGCCCTTTATGTATGTATAGAATTTTAAAAAAACATGACTTATACACGGTAAATTAAATAAGATTAAACTCTATTTAAAGATCTATTGGCAAAAACATGTCATACAGTGAAGAAAAAGTCTTTAAATAAACTGAAAGAAAATCGGATGTTATAATTCCGCTGCTTTAAGCATGATTAACTGAAAAGTCACAATTGAGATAATTTCTTCGCACGACTTCCAGTTGACTTTTGTTATATAATCTCTCTCTCTCTCTCTCTCTCTCTCTCTCTCTCTCTCTCTCTCTCTCTATCTATCTATCTATCTATCGGTCTATCTATCGATCTATCTATCTCCTATCACTGAGAATCTAACCCTACTGCTTCTAACAAGATAATAATAAGATGCTATGCAACACCAACAACGAACAAAAGCCTGCACGCTACAATCGTAAAATTTCGATCCACTTTTTTCATAAGAAGCAATGACGTAATTGTTTATATTTTTTCCTCGTAGTCCATCCTTCAACGACCCGATGTCGTATATCCCTTATACGACATCGGGTATATAAACGGGAGGGAGATAGAGAGATTCACAGATAGAGTAGTAGGGATGGGATGATGGCTCTTACTTGTCAATATCTGCTTACTGCTTCTAACTCCGCCCTGTCGGCTGGGGCATTAGATTGCACTGACTGCACCTCTGCAGAGGGGTAAGACTCCCCCAATGGGGCCACCTGTTGGCCGTGTGTGGCGACCCGTGATGCTTAAGGATAGAGCCCAGGTGGATGAGCAGTTCATGACATGCAATACTCCACTTTGGCCCTATCTTGGGCTAGACGGGCGGTTGGAGAGGCCCCCTCCGATCAATCGGCTGGTCACGTCAAGCCCTAGCACCTATATGATTTCCCCAACTCTATTGCCCTTATGGCAAGCCCCAACCCCTTTTTATCATATGGGTTCTAGAAGGCGGTGGCTGCGGGTCTACATGTGCTGGGAATGACTTTAAACTCTATCTGATGGTGAGGTTCCAGTTTTGGGTGTTTGGGGAATGTGGAGCACCCCTTCATCACCATTGCTCCCTGGTCCACTCAGACCCAGAGTGGTAGTACCTGTTAGGGTCCCATCTATGGATTAAATAGAAAAACATGAGTTCATAAACAAAATTGTATTATGCATTAAGAATGAATTTATTTCACAACTTTGTCGGCATTAAATAACCCATCGAGGTTGATATGCCGTAAAACAAAACAAACCAAACCAAACCTGCTTTTAACTCAGTCGCCATCCTCTTAAGGTTGACTTATCTTCAGGGCTTTCTGTTAAGGGTTGGTTCTTCTTTTTTTGTTGGACAGGTTATTTCTTGTTTTTAATAATCAATTAACAAGACTTGGTTGTTTTCTGATAACATAAAGATTTATTTCACAACCCATTCCATTTTGATTAAACCGACCCTCAGAGCCGACAATAGCGTCCACGCTCCTCGAAGGTCGGGTCGCATCTGAAGCTAAAACTATCTCACGCCTAAATACGTCTACCGGAAGGTGAAGTCGGGTCATAATCATGCTAATCCTAACCCTAATGGCTATGGAAATTTCCTCACCTTCGACTTTAAATCTAACGGACCCCGATTCAAAAATTCTAATTACAGGTACGTATATAAATCATAAGCTGCCTATGAAATTATGTAACACTTTGAGTAAAATTCAATTTGGCTCGACATTGCCCCCGCAGTATAACACTCATAATGTATTTGATTAGTATTCATTTTCCTACCAACAACAGTTGGAACTGAAGAATATAAAATAGAGGTGAAATTAAACTCCCAGTTTAGATATCTGCCATGACAATCACAAAACACTCCCACAGATCAGCTTCTTGCATTGTCTTGAATACCTTAAAGACTCTCTGTTGTGGGGTTTTAAGGGTCAAAATAAGACAAACAACTGGTAACAATGTATACAAATGTATTGAACAAAAAGGAGTAGAAATTACAGCAAAGAAAGTGGCGATTACGTCCGACCATACAGTTACGAGCTGACTCGTATTTGCTTCGTGTCAAGCCACAATTGTTCCTGCTACTTATAGTAGTCGTCGGCGCATTCCATTTATGTACATAGGTTATATCACCTATAACACTGTCTTTTCTGCATTTTCATCATTTTCTCTTGTCAAAATCAACTTCATTATGGCACTTGCACAATCTATTAATAAACACCAACGCAGAGGGAAAGTGAGACAAGACACTAGGAATATGTTGTTTACACAATTAGTTGACAAGTTAGAAAGAAAGAAAGAAAGAAATGTATATATATATATATATATATATATATATATATATATATTATATATATTGTTTGTTTGTTTGTTTGTGTGTGTGTGTGGTGTGTGTGTGTGTGTGTGTGTGTGTGTGTTTATGAAAAGCGGTTGACTTCACAGAGAAGGCAAAAAATCGAGCGAGTCGCAATTTTGACTGTCGATAAAAATAGTTAACCGAATAAGTCGTATTTATGAATGAATATAAAAGTGCTCAATATCTTTGTTGAGCTGGTTTAGAAAACAGATATAACCAGAGTATATATATATATTCACCGATATATATATTTACATGCCATAAAACCCAATCAACCATACAACAATTAAAATAAAATGATCGTGAGATATTAACTTGTTAAACAATTGAACAAAAAACAACAGAAACTTCAGCAAGTCAGGTTGGATACATTGTGGAAGGACAATATGCAAACGAAGTCACACAGGGACAATGGCTGTGCTATACCAAACTTAATCTTCCTCATGCTGTCATACATCTGGGTGGAGGTAATTCAAATTTAGGTTATTAAGACCCAGCCCAGTAAATAAAGTCGGATTTCTTTTTGTGGGGTAGGTGGGGGGGTGCTTCCCAAACACTGGATACACTGGATCTGTTTTTATTTGGGTTTTAATATACTATTCTTGTTTTATCAGTTTTCTTCTTTTCTTTCCTTTTTTTTTTTTTTCCTTTTTAACCTCTGTGTTCCTACCATCGTTAACTTCCTCTTCCTCATTCTGTTTCTACTTCTTCGTCTTCTTCTTCTTCTTCTTCAATTTCTTCTTCTTCTTCTTCTTCTTCTTTTTCTTCGTCTTCTTCATCTTCTTGCTAATCCTATTTCTTTCTTCTTCTTTTCCTTCTTCTTCTTCTTTTCTTTGTCTCCTTCTTCTTCTTCTTCTTCTTCTTCTTCATCCTATTCTTCTTCTTATTCCTCCTCTTCTTTTCCTTCTTCTTTGTCTTCTTTGTCTTCTTCTTGTTTATCCTATTTCTTTATTCTTCTTTTCCTTCTTCTTCTTCTTCTTCTTCTTGTTCTTTGTCTTCTTCTTCTTCTTCTTCCTTATCTTATTTCTTCTTTTTCTTTCTCTTCTTCTTCCTCTTCTTTTCCTTCTTCTTCTTCTTTATCCTATTTCTTCTTCTTCTTCCTCTTCTTTTCCTTCTTCTTCTTCTTCTTTATCTTATTTCTTGTTGTTGTTGTTGTTGTTGTTGTTGTTGTTCTTCTTCTTCTTCTTCTTCTTCTTCTTCTTCTTCTAAAACGATAGAAAAAAACAATGGAAGCAACTTCCATTGTTTTTTTTCTATCGTTTTTTACAGGGAGGACGAAAACCACGAAATCGTATTAACTAATTTCTGGTTTCTTTGTTTAATTGCATATCAACTTTCGTGAGTTATTTAATGCCAAAGCCATCCTATTTAAAACAGTAGTAGCTGAAGGGATGAGACGGTTCATACCTTTCCCCAGAGGTAGTAGTCCGAAAGTGAACGTAATAGTACGACTGAAGTTCGAATTCGCTTACTGCAAGGAGGAGAGTGGCTAGACACCCGACAAGATTGAAAAAGACCCATTAAATGGTGGATGTACCCCCTTGTAGATACAATGGATAACTAGCAATATTTATATATATTATATATATATTATATATTTTTTTAACAAACAAACGAGTAGTGTACGTATGTAAGTTGAAAATGGAAATGAATCCGACAATATGTGAAAGGATAAATAAATGAAGGAAAGAAAATGTTGAATGGATAAAATTTATTTAATTACCAACACGTATGTTTATATGAATATATCTTATGGCATATAAATATATCTTATGGCATATTTTATATGAATATGTTTATATAAATATATTTTTATAAATATATCAAACCTTTTACCCTAACGAAGGCCGTTTTTCATTGTATACTTAAATATTTTATAATTTTCTATTATTATTATTTCATTTCATATTTAAAATAATAATAAACAGAATACATGTGTACATGAACAAACTACTGGTCGAAACACGTGTTGGTAAATTTAATTAAATCAATTTTATCCGTTCAACATTTTCTTTCCTTTATTTATTTATCCTTTCAACATATATATATATATGTGTGTGGGGTGTGTGGAATGGTATTAGAATGAATCCGACAGAATGAGGTAAAATAAGGAATGAAAGAACAAAACTCAGACAAGAATGTATGGTATATTTCACTGGAATGTTAAATTCCGCTTCTTCAAGCCTTTATTGAATCATTAGGATCATACAAGTGATCATACTTGTATGATCCTAATGATTCAATAAAGGCTTGAAGAAGCGGAATTCAACATTCCAGTGAAATATACTACACATTTTTGTCTGAGTTTTGTTCTTTCATTCCTTGTTTTACCACACACACACACACACACGTATATATATATAATATATTATATATATATATATATATATATATATATATATATATATATGGGGGGAGTGCGTATGTGCGCGTGTGCATATGTATTTTTTTTAAACTCTCAGTCCTAAACATTGCTTCATAATGATAGCAAAATAAAAACAACCACCGGGAGTCCACACAACAAACAATTTTACAAATGTATAGGGTGGACCGTAATCATTGAACACATTTTAAATTCTATTTTCTCGATTTCTCATATCACGTAAAGTGTGGTTTAGCATATCCTGGCATTGCCTATCTATCGTAAATTTGTAACAACACGAAGGATCTCCTTTCGGGATGGTGCCTCTCGCTTTCCAAAATGCTGTCCGAATTTTCTTTGGGCTGCAACGATAGTTCTTTGACTGGCGAAGTATTCTTCGACTACATATGCAATTTCTATCGGATTCCACGACACTATGGGGATCACCAAAATCAATACCTGAAAGTAATAAAAACTTAATGGAATATTCCAATCCTAGATAACATGTAAGACTTTTGTGTATTAGTTATGTAATAAATATATTAGGTTGTTACAAAAATAATGGCCGATTTCAAATACATACATTTATTGTTGAAACATTAACAGTAGAAATGTTAAAATGAGTTAAAATATGATCTTTGGGCAGCTATGCATCTCTGTCATCGATCTACGAGGTCATTTATTTCGCGTTGGTAAAAAGTTATTGGCTGTGATGCAACAAAATCTTTAAATGATGATTCCACCTCTTCTTTAGATCGAAAAGTTTTACCATTTAAAAATGTGCTTAAGTGCCTAAAAAAATGATAATCAGTAGGTGAAAGATCGGGAGAATATGGAGGGTGTGGTAAAGTCTCGTATTCCAAGTCTGTGAGTTTCTGTACAGTCAATCTTGCAACATGTGGTCGCGCGTTATCGTGAAGGAGAATTGGACCACGTCGATTCACTAATGTAGGTCTTCTTTTTTGCAAGCAAGCGTCCATATGAGCGAGTTGATTGCAGTAAATCTCTGTAGTAATGGTCTGATTGGTTTTCAAAAAGTCGTAGTGGATAACACCTATTGCAGACCACCAGACGGTCATCATAATCATTTGCTGGTGCAACTTTGACTTTGGGAAGTGTTTGGGGGATTCATCACGATCAAGTCATTGATCTGATCGTTTACGTTTGTCGTAAAAGATCCACTTTTCGTCACAAGTGACTATTCGGTCAAGAAAGGGGTCAAGATTGTCAAGATTCTGTCAAGATTCGGTCAAGATTGGTGTTACTCAAACAGAGCATCGAGCACACTTCAAACCATCTAAGTTTTTGGTGCTCATTGAGCTCATGAGGAACCCATTTATCGAGCTTTTTCACCTTTCCAATACTCTGTAAATGGCGTGAAGCTGTTGCAATGCTAACACCAAGGGTCTGAGACATTTCTCTGACACATTGTCGTGGATTTTGCTCAACAACTGCATGCAATTGTTCATTGTCAAGACTGCATGTCCGTCCTCTACCTTCTTCATTTTCAAGACTCTCATCTCCACTGCGGAATTTCTGGAACCACCTTCGTACAGTCCGATTACTAGTGGATTCATCTCCCCACGCTTTGTTGATATTGGCAGCAGTTTCGCAGGCATTGTGCCCAAGCTTGAACTCATGCAACATAAGAAGGCGAAGGTCATGTTTAGGCATGTTCATCTTTGAAGGTTCCTATTTTTCAAAAAAACTTTCTATCTGAAAATGAATTAGATTTTATTTTTGAGCACACATTAATTATTATATATGCAAAAATTCACCTGAAATAAACAACAAATTCTATGTTAAAATGACATTTCAAAACCGAGCACTTCAATCGGCCATTATTTTAGTAACAACTTAATACTTAGTACTCTGTGTCGCTTTTGTCAAATTCACAATTAAAATTAAGTGAATAAAAAATCAAATAAGAGAAAAGACTTTTTTTTTCATCAATTCAAAGAATAATATTGTTTTTAAAACTACAAAAAGTGAAAACTCAGTAGAAAAATGGGTAATTTATGAGGAAGTGCGTCCCGGTCTCCTGCCTCAAAAATTGCTACCCGGTGACTATTAAAAGAACAGTCTATTCTATTCAAAAGTATCCATCTTCATATCTATCTATCTATCTATCTCAATTTGTTCATATTTATCTATATTACTTTAAATACTTAGATTTTTTTATTCATGTTTGTTTAATGTCTTGTTTTTAGTTTAAATAAACAAGAATTACGACAAAAAAAGATGCGACCCCCCCCCCCCAAATACATTTACTTGTCGAAAATATATATCTCCATTTATTCATATCTATCTATATCATTTTGTTTGTTTATCTATCTATCTATCTCAGTCTATTCCAAACTATATATCCATCTTCATATCTAAACAAGAATTACGACAAATTACAATAAATAAACAAGAATTACGACGAGCTGGGGTTGTTATTTTGATAGTCACCGGGTAGCAATTTTTGAGGCAGGAGACCGGGACGCACTTCTCATAAATTACCGAAAAATGATTTTTCGAAGTTTTAAGAAAATAACTTAAATTTTCAAATAACTTTTTTCGGGTCTTGAAATTTTTGAATTTTTAAATTCTTTTTTGTTTTTTATGACTCAGTCTTCTAGATTTATCTTTCTTGAAATGTAGAAATTAGGTACTGGAAATTTTTTTTTAATCAAATGAGCAAATGTGACCCACGCCACACACACGATCCTAACATTTTTTTTAAAGTTTTGTTTTTTAACAAAAAAAAAAAACTATTCATTATATTTTAAGTGTATAATTTACTAGATAAAAATGTGTCTCGTCATTATGTTACATAATCTATGCGGTTGCATAAGATTATTGTCAATCCCCTGTATTTCTAAAGGGATGGCCTTTTCATATCACGGGCGGGACTTTCCATGGAATAGTACAGAAAGCTCGCGAAATAAGTGAAGTCACGTGGGACCTGGTTGGTTCCTCAGTTTTCAGTTGGACGTCGGGCAGAGAGGATGTCCTGCCTTAAACTGGAACTCACAATGCATACACGCGCTATGTTAGTCAGATATTTAGTTACATGAAATGTATAGTTAAGGAAATAAAAGTTTAAGAAAAACAACACAGTCTTGTGATTAATGAATGTCTTGGTGGCAAGACTGATCTAGAAGAAGAAATGAGTTAAGTCGAGGCCACCGAAAGTATATATCGGTGGCCTCGTTAAGTGCGACTGACCACCAAGACGCTAGAAGAGATGTTAGAAGAGATCTAGAAGAACTTAAGATATCAAAGACGCTAGAAGAAGAAGAATAGAAATAAGTAAAGAAAGGGGTATGCAAAATTTGAAAGCCGAAATCAAACCTTCCTTTAAGTTAAGAAATAAACAATTAATTCGAAATATATTATTATGTAAATAAATCTTTTTTAAAAATACTCCGATGTATATACAAATCTAAACAACAAAATAAGAGACTAATTTTTTGTTTGTTTGTAAAACGAGCCGAAAAAAAATCATAATAAAAATAATCGTTATTTTGACGGTGAATAATCATGCCATCTTACATCTTCCTTAAATATCTGGATATATTTTAATTGAATAAACAGATTTATTTGGACAGATAAATAAACAAATGACAGAATCAACACAAAATATAAATATTAACATATTTTCTATATAAGGGTGCGTAAGAGAAAAAGGTAGAAAAACACGGAAGTACACACAAATCCTAAAGAGCGACACAAAACTTGGACTATTTTACATCGTTTATATCATTATATCATTATTGTTGGAAATTGGGTTATCTGCCCACCGGAAGTCCGGACAATAGGGGACAGAGCATGGAACCCTGAATCAGCAGAACCAATACTGCAGGCACTAGCAGAAGACCAGAGTCGGCACGCTAGAGAAAGACGCCAACTCCGACAAGCAGACAACAAGATAAGTGCACACAAATCTCTTGTATTACCTTTATATATTCCGCCAGTAGAAATTCTCTGGCAAACTCTTAAAGACATTTGCACAAGAATTGTATACACACACTTTAATAACTAACCCTCAAATAAACTGTTAACCCATTTATAAACTCTATAATTTGCCTTGTCTCCTTCCTTTACGACTGAGATACTAATTCACCCCAGTATTTCTATTACTTTGCCAGAGAATTTCTACTGGCGGGATATATAAAGGTAATACAAGAGATTTGTGTGCACTTATCTTGTTGTCTGCTTGTCGGAGTTGACGTCTTTCTCTAGCGTGCCGACTCTGGTCTTCTGCTAGTGCCTGCAGTATTGGTTCTGCTGATTCAGGGTTCCATGCTCTGTCCCCTATTGTCCGGACTTCCGGTGGGCAGATAACCCAATTTCCAGCATTATATGTATTTTAAAGGCATTTAAGATATTGAAAACTCATAGTAGATCCTTTTGTGGAGAAACAGCGCAAAGTTTATTGTTGCAATTTACAGTTGACTCATCATTGAAAATCAGACTCTCCATATGTTACATATTAATTGGATCCCTATTACTTTTCAAGGTAGTATAGAAATCCTTATGGCGATCAGTACAGCTGATGGCCTTGAGAGTGAGTGACAATGCTTGACCTCACTCTCACCTTGCGTTCTGGGATGAACGTGAGAATCGGAAGCGATAGAAAGCCCTTCCGGTTTAAGGTGTAAGCAACTGAGTCAGTTGCAGTAGACAGTTAGAGTTAGTCAGTTGCAGTTAGTCAGTTGCAGTAGTTAGTTGCAGAGTTAGAAGCTAGCAAGATGTGAGCTGACTGCGCAGTTGTCTGGCCTGGGGATCCGGAATAAAATAACATCAAAGGTAAATCGAAGTCTTGTTGTTATTACTAAAAGCTAACAATGACACAAGGCTTCTGATAAGAAATGATCCCCAGCAGAACCAGACACGGAATCCCCATCTAAGAAAGACCAAGATAGATGATAGAAGTACCAAGCCTGCCAGAAGAGAAGTACGTAACACAAAAAACTCATCTTCATCTTGGAAATGTTCTAGCATATCCGTATAAAAATCACAACGAGATTTACGTAATTACGCAGCTATGAACAACTTATGTAACTTACGTATCAATGATCAGTGTGTCAAGTATTTACTTATATAACGATGATGCAGCATACATAGTCTTTAACTCGAAATGGAATGTAGGTAAAAGATTTAATCATATGATTACCCCATCCGTAAAGAAAAAGTGAGAGAAAGAAAGATAGATAGATAGATAGATAGATAGATAGATATTTACAGAGTAAGATAGATAGATATATAGTTAGATAGATATTAGAATAGATGAATATCAACAGAACTAGATAGATAGATATTGGAATAGTAGATATTAACATAACTAGATAGATAGATAGATATAGATAGATAGAATATAGAGTAGAACAGATAGATAGATAGATAGATAGATAGATATTGGAATAGGTAGATATTAGCTGAACTAGATAAATGATAGATAGATAGATAGATAGATAGATAGATATTGGAATAGGTAGATATTAGCTGAACTAGATAAATTGATAGATAGATAGATAGATAGATATTGGAATAGTAGATATTAGCTGAACTAGATAAATTGATAGATAGATAGATAGATAGATAGATAGATATTGGAATAGGTAGAAATAGAACAGATAGATAGATAGATAGATAGATAGATAGATAGATATTGGAATAGGTAATATTAGCAGACTAGATAGATAGATAGATAGATAGATAGATAGATAGATATTGGAATAGGTAGATATTAGCAGAACTAGATAGATAGATAGATAGATAGATAGATAGATAGATATTGGAATAGGTAGATATTAGCAGAACTAGATAGATAGATAGATAGATAGATAGATAGATAGATAGATAGATATTGGAATAGGTTGATATTAGCAGAACTAGATAGATAGATAGATAGATAGATAGATAGATATTGGAATAGCTAGATATTGGTAGAACTAGATAGATAGATAGATAGATAGATAGATAGATAGATAGATAGATAGATATTGAATAGGTAGATATTAGCAGAACTAGATAGATAGATAGATAGATAGATAGATAGATAGAATAGGTAGAATATTAGCAGAACTAGATATAGATAGATAGATAGATAGATAGATAGATAGATAGATATTGGAATAGGTAGAAATTAGCAGAACTAGATAGATAGATAGATAGATAGATAGATAGATAGATAGATAGATATAGATATTGAATAGGTAGAAATTAGCAGAACTAGATAGATAGATAGATAGATAGATAGATAGATAGATAGATAGATAGATTTGGAATAGGTAGATATTAGCAGAACTAGATAGATAGATAGATAGATAGATAGATAGATAGATAGATATTGGAATAGGTAGAAATTAGCAGAACTAGATAGATATATAGATAAATAGATAGATAGAGAGATAGATAGAGAGATAGATAGATAGATATTGGATTAGGTAGAAATTAGCAGAACTAGATAGATAGATAGATAGATAGATAGATAGATAGATAGATAGATATTGGAATAGGTAGATATTAGCAGAACTAGATAGATAGATAGATAGATAGATAGATAGATATTGGAATGTAGATATTAGCAGAACTAGATAGATAGATAGATAGATAGATAGATAGATAGATAGATAGATAGATAGATAGATAGATAGATAGATATTGGAATAGGTAGATATTAGCAGAACTAGATAGATAGATAGATAGATAGATAGATAGATAGATATTAGCAGAACTAGATAGATAGATAGATAGATAGATAGATATTATACGGAGAAATTTACTTATAAAAAACGTAATATATTTATAAGTGTTTCTTTGTTTTCTTTGTTTTCTCGAATCACTCAGAATCAAACTAATCATCAACCCTGTCCTCTGTAGCTTTAGAATAACACCGACTGCACCTCTGCAGAGGGGGTAAAATCCCCTCAATGTTGCCACCTGTTGGCTATGGGTGGTGACCTGTAACGCTTAAGAATAGAAACCTGGTAGCTGAGCAGTCCATGACATGCAACACTCCACTTGAGCCCTTACTTAGGCTAGAAGGGCGGTCGGCGAGGCCCCCTCCGATCAATCGGCTGGTCACGTCAAGTCCTAGCACCTATATGACTGTCCCAACATTATTGCTCTTATGGCAAACAACTTTTATAGTTATTTCCTATAATTCCAATCTAAAAAAGGGGAACCACTCTGAATGAATTTTATCTGTTAATTAATCTACCCATTATTTTCCCATTAAACTAACCCTAAACTGTAACCCTAACTCCAACCCTAAACCTAAACCCTAACCCCGTCTTCTTTTTTCCTAGTAGATCAATAAATAAATAAATAATTTATAAAATGAATTCAGAGTGGTTCCCCTTTTTTAGGTTGGAGTTATAGAAAATAACCCCTCCCCTTTTATTATATATGTGCTAGAAGGCGGTGGCTGAGGGTCTTCATGAACTGGGTATGACGTTAAATTCTATCTGATGGCGAAGTTCCAATTCTAGAGCTCTGGGGAATGCGGAGAACCCCTTTGCCATCATTACTCGCAGGTCCACTCTGACCGGGAGAGGTAGTACCTGTCTATGGGTTATATAAAACAAAATGAGTTTTACAAAATTAGTTTTTAAAAATTAAGAACCCATCAAGAATGTATAAAACAAAACATCTTCGACATGAAATAACCCAACAAGGGTTTACGTGCCGTAAAATCCAACCAACCAACCAACCTAATTACGTCTTTCTTTCTAGAGTAATCTGCAGAGCGGCGACGTTTTTGTCGTCATGAACAACCAAATGTAGATGGGAATTTCCTCTGCGATGTATGTGAACGCATCTGCAAGTCCAGAATTGGACTACTGAGCCACCATAGGGTCCACGAATGAAGATATGGAGTGACGCCATCGTCGTCTGCGAAGAAGGACTTCCAAAAGAAAGAGAAAGAATCTGTGGTAGAAATTAATCACCCCCTTCCCCGCCAAAAATATATGACCAAATATGCAAATCTTTGTACGAAGTCACACATTCAGATCTAATCATAGGATGGGAAGAGTGAACAGTCTGTCGGTTGACCCGAAACTAGAAAAATACTTTCGTAAGTGGAGCTTGAAGCGAGAGACAAAGAGTCTTACAAGGAATACGGTTGGCTGGTTGTTAAGTTTAATTGCATATCAACCCTTGTGGTTATTAATATTATATATATATATATATATATATATATATATATATATATATAGAGAGAGAGAGAGAGAGAGAGAGAGAGAGAGAGAGAGAGAGAGAGAGATAAAAGGTGGCTTACCGGTGAATATGGGCACAATCGTTGGAGGTGCACAGAATCCAGGGGTTAAGTCCGCGATAAAATAAATACAAAGTGCTCAATACAAAGTAGAGCAAATTTATTAAAGAAATGGATATTGTATCCATTTCTTTAATATATATATATATATATATATATATATATATATATATATATATAATTTAATATACCAAACTTGTTGGTAAATCCTCGCGGTGAGAAAAAAAACAGCAAATAGTTTGATTGTAAAAATATACTACCAAACATAACCCGGAGAGAAAAAAATTTTTGGAAAAAAAGAATAGACCAAGATAATCGTACCAACTAAAAAATAATCTATTGGTACAATATTTGGCCAAAAGAAAAAAACAATTTATATGTATATATATATATTTATATATATAAGATATATATATTCATACAAAACCACCAGGAAACTAAAGCTAATAAGTAAAAAGTGCCCAATACCTAAGTAGAGCAATGATAAAGATAAATCTAATGAGTCAGATAAACCTACTAAAAGTTTCGCTTAATGCTCTTCAGGGCTAAGATCCGACTCATTATATATATATATATATATAATATATATATATATGTGTGTGTGTCGCCGTTGTGTGTTTGCTGTGTGCTTATCTCTCTCTTTTTNTGATAATATATAATAATACTATAATAATAATAAATAATATAATATATAATAAAACTGAATTATTAATATATTTACTGCTTCTAATAATTGAACATATAATCTTACGTTGCTTTCATTTTTACATATTGTGGAGAGAGAGAGACGGAGAGAGAGAGAGAGAGAGAGAGAGAGAGAGAGAGAGAGAGAGGAGAGAGAGGGGGGGATCCGTACCGTCAGCACACCTTGATATTGATGATGATATTCATAATAATAATAATAATATACATAATAATAATAATAAAAGAGAACGTGCCAAACTGATGGAATTTTGTGGCTCCAGCAGATAGGGTGAAGATGAAGGAAAACGAAAAATGGATAAATACCTAGACCTTGCTAGGAATTGAAAAAGATATGGAATATGAAGGTCAAAGTGATACCAATTGTAGTTGGTGCCTTGGAACGGTCTCCAAAAGCTTTGGAAAAGACTGGAGAATCTGGAAATCAGAGAAAGAATTGAAACCCTCCAGAATACTGCATTGCTGCAATCTGCTAGAATATTAAGAAGAGTCTTGGAGACCTGAGGAGACTTGTTGTCACTCAGACTCCAGTGAAATGCCATCAGCTAACGCTGATGTCAAAACTCAAAAAGGAGTGAAAATATAAAGTGAAAATGAAAAAGAAACGAAAAGATAGACAAATACTTCAACCTAGCCAGAGAACTGAAAAACAATCCCCCCAACACCCCCGAAAAAAACTCCAAAACCCAGTGAAACATGAGGGTAACGATCGTGGCAATAGTAATTGGTACCCTTAGAACAGTCCCCAAATGTTTAGAAAAGAATCTAGTTGAATTGGAAATCAGAGGAAGAACCGAGACTATCAGAACAACACATTGTTAAGCTCGGCTAGAATATCAGAAAATCTGGAGACTCGAGGAGACTTGCTGTCACTCAGTCTCAAGTGAAAGACCACCAACGTACGCTGGTGTGAAAAACTCACAAAGAGTGAAATAATGTATATTAAATGGTAATAATACAATTTATACAATGCTTTGTTTTCATGTTTTGTTTTTTCCCATAAGTATTAGCTTGTCCTAATTCGATTTTTAAAATAACCAGCTCATCATGTGGCATGTGTTGTGTGCTGTTCTATAAGGCGACTTCGTTGGCGAGATGTGAAAACAGTGAAATGTGTGTTAGAAAGCGATAAAAAGTTGTTATTAAGTTATAATTTCGTGCAGATGTGTGTGCCGTGGATTTTCTTCGGTCTGACGATCTGAAAAAGAATTAACAACACAACAAACAACTAAAAATCAACAAAAAAAAAAGAAAAAGATGTATAAACGATTATAGTCGTAAGAACTGGACATAGCGACCCGAGTTCAAATCCTGAACGAGACTATTTTTTTTTTATTTGTCTTGAATTTTTTGTGATATATATATAATATATATATATAATAATATATATTTGGGAGAATATGTGCTTAATTGAAGTCGACCTAATTTTGAAAGTTAATTAATTAATAATTAATTAATTGGCGGGATTACCTTATTTTAAATGTAAGGCATAAACAAATCGAGAAAATCAACCTCTGTATGTACATTTAGGGCCTCATCAGCAGAGCTATAGATGAGGACCTAATAGGCCGAAATGTACATACAGAGATTGATTTTTCTCGATTTGTTTAGCCTTACATTTAAAATAGGTAATCCCACCTAATAATTAATTATTTTAATTATTCACTTTCAAATTTAGGTTCGACTTCAATTTGCCTCATATTCTCCAAATATTGTCGGCTGAAAATAGCCATATCATGAAACATCGTCTGTTTGTTTACTTCTCATATATATATATATAATATATATATAATATATATATATATATATATATATTTCTTCTTTTTTTTTTAAAATTTATATTCGCATAGAATATATTATATAAGAGAATTGTCCCTTGTTTTTACCTACTGCAGACAAGAATAAGCATTTTTTAAAAAAAACCAAACATTTCCTTGTATATTCAGATCCATACAGATCATACAAGACAAAAGAAAAATTTAGTACTAAGTAGACCACAAACAATATATATATATATTATATAATATATTATTATAATGGAGATTGTGGTTTGTTCAGTCGAACCGAAACTATATTACTATAACAGTCACAATTCCTTTAGTTATTTACATTATTCTTCCATGTTTTATTTTATTTAAACCTCAATTATTAATAAAATTGTTTTACATTACTTACACTGTTTGACCATATCTCATGATATTTTACCGCGTACCCCACTTGTACGGGTCAGGCACAAAGTCCCTATTAACGTGGGACACCACACAAACGAAGCTCATGGAGTGGCAGGTGAAAAAATTTGCGTCGATCCCGTCGGCACATTCCCCTCAAGGGGGGCGCCTCAGGCACTGGGCAATAAACCCAGCCCTGCCTCTTAAATCAAGGGGCGGGTGTTGCCTGGGGATGGCCCCTGGATGGCGCTATTAACTTGTAAAGATCCAGGGCCGAAGCCACTGAACCCCCGGTGTTGACCAGGTCTACATGGTATTTACCGCGTACCCCACTAGTACGGGTCAGGCACAAAGTCCCTATTTACGTGGGACCACACCACAAACCGAAGCTCATGGAGTGGCAGGTGAAAAATTGCGTCGATCCGTCGCATTCCCCCTCAAGGGGGGCCTCAGGCACTGGCAATAAACCCAGCCCTGCCCTTTAAATCGAGGGGGCAGGTGTGCCTGGGGGGATGGCCCCCTGGGATCGACGCTATTAACTTGTAAAGATCCAGGGCGAAGCCACTGGACCCCCGGTGTTGACCAGGTCTACATGCTATAACATGCAATTGTATTTATATATACAACAAATAGCAGTTCACAGTATGAATGGGAAGCCTAATTTTGCATATTGATTTAAAAAATTGATTTAATAAATATATGCTTAGTATTTTTGATTTCTAATTGTTGGTTTATCTTAATTGAATATGAGCAAAAATCTCTTCAGCAAAATCTTAAATGAAATCCCTTAAACAGAAGAAATAACTGTATATTATTCTTTACTTCCTATTTTAACTAAACAGTTTAATTAGAAAATTTACCAATGAAAGCGGGAGTAACGAAAAAATGATGGAAGAGTTAGTTTCAAAGTTGTTCTATTTTTCAATCATACCCCTCTGTTCAAAATCTTTTTATCTACATTCTTATTCAGTTTCATTAGCCTTTTCTAATTTAATATGATAATTTATTATAAAATTTCAAAATACTTGCACCCGGAGGGTGCATATATTTGCTAGTATATATAAAATAAAAAGATTCTGTAAGTTTTGTACAATGATCAACATACATCCTTTTTATAAGGAAAATTAGTGGAGACCACAAAGACATTTTCAATAAAACCCACATCAACAAAGATGAGGACAACAGTCAGAAAATTAAAAAATCATACACATCAAGCCCGCATCCAAAAATTCAGACAAATAATATCAAATCGTACGAACCATACATCAGACAGGAAAAAAATCTGATGGATGCCGGAGGATTACAGCGACCGAAACGTGGTGATTTTCACATACCACAACAAAGATGATGACAACAGTCCTAAAATCAAAATTATAGAGAGGCTATTTCATTTCACATAGCGTAATACTCTTGGGAAAAGTTTGAACCACTTCTCTTCCAGTTATGATTAAATAGGGCAGACTTGATTCTTTGACCTTGGGATGGCAACCAGTATAAGAGAAGGAAACTCTGAATTCAAACCAGTTGTAGACATGGAGAGGGATGGGCTTCAATACCACGTTATAATGAGTAGCGCCCCTACAATTAAACGCGATTTTGTGACCAGTGATATCAGAGTGAGATTTTTTTTTCTAGAATCATTTGCCTGCACTAATTTGTACTAGCAAAATATATGCACCTTCGCTGGTTGCAAGTATTTAAGTTTTAATGTAATAAAATATTATATAAATTAGAAACACACTAATGAAACTAAGAATGCAAGACAAAAAGATTTGAAATAGACGGGGTTGATAAAAAAAAGAACAATTGAAAGTTACCTTCCATCACTCCCGTCTTTCACAGCGAAATTTCTAATTTAACTATTTACTTAAAATAGAAAGTAAAGAATAAAATTAACGTATATTTCTTCTATTAACAATTTTCTTTAAGATTTATCCCCGAGATTTTTGCTCATATTCATCAAGATAAAACCAAACAATTAAGAAATCAATAATACCAGGACATATTTATTAAAATCAATTTTTAATGTCAATATGCAATTTAGGCTTCCCGTTCACACTGTAAACCGCTATTTTTGTAGTATATATAATACAATGCATGTTATCAGTATGTAGTTAAAGCCAACAGAAATTAATGTAAAACAATTTTATTAATATTGAGGTTTGGGTAATTTATGAGGGAATGCATCCCGGTCTCCTGCCTCAGAAATTGCTACCCGGTGACTATTAAATTAACGACCAGCTCAGTCTATTTAAACTATCCATTGTCATATCTATCTATCTATCTCAATTTGTTCATATTTTCTATATTACTTAAATACTAAGATTTTTTTTTACTTCATGTTGTTTAATGTCTTGTTTTTAGTTTAATAAAAGATTACAACAAAAAAAAAAAAAGATGCGACCCCTCAAATACATTTTATTGTCGAAAATATTATCTCCATTTGTTCATATATCTATCTATATTATTTTGTTTGTTATTTATCTATCTCAGTCTATTCCAACAATATATCCATTTCATTCTTAAACAAGAATTACAACAAATTACGATAAATAAACAGAAATTACGACGAGCTGGGGTTGTTTTATTTTGATAGTCACCGGGTAGCAATTTTTGAGGCAGGAGACCGGGACGCACTTCCTCATAATTTACCGAGCTTTGTTCGGACCTTGATGCCAAGAGCAGATAATTAATCCTAATTTTCCAATAATTACTGGATAATCTGATTTACTTTTGCGCCTTGAATTTTGGAGATTTAGGAGGTTCCATTTTTAACCAGAGGGTGTTCGCAGGATGATAACGATCGAAAATTTAGGAACACGCGTATTAATAATATAGATATTTCAATGTTCCATTGCATTACTATTCGTCTAGAATAATTTTTTCCGCACTGTTATATAGTTTCAAGTATTCCATCCAATACAAATAATTTATGTACAATATAATTTCAAGTATTCCTATCAAATAAAATAATTTATGTACAATATAGTTTCAAGTATCCTATCAATAAAAATAATTTTGTACAATATAGTTTCAAGTATTCCTATCCATACAAAATATTTTCCGGTCATGTATACAATTATTTTCTATCTAATCTTGTTATAATGGAGATTGTTTGGTTTGGTTTGGTTGGGTTTTACCGGCATATCAACCCCTTGGGTTATTTATATGCCGAATACTTCTATTGGTAATTAGGTAATCAAAAACGTTTATAGAGGTTTATTTGCTGTAATCAATTTTTCTGTTGAAATTTAACATCAAGAGAGTGAGTGAGTGATTTTTGTAAGTCTGTGAACTTACATCCTTGATAAGAGGCCGGTTCTTTTAAAAAGTTTATATCCTCTTGGGATCTTTTTTCACATAGTTTGTCCATGCTGTCAACATTGTAAAACTTTCGTCGAGTGGGGGAGAGGTGTGTGCATTCAATCAGAATATGTTTTATTGTGTATCAGTTTCCACATGAACATTTAGGTGGGGGTTTTCTCTTTTAAAATGAAGGAGTGGGTTAATCTAGTGTGGCCAATGCGTGCCGGGTGATAGTGATTTCTTCTCTTCTGGTATTACTAGGATCAGGTGTCCTTTCTTTTAAGTTGGGCTGTAGTTTGTAGAGTTTGTTTGGGGATTTTCATTCCATATTGCTGCCTTTTTTGTTGTCATTATTTGTTTGATTTTTGGTTTAAGATCACTGTATGGTATTTTGTAGTTTTTGTCTGGTATCATGTCAAGTGGGATTTAGCTAATGAATCTGCTTTTATCATTTCCCTGGAATCCTATATGGCTTGGAATCCAGCAGAATATTACTTTCTTGCTATGGCTAATGGAGTTAAGTTGTTTAAAAGTTTAGTGATTAGAGGGTTATCCAGTTTTCTACTTTTAATAGATTGTAGACAACAGAAATGGAGTCTGAATGAATAATGAATTTTTTCGAGTTGCTAGTTGAGACAATATTAAGTCTAGATCTATTGCACTGGCCTCAACAGTAAATATGGAGGCTTACTGCTGAGGCCAGTGCAATAGATTATGCACTTAACATTGTCTCAACTAGCAACTCGAAAAATGTTGTTTAAACTTCAATTATTAATAAAATTGTTTTACATTATTAATATTGTTGGTCTTATTGCATCTAACAACATGCAATTGTATCTATACATACAACAAAATAAACAGTTACAGTGTGAACGGAAAGAGTTAATTTGCATTTGATATTGAAAATTGGAATTTAATAAATATATGCTTAGTATTATTGATTTAAATTGGTTGGTTTTGTCTTAATGAATAAAGCAAAAATCACGGGAATAAATCCTAAAAGAATCCATTAACAAGAAGAATAATTGTGATTTTATTCTTTACTTTCTTATTTTAACTAAATAGTTTAATTAGGAAAAATTTAGTAAGGAAAGATGGAAGAGATGAAGAGTATGTTTCAGTTGATGTATTTTTCAATTATGCCCCCCTCTGTTTCAAATCTTTTTATCTGCATTTTTAATTTAGTTTCATTAGCCTTTCTAATTAATATAATATTTTATTACATTAAAACTTAAATACTTGCACACGGAGGGTGCATATATTGCTAGTGTAAATAATTTACATGCAATTAATGGTTTAAACTATTCTATATAACATTAATAATTCACAATTTGATAATAAGTAAAGTCGTTGGGGTGGCCTAAAGTCGGTATAAGCAAGGGAGTCTATACCCTTTTCACTGGCGGTAGACCAAGGAGATTGCTCTTACATCTGAGGTGGAGTGCTAACATATATCATCAGCTCCTTTCTTTACCGACAGGTCCCTGTGCTACACTGAGTTGGCGAGGGAACCGGAACCTCGTGGTTCCCAGGCGGATGCTCTACCGACTGAGCTAATAATCATATTTATTTGCACACATTTATATAGTTTCGTGTATCCCCATTCAATGCTAATAATTTTCAAATCTTTTGATGGGTCAATCCAGGTTATTGATCATATGTAAATATAATCTCTAATAAAATAAATTGGAATTCTTCCAAGCTGTAGCCATATCAATACTACCATATGACTGCACCACTTGGACTCTAACAAAATGCTTGAAGAAAATTGATGGGAACTACAAAATGGTGCTGTTATCAACAAATCTGGAAGCAGCACCTTTATGGCTACTTGCCTCTTATCACACAAACCATCCAAGTAAGACGAACAAGACTTGCTGCACACTACTGAAGAAGTAAGGATGAACTCCTAAGTGACGTTTTCCTGTGACACCTACACAACAGAGTAGGCTGACCAGCAGAAACATGTCTATTCGTTGACTTTATGATTTTAATAATATGATGGGAACCTAACAGTTACCATCTCTCCGAGTCAAAGTGGACAGAAATCTCCCCGGTATTTTTTATTTTGGTCACTACATACGTTACTGATGATTATTTCAGAAAGTACGAATGTGGCGGTCTTTTTTTTTCCCCGGATGTCAGTTTGAAAAAACATTTTTATTTTGAAAAAACTGAATTACCTGTTTTTCTTCCACACCGGTAGAGTTAGAAGTAATATATTATATATATATTATTATATATATATATATATACTTTGGTGCAGGTACCAAGTTTTCTGGTACAAGGTGATCTAGGCGGGTCCTAATTCTCTACCAGTAGTTTGTTGTAGAGTTCAGGTTCCGTATGAGAGCTCAATGTTTAATTATATAAACAGAGCAAAGTTATTGGGAATAAAAGCCTTAAATACCATGGGTATCGTGGTTATGGACCATTCCACTCGCGAGTATGCCCACGAGCTTCTTCAGACCCACTATGTATGAATATAAGATGAGTTTGCCATGTGCCTGTCTAAATAAAAGATATCAGTGGTCTGAAGAAGCTCGTGGGCATACTTGCGAGTGAAATGGTCCATAACCACAGATACCATGGTATTTAAGTCCTTTTATCCCAAATATTATATATAATAATATATATATATATATATATATATATATTAATTAAAAAAACTGGAACACATCACCCCTGATGATGGCACTTCGAAGTGCCGAAAGTACTCGGACCTGAACTTTGGTGAACTAATCCACGAATTCCACCCAAATATTAAAAAGTTGGCCAGAAAACTAGAAAAGATCAAAAATAAAATTGTTAACAGGAAAGGTGTCCTTTGTTTTAATTCTACAACACACACACACACACACACAACACACACAAACATATATATAATATATATATTATATATAATTATATTCAAATAACAAGGGTTGATATGCAATTAAACTAACAACCAGCCAACCGTTTCCTTATAAGACTCTTTGTCTCTCGCTTCACGCTCCACTTTTTTTGCACACATTTATATAGTGTCATGTATCCCCATTCAATGCTAATAATTTTCAAATCTATTTGACCCATAGATGCGAACCTAAGATATAATCTCCCCGAGTCAAAGTGGACCTGGGAGTAATGCAACAAAGAGCGTACTCCACATTCCCCGAGATCCAGAACTGGAGCATCACTGTCGGATTTAGTTTAGGGCCATTCTCAGGACACGGTAGGTTTTTTTTACGACCCTCTGTGAGAACATCCCCGCCTCTCGAGAAATTTAAAACATTTAAACTTGGATCTCAAAAAGTGATGATTTTTAAGGAACCATTAATTAAAACCGAAATTAAACAGAATTTCTTTCAATCACCAGGAGTGTTCTTTGTGTTAGGGGAGATAACTCTTCCCTAACGAACGATAACACTTATAGATACAATTCTATATTTTATATCAAAATAAGAATAAACACGTACACATTTCTTTCCAAACTTAAGGAAAGAGATTAAAACAAACACACGAACACAATCCTTTTCCTAAACTTAAGGAAAAGCATTAAAAAATGTTTACATAAAATCAGAATGGATTGGCTAGGTTAGCATTGCTTTCAACTACGTCCGCGCGTTCGCCCAAAATTATTACTTTTTGATCTCATCTTTTGATTATAAAAGACAGAGAAGAAATAGCAATTACACAGACTTCATCTCGCCATCAAAACGACACATCCGACGACAACAAACAAACACACAAATCCCATCTCGCGGTCAGATAGAACACGACCAAGAAACAGGTGTCCGAAAAACGATTCCACCGCCTCAACCACAATTCGACGCTCCTACTACTACCCACATTATTCTTACCACTTCGCTCTACATCAAGAATCCGTTTCAGCAGGTCGTATATACAAACTTGATTCTCATTTCTGTCCACATCTAATCGAACTTTAACGAATACACAAACATTTCACATTACACATTTCCTGACGAACTTTTACATTTTTACATTTCACATTTCGTAGCAAACCTTTCCACTTCACATCTACGCTATTTCTTTGAACATTGAATTTTGTTGATTATTGTAAATTTATTCTCCGAATAAATTTATTTGTTACCATTTAATCATATGCATTTGTTGTTATCTATTTCTCTGTATTCTCTGCCTAAACTGTGTCATATTTTATTCGTCATTTTAATATCATTTGCGAACCCTACAACAAGGCCTCTACACACTTTTCAGTAAAAGGCGAATTTAAAAACAACATCAACTACGAGCAGAGAAACCAGATGGCTGTATGAACATGCATGTGTGGATGTGTGGACTATTAATGTCTAAATAATTGCAATCCTTCCCTACCATGGTCGGTGAAAATTAAAACAAATATTGTTTTAGTTAAATATGCATTTTGCTGTTATTATATGTTGACCCTGGCAATCTATATTCATGACACTTTGAGATCTTCACGCGTCTCGAGATCTTATCACGCATCAAGTGCCTGTCTTTAAGTTCTTGAGCTACTTCCATAAACTTTATAACCTATTTAATTGCCCATCATCCGACAATATACAAGCATATATTGAGTGTTTCTCCTAAGGTATTTTATTGTTCACCACCATAATAAAAAAGGCTAAATAACCATTTGAACAATTTCTAATTGCCAAGACATTTTTAAAACTCTTTGCCTACCAAATTGCGAAATTTTCTTGGTATTTTTTTTTTACCTGTATGATAGGATATTTCAAAGCTCACTATCTATTCAACTTGGAACTCATGCGATTCAAATAAAACCCTATAATTGTAGGGCCGGGTTAGCTCAGTCGGTAGAGCGTTCGGCTAGAACCCAAGGTTCTGGTTCGATACCGGCCCTCGCCAACTCAGTGTATGAGTAGCACAGGGATCTGTGCGGTAAATTATGGAGCTGATGGTAGGTGTGGCGCTCCACCCAGAAGAAAAAACAAATTCCTTGGTTTAGCGCCAGTGAAAAGGGGTAGACTCCCTCGCTGTTTGGCTGATACCGACGACTTTCACTTTTAACTTATATATATATATATATTTATATAATATATGTGTGAGAATTATTAATTAATTATCTTTCAAAATTAGGTACGACTTCAATTAAGCACATATTCTCCCAAAAATTGTCAGCTAAAAAAGCCATATCAAACACATTGTTTGTTTGTTTGTTTACTTCTCATATATATATATATATAATATATATACAAAGCACACAGGCACAACAACATATACAGGTAAGAAAAAAGAAAAAATCACCGCCACAGCTGTGTATGGAGATCACACACACACACACACACACACACCACACACACCACCAATAAATAAGTACTAAGACCTGTTCCCCCCCAAAAAAAGGATTGGCCTAATATGGAATGATACTAAGATATTGTTGGCACAACACACACAAGACGCACTCACACACACACATACGCAGAAATTTGGAGGAAGATATCGCCTGGCATACAACAGAATGACAAATCCGAGCACTTTTACATATACAACTTAGAAATCCCCCCCCCACGGTCTTTTTTCTTTTGGTCACGACATACGGTACTTGAGGATTATTTTCAGAAAGTACGAATGTGCCGGTCTTTTTCCCGGATGTCAGTTTAGAAAAACATTTTTATTTGAAAAACTGAATTAGCTGGGTTTTTTTCCACACCGGTAGAGTTTAGATAAAAAATATATATATTATATATATATATATATATATATATATATATATATGGAAATACGATGAGGATATTAATCCGATAATATGAAAGAAAATATTTTAAAAAATATACAAACACAGGATGTTACGATCAGGGAACAATTTTTAGTATCAATACTTAAGCATTTCGGTATTTTATACCATCTTCAGGACACTGTTAGGTGAGGAACAAAATGAAAGATGTTAAGTGTATAGTGGTTGTGTGAATCTGACGCGCATATGAAAATTAACGGTTAACAGCATCAGATTCACACAAGCACTATACACTTAACATCTTTCATTTTGTTCCTCACCTAACAGTGTCCTGAAGATGGTATAAAATACCGAAATACTTAAGTATTGACACTAAAAATTGTTTCCTGATCGTAACATCCTGTTTTGTTATATTTTTAAATATTTACTTTTCATATATATATATATATATATATATATATATATATATAATATATATATATATATATATATATAATTTTTTGAGATGAAACAAAGAAATCACAGTGCTCAACCACAAATTGTAGGAGCTTTATTTAATGTCTTCGCATAAACACCAGAAGAATTATTAGCAACCTGATGATGGAAAAATAGCCTGAAACCTGGTAGTTGCCTATGGAAGACAATTATATTTAAACAATTCACACACCACAACACACACACACACACACACACATATATAATATATTATATATATATATATATAATGAGTCGGATCTTAGCCCTGAAGAGCATTAAGCGATCAATATCAAGGTGTGCTGACGGCACGGATTCCCTTGAAGTAAATGCTATTAATAGTCTTTAGAGATAATACTTGACAAATCAATGTATAACAGAGTGTTCTGGACTCAACTGGTGATACAGAGCTAAGCTGCGATAGTGTCCTATTAAAAGCTGAATCAGATATGCATTAGTGAACACTCCTACCTAATCGGCAAACAAGTCATCTTGACTTTAAATCATCTGGGTATATCAATTACCAATTGACAATTGATATTAAGGGAAATAGAATACGAATGGACGAACGTCGAACGTTGCCAATAGAATCCAATTACTACTTAGACACTTCGGCAATCAAAAGCTCATATGTCACGTGGTCCACGTGACGCCTTGGCAAAGGGTTTGAATTCCGAGTTGTCTTTCTCTAAAACTAGTTGCCTGTACCACTGCGAGAAAGTCATGTGTGCCCTACTATTTTTGCCCATAAGTGAGAATGAAAAAAATGCATTTTTTTTTTAATGTAAGAGAATTAAAGTTAGACCTGATAAAAATTTGATTTGAATTGGTTCTTTTGTTTTACGGTATATCAAACCTTTTCGGGTTATTATTATTATTATTATTATTATCATCATATAGAATCTATACAAGCTTATCAAACATTATTGGCCCACTACGTCTACCAGCAATACTTTTAAAACTGATGCAATAGAGGAAATGTGGCAAGGTAAGTGAGGAGAAACTGCCATTTGAGCAAAAGTTTTGGTATTATATTATACCACAGAGGCATGGTACATTATCGGCCCATTACGTCTACCAGCAATACTTTCAAAACTGATGCAATAAAGGAAATGTGGCAAGGTCAGTGAGGAGAAACGGCAATTTGAGCAAACGTTTTGGTATTATATTATACCACAGAGGCATGGTACATTATCGGCCCATTACGTCTACCAGCAATACTTTCAAAACTGATGCAATAAAGGAAATGTGGCAAGGTCAGTGAGGAGAAACGGCAATTTGAGCAAACGTTTTGGTATTATATTATACACAGAGGCATGGTACATTATCGGCCCATTACGTCTACCAGCAATACTTTCAAAACTGATGCAATAAAGGAAATGTGGCAAGGTCAGTGAGGGGAAACGGCAATTTGAGCAAACGTTTTGGTATTATATTATACCACAGAGGCATGGTACATTATCGCCCATTACGTCTACCAGCAATACTTTCAAAACTGATGCAATAAAGGAAATGTGGCAAGGTTAGTGAGGAGAAACGGCAATTTGAGCAAACGTTTTGGTATTATATTATACCACAGAGGCATGGTACATTATCGGCCCATTACGTCTACCAGCAATACTTTCAAAACTGATGCAATAAAGGAAATGTGGCAAGGTTAGTGAGGAGAAACGGCAATTTGAGCAAACGTTTTGGTATTATATTATACCACAGAGGCATGGTACATTATTGGCCCACTACGTGTACCGGCAATACTTTCAAAACTGATGCAATAAAGGAAATGTGGCAAGGTTAGTGAGGAGAAACGGCAATTTGAGCAAACGTTTTGGTATTATATTATACCACAGAGGCATGGTACATTATCGGCCCATTACGTCTACCAGCAATACTTTCAAAACTGATGCAATAAAGGAAATGTGGCAAGGTCAGTGAGGGGAAACGGCAATTTGAGCAAACGTTTTGGTATTATATTATACCACAGAGGCATGGTACATTATCGGCCCATTACGTCTACCAGCAATACTTTCAAAACTGATGCAATAAAGGAAATGTGGCAAGGTCAGTGAGGGGAAACGGCAATTTGAGCAAACGTTTTGGTATTATATTATACCACAGAGGCATGGTACATTATCGGCCCATTACGTCTACCAGCAATACTTTCAAAACTGATGCAATAAAGGAAATGTGGCAAGGTCAGTGAGGGAAACGGCAATTTGAGCAAACGTTTTGGTATTATATTATACCACAGAGGCATGGTACATTATCGGCCCATTACGTCTACCAGCAATACTTTCAAAACTGATGCAATAAAGGAAATGTGGCAAGGTTAGTGAGGAGAAACGGCAATTTGAGCAAACGTTTTGGTATTATATTATACCACAGAGGCATGGTACATTATCGGCCCATTACGTCTACCAGCAATACTTTCAAAACTGATGCAATAAAGGAAATGTGGCAAGGTCAGTGAGGAGAAACGGCAATTTGAGCAAACGTTTTGGTATTATATTATACCACAGAGGCATGGTACATTATCGGCCCATTACGTCTACCAGCAATACTTTCAAAACTGATGCAATAAAGGAAATGTGGCAAGGTTAGTGAGGAGAAACGGCAATTTGAGCAAACGTTTTGGTATTATATTATACCACAGAGGCATGGTACATTATCGGCCCATTACGTCTACCAGCAATACTTTCAAAACTGATGCAATAAAGGAAAAATGTGGCAAGGTCAGTGAGGGAAACGGCAATTTGAGCAAACGTTTTGGTATTATATTATACCACAGAGGCATGGTACATTATCGGCCCATTACGTCTACCAGCAATACTTTCAAAACTGATGCAATAAAGGAAATGTGGCAAGGTCAGTGAGGGGAAACGGCAAATTTGAGCAAACGTTTTGGTATTATATTATACCACAGGCATGGTACATTATCGCCCATTACGTCTACCAGCAATACTTTCAAAACTGATGCAATAAAGGAAATGTGGCAAGGTTAGTGAGGAGAAACGGCAATTTGAGCAAAACGTTTTTGGTATTATATTATACCACAGAGGCATGGTACATTATCGGCCCATTACGTCTACCAGCAATACTTTCAAACTGATGCAATAAAGGAAATGTGGCAAGGTCAGTGAGGAGAAACGGCAATTTGAGCAAACGTTTTGGTATTATATTATACCACAGAGGCATGGTACATTATTGGCCCACTACGTGTACCGGCAATACTTTCAAAAATGATGCAATAAAGGAAATGTGGCAAGGTAAGTGAGGAGAAACTGCCATTTGAGCAAAAGTTTTGGTATTATATTATACCACAGAGGCATGGTACATTATCGGCCCATTACGTCTACCAGCAATACTTTCAAAACTGATGCAATAAAGGAAATGTGGCAAGGTTAGTGAGGAGAAACGGCAATTTGAGCAAACGTTTTGGTATTATATTATACCACAGAGGCATGGTACATTATCGGCCCATTACGTCTACCAGCAATACTTTCAAAACTGATGCAATAAAGGAAATGTGGCAAGGTCAGTGAGGAGAAACGGCAATTTGAGCAAACGTTTTGGTATTATATTATACCACAGAGGCATGGTACATTATCGGCCCATTACGTCTACCAGCAATACTTTCAAAAACTGATGCAATAAAGGAATGTGGCAAGGTAGTGAGGAGAAACGGCAATTTGAGCAAACGTTTTGGTATTATATTATACCACAGAGGCATGGTACATTATCGGCCCATTACGTCTACCAGCAATACTTTCAAACTGATGCAATAAAGGAAATGTGGCAAGGTCAGTGAGGAGAAACGGCAATTTGAGCAAACGTTTTGGTATTATATTATACCACAGAGGCATGGTACATTATCGGCCCATTACGTCTACCAGCAATACTTTCAAAACTGATGCAATAAAGGAAATGTGGCAAGGTTAGTGAGGAGAAACGGCAATTTGAGCAAACGTTTTGGTATTATATTATACCACAGAGGCATGGTACATTATCGGCCATTACGTCTACCAGCAATACTTTCAAAACTGATGCAATAAAGGAAATGTGGCAAGGTCAGTGAGGGGAAACGGCAATTTGAGCAAACGTTTTGGTATTATATTATACCACAGAGGCATGGTACATTATCGGCCCATTACGTCTACCAGCAATACTTTCAAAACTGATGCAATAAAGGAAATGTGGCAAGGTCAGTGAGGGGAAACGGCAATTTGAGCAAACGTTTTGGTATTATATTATACCACAGAGGCATGGTACATTATCGGCCCATTACGTCTACCAGCAATACTTTCAAAACTGATGCAATAAAGGAAATGTGGCAAGGTTAGTGAGGAGAAACGGCAATTTGAGCAAACGTTTTGGTATTATATTATACCACAGAGGCATGGTACATTATCGGCCCATTACGTCTACCAGCAATACTTTCAAAACTGATGCAATAAAGGAAATGTGGCAAGGTCAGTGAGGAGAAACGGCAATTTGAGCAAACGTTTTGGTATTATATTATACCACAGAGGCATGGTACATTATTGGCCCACTACGTGTACCGGCAATACTTTCAAAAATGATGCAATAAAGGAAATGTGGCAAGGTAAGTGAGGAGAAACTGCCATTTGAGCAAAAGTTTTGGTATTATATTATACCACAGAGGCATGGTACATTATCGGCCCATTACGTCTACCAGCAATACTTTCAAAACTGATGCAATAAAGGAAATGTGGCAAGGTTAGTGAGGAGAAACGGCAATTTGAGCAAACGTTTTGGTATTATATTATACCACAGAGGCATGGTACATTATCGGCCATTACGTCTACCAGCAATACTTTCAAAACTGATGCAATAAAGGAAATGTGGCAAGGTCAGTGAGGAGAAACGGCAATTGAGCAAACGTTTTGGTATTATATTATACCACAGAGGCATGGTACATTATCGGCCCATTACGTCTACCAGCAATACTTTCAAAACTGATGCAATAAAGGAAATGTGGCAAGGTCGGTGAAGAGAAACTGCCATATGAGCAAACGTTTTGGTATTATATTATACCACAGAGGCATGGTACATTATCGGCCCATTACGTCTACCAGCAATACTTTCAAAACTGATGCAATAAAGGAAATGTGGCAAGGTCGGTGAAGAGAAACTGCCATTTGATCAAACGTTTTGGTATTATATTATACCACAGAGGCATGGTACATTATCGGCCCATTACGTCTACCAGCAATACTTTCAAAACTGATGCAATAAAGGAAATGTGGCAAGGTCGGTGAGGAGAAACTGCCATTTGATCAAACGTTTTGGTATTATATTATACCACAGAGGCATGGTACATTATCGGCCCATTACGTCTACCAGCAATACTTTCAAAACTGATGCAATAAAGGAAATGTGTCGAGGTCAGTGAGAGTGAAGAGAAACTGCCATTTGAACAAATGTAGACAATGTGTTCAAACGAGAAGGAAATCGTACAATGAATGGAATAAGATCTCACGCAAACCTTCTCACGAAAGAGGATGTCTACAATATATTGAATTACATTTACGATTACTTTCATTATTGATACTAGCTAAAATATGCGCCCACTGGGCACAAGTATTTCAATTTTAATGTAACAAAATATCATATCAAATTAAAAAGACTAACAAAACTAAATAAGAACGAATATTAAAAATATTACACTAATTTTAATGTTATTTTAATTGATTTCTTTTTTTTTTAATCATACATAGGATTACTTTGAATACGTTTGAGAATAATATGATAGTATTAAAAATCAGTTACAGCAAATAACTATTTATTAAACCCAGTATTGTTAAAATCATCATGCAGATTATTCTCACCATATACTATGTAAATCTTTATTTCTTAGAGATATATAACACATATTTCAGGATTTTAGAGGCATTAATAACATGGGGCTTTCGGGGTCTGTGTCTGTTAATGAAATTAACGACGTAATCGCAGGGGGCCATTCCTGTCCCCTTGATTTAAAGGAGCAGGGCTGGGTTTATTGCCTGGTGCGCATCGCTTGAGGGGGATGCCGACGGGACCCACGCATTTTTTGTGCCCGCCATCCCATAAGCTACAGTTCGTGGGTGGTTCTACATTAATAGGACCTTGTGCCTGACTCGCATACGGGCAGTTTTGCAGCAAATCTAACTCAGTTAGACTTTAATAGAGACATCGTTAATAAATAAGATGCTAATTAAGATTGAATAATGACAATTTCGCAAATCGTTGAGAATATAACTTAATAAGAGGAATTACGGGTTTAAGAAGGGGGGGGGCTCTTAAATCTCCCAGTTGTAGGCAAATTGTTCGGACGAAAGAAGACAAAAACACAATGGAAATTTAATACATGTATTGACAAATAGTACAAGAACTTGTTGCAAATTTTATTGGCATTTGCTACGAGACTTATCTGTGAGGTGAAATACAGTTCGCTGGAGAAGTGGCACTAACAAGGGTATTCTGGTCGCTGGTTGTAGAGTTCTGTAGAGACGCGTCCGTTTTGTCGGTTCTCGTCCGATAAGTAAAAGTAGAGGATGCTATTTTAGAAGCTTCTCGCCTGGGTAACTGTTCTTTTAAATGACGGTGTATGGGGCCCTTTTCAAGTAGACTATTTAGGTCCTCAGCCTTCTGATAAGTATGCTGTCGAAACGGCCTTCAGAAAGTATGCTGTTAAAAACGCCTCCGTCCAGGTCGACGGCCTACAGACAAGTTCAGCCCTTTTGGGGGGCAAGGTGGTGAGAGCGCTTACGTGTCTCCTCGTTAACTGCTCCCTGATAAGTGGTGGGGTCTGGATTTGGCGCCAACCTTCTGTTGGCGATCGCCCTCTAGCAACAGGGGAAGATAATTCTCTATCAGATTTCCGATACTTAAATAATTAAGGAAATCGTGACGTCAGTGATGACGTAGTTTCGGTCACAGACAGACAGTTACATAATTTTTATTTTTAGTAAGATTTACATAGCTAAGTGTCGTATGGCACCAACCTAAATTCGAGAAAATAGTGATAAGAAATCAAATATTTAAACAAAATCCCTTTGTCATTCGAGGACGTATTTCTCCCCTGGGTGCTTCTCGATATTTCTACTCAGCTTAGATTAAGACAGCACAAGCTCAGAAGAGGGAGAAGTTATTGTTTATTAAGTGTATCTTAGTTTGGCACAAGGACAAAAGTATGGGACACTCGGTGAGAATCGCACTCACTAACATTGGTCTGCTAACTTAACTTGTTGACCATTACACCAAGCGAGGTGGCTAAAATGATTAGAGATTTGATTATGTAACAGGAAAATGTTGTTATAAAAAGGAAATCACTTACCATTGTGCACCTCTTCCTATCTATGTATATATCATATATATATATATATATATATATATATATATGAAAGGTAAAATGGATATTGAATCCGACAATATGTGTAGAAAGTTTTGTAGAAAAAACAACAAGATGTTAAAAGTTTGCTGACAGAAATCTGTTTCAACATTATAAAGTTTGTAAACGTTTACAATGTTGCTTTGATAAAGACATCGTCATAATGTCGAAACAGATTTCTGTCAGCAAATTTTTAACATCTTGTTTTTTCTACAAAACTTTCTACACACACATATATATATATATAATATATATATATGAAAGTAAGTAAACACTGTGTTTATTTTTTATATGGCCTTTTTAGCCGACAATTTTTGGAGGATATGTGCTTAATTGAAGTCATACCTAATTTTGAAAATTAATTAGTTAATAATTAATGAATTTAGGCGGTCGTATATGTTCAAATGTAAGGCTAAACAAATCGAGAAAATGTCAATCCCTGTATGTACATTTCAACCTATTAGGTCTCATCAGCAAGGTTATAGACATGGGAGACTGCTCCGTGTGTGACTCGGAACCTCGGCTGCCAAGCTGACAGGCGGGGACTCTAACCATTACACCAGCTGGACTTCCCAGATTTTTCGTTTGTTTTGAATTTAGTTATATTCACTTTTGGTGACTTATATATATATTAAAAATTTAAAAAAAAAACATAAAATATAGTTTTCTTAAATCATTCATCAATTTAAGTCTGAGTAAATAACCCATACATTTATCTAATAAATAATTGATATAGTCCTTTTTACTTATTTTTTTATTTATTCATTTATTTATTTTTACAATTGTAAAAGTTTTTTAAATCTTCCAGTTAACCGTTTTTATCTTAAATTCAAAAGTATACATTGTTGCAATTTTTACCGGAAGTAGAACAGACAACCTAAGATAAACAAATATTGAATCATTTCTCAACAGAACCCCACAAAGGTAAGATACTTATTTCATCCTCTCCAATATCTTATATAATAATTATATTAATTCAATGCTTCAAAAAAAGTGTCCAGTAAAAATGAAGTAGGCTTTTCCATTAGGGACCTCTCTTATTTTTTTTTCTTTTAAGAGAGGTCCTTTGGAAAAAATTTTTTATTCATTACATTCATTTTTTCCATTAATTCTTAACTATTATATATATATATATATATATATATATATATATCAATAAAGGAAGAACTCAATACAGTAATCCCATAATAAATTTATTTCGACAAAAATTGGGGCCCATATAAATCTAAGTTGATTTAAACCGGCTCCCCAAATTTTTGCCTCATCAGATGGGTTTCCCATCTGATGAGGCAAAAATTTGGGGAGCCGGTTTAAATCAACTTAGATTTATATGGGCCCCAATTTTTGTCGAAATAAATTTATTATGGGATTACTGTATTGAGTTCTTCCTTTATTGATAAATATTGCTCTGTATATAATCTAAAAGGTTATTTTACATTGAGCTCTCTTTAGTGATTTATGATTCACTGTATTTATACATACTGGATCATCAATATTAGTACAGTGGATCTTGAAATCACATATAGAATCATCCCTTACTACCAAGTTTTGGATAAATCTCATATATATATATATATATATATATATATAAGTAATCCACAGACACGTGTTTCAAGGTTTCACCTTTCATCAGTGTGGCTATACCATAACAGCTACCTCTGGCCGGGTTCGAGACCTGAATGAACTTTCGTTCGCCAAACCTTTAACCTTTACATATATTAGGTATACCCAATTTGTCGAAAAATCCGTGTTTTACAAAACAAATTTAACCCCCCCCCCGTTTGAAAAAAAAATTACCAAAAATCAGAGAATTATCCGATTTTAAGGAAATTTTCAGTGTTGATTTATCAATGGATGAATTTTATAATGCATCAGTTATTTTATTTGTTCTAGTTGTTCTTCTTTGTACGTTTTAGTTAGATCTATTAGTACTTTATTAAGATTCTGCACATTGGTGTTTACTGGGTTTATTACGTAGGTATGCTTTTTATGTTATCTCGTTTTTCTCTAACTGCTTTTGTCTTCCAGAGGACTATGCTCAGCCACCAGGATTCTATCCTTATGCATCACGGGTTGCCACCCACGGTGGCTCTATTGGCGATATTTTACTCCTGTGCAGGTGTATTCTTCTGCCCCATCAGGGCGGGTGATTAATTGTGATTGTCTATTTTCTTATGTTAAACTATATAGATGTTGTATATTGATAAACCGTTGTTTTTTGTTGTTGTTGTTTTTTGTTGTTGTTGTTTTTTGTTGTTGTTGTTTTTTAGGGGGGGTGTATGTTTTTGTTTTTTTGTTTTTTTGTTATACGGTTAATGTGGTTAGATTTTGAATTGAAAGTCGTTGGAATTCAAAATCCGTAGAGTTAGATGATTGACACTCGATGACATCGAGCTGATCCCAACCCTCTTCCACTGAGAAACAGAGAGAACACAAGTTGAGCTGGGCTTAGCTTAGTAAGTTAAGCGAAGGATGCCATTATGTAACCATCGTCTCCGCTTCGACCCCGCCGCGGTTGATAAATTCTGGATTTGAATAAAAAATGTGATCACATCAAATATAAGCCTCGTGTTGTCTCTGCAAATGGCAGCCTTGGGAACACCAACTTTAAGTCAGACCAGCATCTGGAGAACAGACCAGTCCAGTTAAAAGAATGCCCAGTTACGCAAGAAAGAGACTACGGTACCAGACAACTGTATCGAGATGGTGAAGGTCCTGAGTTTTGCGAGGACTACTATAGAAAAGAGAGGAAGAGGAAATAAGAGGGAGTAAAGGTTTTTTAAAAAAGTGATGAACACAAAACGGTTTGTCATGAATTTGACCGGGGCGTGACCCCCCCCCCCGCCCCCCGAATGGAGAATTGAAAGCCATCCGGTTGAGAAAGTCTGATTATAAATAATTAAAAAATATGTCATCACCAAAAAATAAGCCTTGCGTTATCTCTATGGACTCAATGGCAGTCTTTGCGAACTAGCTTCTACAGAAACCAGACCTGACCAGTTAGAAGAAATGAAGAAACAGACTACAGACATAATGTACCAGCCGAGCTGCTCAAGTAAGTAGGAAAAAACTTAAATATGCATGAAACATATAAGAATGTCTCTTATCTCCTTACAAGAAGATTAGAACTCTCTCGCTGAATAAAAAAAAATGTGATCACATGAAATATAAGCCTCGTGTTGTCCCTTCTAATGGCAACCTTGGAAAAACCATCTTAAAGTCAGACCAGCATCTGGAGAACAGACCAGAACAGTTAAAAGAATGTCCCATTTACACAAGAAACAGACCAAGGTATCAGCCAGCATGTACGAATGCCCCTCATCTCCTCACAAGGAGATTAGAACTCTCTAGCCATTTATATTCCCAGAACACGGGGCGGCCTGAAGTCGGTATCAGCCAGTCAGCGAGGGAGTCTATCCCCTTTTCAATAGCGCTAGACCAAGAAGATTGTTTTTAGCATCTGAGGTGGAGCGCCACACCTACCATCAGCTCCTTACTTTACTTATATAACATAGGTTTCAATTTTGATACTTTTTTTTTCCACAAAATGAGCAAGAGGTTACATCCATCTTCCCACAATGCTAATTTTTTTTCTTTTCTTTTTCTTTTTTTCTCTTTTTTAATAAAAACGACCGCAATAGGGGACTTCACTGAAATAGTTAACAAGTTAAGATTCCAGATCATTGTAAGTTTGGTTACCACTAAAACGTCACATATTTGTGGTTTTATGCCCCCCGAACCTAAGTTAGGCCAAGTGACTAGAGCAAGACAGCATCTGGACCAGTCATTCACGCCCTGTTTGGTTTGTGCAAAATCGGTGACTCTAAAGCAGAATAAATATCCTCTTACGCCAATAACTTCATTTTAGATTTTAGAGAAAGAAGAAGTAAGGCTAAGTAATTGAACACAAGAAGAAGAAGAAGAAGAAGAAGAAGAAGAAGAAGAAGAAGAAGAAGAAGAAAAAGCATTAGAAGAAGAAGAAGAAGAAGAAGAAGAGAAGAAGAAGAAGAGAAGAAGAAGAAGAAGAAGAAGCATTAGAAGAAGAAGAAGAAGAAGAAGAAGAAGAAGAAGAAGAAAAAAAAGCATTAGAAGAAGAAGAAGAAGAAGAAGAAGAAGAAGAAGAAGAAGAAGAAATGCTTATATCGTTTGCTTGGCTTGTTATAAGAAAAAGAGTGACGAAATTACTTACCAAACAGGTTTCTTGACGACAATACACCTTTATACCTAGGGAGTGTTTATTCATATATATATATATATATATATATATATATATATATGTATAGTGTGTGTGTGTGTGTGTGTGTGTGTATGTGTGTGCACACATATACTTATATATATATACTTATGTAAATATATAAACACACATATGTATATATGCACACATAGACACATACACATATATAAATGTATGTGTGTGTGTATATATATATATATATATGTATGTATATATTTATACAAGTATATGTGTATATTTATATGCATATGTGTATTTATATAGATATATATGTTTATATATATAGATATATGTGCGTATACATATATAGATACATGTGTGTATACATATATAATATATATATACGTTTATATATATACGTATATATATATATAGATATATGTACATATATATGAATATATACACACATACATATACATTTATATATATGTATACACACATACATGTATATATACACACACGTGGGTGGGTGTGTGTGTAATTCATTCATAATTTACAGTCATTTTCGGAGAAATCGTTGAAAAAGTGCATAGATAAACGATGAAAAGAAATACCGCAGTGTTGCTTAGACGGTCCAAACAATTTTTAAATAGTTATTTGTATCACTTTATTACGTGTATATGTGCGTGTACTATTTTTTTTTTTTTTTCATTTTCTTTATTATTTATTTATTTATTTATTTTTTACTCAAAGTAACTCTCTAAGAAAGGTCAGTTGGCCAGAAAGGTTTGAAGCTTTTAACAAAAGTGTATAACAAAGAGATAACAAAGTAGGCTAAGTTGAAGGTTGAACTTCTTTTTTTTTTTTAAGTCTAGGGTGGTCGTTGTGAGGAAAACATTTTATGAGGAAATTTGATCTACAAAGCAGATGTTCTGGGAAAGAAACTCCAGATGTTCTAGGAAATAAAGTACAGTGTTACTTTGACTCATGAGTGTTCGAACTTACGAGTTATGCCGAGTTATGCCGAGGATGACAGTGAAGGCCATTACATAACACTATCTACTGGCAAAATGAGCCTAAAATGCGTTTTTGACAAAATGACTTTAGCCCCCACCTACAGAAAATAATTTACCAAAAATCAGGGAATTATCGGATTTTAATGCAAATAATACTAATCTTCAAGCCTCATCTCAAACATTCAGAGAAATAGATGATTTTTAGATTTTAAAAAAAATTATAAAACTAACCCCTAACCCTAACCCCTAACAAACAACCGGATATTGACGGTGTAAATTAAAAACATGTCCTTTCTTAATCGAGATCAAAAAGGGGTGCCTAAAGGTCATATGGTCCAAGATTGTAAACAATCCGTAAGTCCAAACTATTGTATCAAGTAAAATAGAATTGAAATATTTGGTTGCCTTTTCGGCAGGACTTAAGATATGCTGACTGTATTTCCTGCGGAGGGGTAAGACTCCCCAAAAAAAGAGGTGTCCAGGTTATAGGCCACAGTCCCAAGCCGATTATCGTTCAGTTCTGTCGGATGTAAAAAGTGGTCAGATAAATTGTCCTTTATTATTAAAATGATATCACCCCAAAATCCCAATTTTTTTTCGAGCATAGGCTTCTTGCGACAAGAATTAATAAAATAAGTTTTAAGTGATTAAAATACGTATAGAACAAATTTTTTTTTTCGAGCATAGGCTTCTTGCGACAAGAATTAATAAAATAAGTTTTAAGTGATTAAAATACGTATAGAACGAAAATAGCTCCGAATTCAAATTAGCCAATGAGATTACAGATTTTATCTGGAATGTAAACATCAGCTGATGTTCTGTGTTTATGAAATAAAAAAATATTAATTTAGAATGACCCTCAAAATACCAAAAAAAAAAATTCCTAATAATATGCTTTAGTAACTAAAGCAAACAATTTTTTTTCTTCAGGAAAAATTTCAAAATATAATTTTCAATTAAAGAACTGACTTTTAGAAAATCGGGGGCGGGGGGGGGGGTGAATGAATAGTATTTCGTATACAGATATTAAAATGCTTAGTTTATACTAGCTACTGGCAAAATATTTTTAAAAAGTCCCAAACGTAAAAAAAAAAAATGAATAGTATTTTGTATACAGATATTAAAAATGCTTATTTTTATACTAGCTACTGGCAAAATGAGCCTAAAATGCGTTTTTGACAAAATTACTTTAGCCCCCACCTACAGAAAATAATTTACCAAAAATCAGGGAATTATCGGATTTTAATGAAATTTTCAGTATTTATTTATCAATGAACGATCTTTATAATGCATTATTTATTTTATTTCAAAACTTTTTCATTTTTTTCAGGTCACTTAATTTTGAACCCCCCCCCCCTTATGTTGGGGGCATAAAATGTTTTGCGAGTTGGTCATTTTCAATACTAATTACAGTATAAATAAAGAGATAAAAGACCGAAGTTATGAATAGAAACAAAACAAAAAAAATTTTACAGTTGTTGTTTTATGAGAAAATAAGTACTGAAAATCGAAAAATAAAATGTAAAAAAATAATGAATAATTAATTTTTTGGAGATTTTTTTTTTACTCATTTCGATAATTATTTAATTGGCTATTATTTTATAAAAGAAAAAATTATACATCGATGTTTTTTCTTAAAAAGCTTATTACTTTTGGCACCTAAAATAAGGTTTGCATTAAGTAGATATTTATTTTTAGAATCTAAAAATATAACATTTTAAACTTAACATCAGGATTTTCATATTTTAAATGAATTTTATATATTAATTTTTCATAGCAAAAATACTAAATTAAAGTTTTGAAATAAAATAACTAATGCATTATAAAATTCATTAATTGTTAAATCAATACTGAAAATTTCATTAAAATCGGATAATTACCTGATTTTTGGTAATTTTTTTTTGCAATCACGAATGTTACAGTAAAATTGTACACAAGCACTTAAAACCATCGAAAAAGAATGGCGGATCGTGTAAAATTGACCAAAACAAATGGTTTTAAATCTTTTAAAAATAAACTGCATATGTAATGATATTTTTCTTTTTTAATGATGGTTATTATGTTACTACTTATCGATTTAGACAAAGTTTGACCTTAAATAATAGATTTAATTATTTTTAATTCGCTTTTAAAATTCCTAGCAGACGACAAAAATACTAATGCCTACATAACACATTCATAAAGACGGCCAAGGGAGATAATAATTTTCTTTTAATTTCTTAATTTTAAAACAATTACCAAAAATCAGGGAATTGTTTGATTTTAATTAAATTTTCACCAAATTATTTTCGTAAAATTATTAACGACTTAATTCTATAATGAATAGCTTATTTCTTTAAAAAAAAAAAAAGAAGAAAAAAAACTTGAAAAAAAAAGGTGTTTTATCAATTCGTAGTGCACGGGGTATTAGTCTTTGGTCATTTGATGAAAAGAAAATTCCAATCCCTAATTTTTACATGTCTAGAAATATCAAATCCTGAAGAACATAAAAATAAAAAAAATCCATACCCCCAAAAAAGTGAGTTGAAAATTGGGGCCACATGTTGGCCGTGGGTGCGCAGCCCTGGGAATGGATTCGTTGAAACTTCGGCGTCTGGCAACTGACCTGGTAAATGCTCATAAGGTCATTAATCATCTTAACAACAGCAACCTTGAGCACCTTTTTGATCTCCATCTCTCCAATACACGCGGGCAAAGTCAGAAAACAGCACTGTTCACGTGACTTTCGGAAACATTTTTTCACGCTCAGAATTGCGGAGACTGCCTGCATCTATTGTAGGCTGCCGGAGCACTGAATCTTTCAAAGCCTCCATGCTTCCTGTAGTCCGCCAACACTATACCTGATGCCACTCTCCACATACACATGCACACACATACATGCATATTACTACTGTGAACTGTTTATGTTCCTGACACTACATTATTCTGTGTACTTGACATGAGACTTTGATGAGTTGTAGTGCACCTGAGCACTGTACACAATAAATTTCATTATTAAGGACGGTATGATACTACGCATTGCATCAAGTGCAGAATGCATTTGGAGGCATGCAAGTGTGTGTGTGTATATATATATATATATATATATATATATATATATATATATATATGTGTGTGTGTGTATAATAATTAGTTATGTGAAAATATAGTATGTAAGATTATGGACACATCAAGAGACAGAAGTTTGTTTGGATTATTGGTATATTTTTAATTGTAATGTTATTGAACAGGGGGGTGATGGAGACCCCCGGCCACAAGGTAGACTCGACACTGCTTCCCAGTCAATAATTCTGGTACGACACCTAAACAACTGCGTGAATTATGATGTCACCACGTCGTAAGAATTTGGGTTATATAATACTTCTGAGTCGTTTAAGTGGGGGGTGGGGCGAATTCGTGGAGGTGAATCAGAAAGGTCCTCCTGAGCGATGAAAGAGGGTGTTTAAAATCCCTGTGTTTCAGTGGGGGTTGGGATGAAGAATTGGAGGTGAGCTAAGAAAAATGCCCTCCTTTTTAATTACGTAAGAAGTTACCCCAAAAAGATTGCCTCTAGGAAGCAGGGTCGAAGAACCAAGTTGGCAGAAGATATATGTTGTTGTTTTTTTGTGTGTGATGATGGAAAGGGGTGCAGATAAAAATCACCCAAAGCATTGTAGGCCATTGTTGCTGGACTTTTTTTTTTGTTGTTGTTGTTGTTATGATGAGAGGGGTCTGACCCCTGATTACCAACATAGTATGAAAGCATGTTCTTTTTGTTGTGATTTGTTTGCATTGTTCTCTCTTCGGTGTCACCTCTGCCCCGTGGGTGTCCTGCTGGGTCCCCGGGTCCAAACCCGAAGATCCTAGGGGTAGAAAACAAAGATGGGGCGCAGGGCCGTGAGTGCACGTATCCGGCCAAAAAGGAAAGGAACCGAGAAGGAACAGGATGGAAAGGAACGACCACAAGTATGGAATAGGAATGAACACAGGCACGGAATGGAAAAGGTATAACCACAGGAAGGAACGGAAAGAAACGACCAAGTAAAGCAACCAGGCTGGGAGAAGGATCTGGCGGTGAGTACTCTGGCACCCGATAGGCCACTCCATGCGGGCAGTTGTGCATCAGGGAGAGATACATTCTGTACATTGTGTAATTTTTCTTTATTGTGTTTTTCTTGTTATTTTTTTATTGTAATTTATGGAATAAATGACAAAAATAGCAAAGGGAGGTGTATGATACTACGCATTGCATCAAGTGCAGAATGCATTTGGAGGCATGCAAGTGTGTGTGTATATATATATATATATATATATATATATGTGTGTGTGTATAATAATTAGTTATGTGAAAATATAGTATGTAAGATTATGGACACATGAGTGTCTGTGTGTTTGGAGGGGATATAGTGAATCATGTGTGTATACATGAGTGAATATGACTAAGGAACGAATAATTAAATAAAAAAGGAGTGATAGGGAAGATATTTGATATCCAACCGAGACAAATGTCTCAAAACCAAGAGACAAATGTTTATTTTGGGCCTAATTATTCATTGTTAATTGATAATGTGGACGTTTGTTTATCTGTTGTGCCAAGTATTATTATTATTGTTCTAGTCATAGTATTTCAAACCAACAAAACATCTGGGGATGAAATTGAGTGTCAAGGTTAGTCAGAAAGGGGATGGGGGTGGAATTTATATATATACAGCCCCAGCAAAAAAGGGAGGAGAGTTTAGTCTGGACCCCAGGGGAGAGTTGAGTTTTGGACGCCGAAGAATGAAGATCAGTTTAGCTGTCCACCAGAGATTGCAACATTAGCAGAAGTCTTTAAAAGAACAAGAGGGGGCATTTTGTCCCCTCTCATCTCGACAGTACGGAGAAGAATGTGTGATTAGCAGATAGAAATGAAAGAAGGAAGCAATGTAAGAACCATATACCTCTCTGCCATTTTGATTGATGTTCACCTGAAATTGTCTTGTCTTGTCTTTCTTCTCTTTTGATAATTGATTGTAAACCCCCTGGATGAGCCCTGAGGCAGTATTACGTACACAACTGGAGGTCCTAAGTTGGGGTCAAGTAGACAGACGATCACGAGACGATTATGGCCAGTAAAGTTGGGAAAAGCTAGGAGCTGTAGGAGCTGCAGGAATTGCAGTAATGTTGGAAGGTGCAAGTAAGGTGTGCAGCAGAAAGGGTCTGCAGGTGCCTCATCCCCCGAGGGGGGTGTTACAACGGAATCCTGGTGGTTATTCTCCAACGTATTAAAAGCAGTCCTATATATAATTTTAGGTAATCCTTAACTATTTCCTCGTAAATTCCTACCATAAAACTGAACCCTCATTTTATATTCGTGTTTAAAACTAACCACTTTAAAACTAACCATTCTCACAAAATAAAAACTTTTAGAATATACACATTGAAGTGAATATCAAAATAAATAAAGAAAATATATTTAGTATTGTAAAATAACGGGTGCAAGAAAAATAAAACATTTATTGCAAAAACACGGACATAAAATGAGGGTTCAGTTTATTTTATGGTAGGAATTTACGAGGAAATAGTTAAGGATTACCTAATTTTATATAGAAATCAGCTTAAGTAACATTAAAATAAGTGTAATATTTTTATATGCGTTCTTATTTCTGCTTATCTTTCTAATCTCTATATATAAAAGGAAGTTTGGTATGTACATGTCGACGTATAACTCCAAAACGGGAGGTCACTTAGATTCGAAATCTTGCATACACATTAATAACCTTCTAAGGAACACGCCAAATTTGTTTATTGATTTTTCTGATTAAGGGATACAATTAATTAAACCAAAACCAACCAATTTGCGGACCTGTCCGTATACCAGCTGCTGCTGATAATGAAATATTGTTCGCTGCCTGCTTCATATTATAGCTATACCAGCAGTTTAGTTTAATTTTAGAGAACAAAATCGCATTCTAAGCCGTTCAGCTCGGAGTCTCTCGCCTATTTATGGTCCAATCTTTATATATAGTCCGGGCATGGACCCGGTACATTTGCTAGTTTAATATAATATTTTATGACATTAAAACCAGGCGGCGCATACTTTTACTAGTATTTTCAAACAGATCCATTTGCCCCATACATGGGATCCTGTCAGGCACTACCACTCTGGAAATAATGGCAAAAAGGCATACTCAACTCTCCCCCAGAACTCCGAAACTGTAGCCTCACCATCAGATGCAGTTTAGTGCCATACCCAGGATAACTCTTTGGGTTGTTGTGTAACGATTAATAAAATGGCGGTTGCCGATTGTTTAAAAAAGGGGGGGAGTAAGAATTTCAAAAATGCAATAACAGAACTTACAGACGCTGAATTCAAAATCGAGCGCCAAAAAAGAGAAGCGGGAATTCGAAGAAGGAGGAGGAGAATTGAGTTTTGAGGATCACAAGCAAGTAGTCGTCACGCAAACAAGTCAGCTCCATTATCGGAAAAATGAAAGAAGAAAAAATATGAACTTTTAAAACAAGAACAATGAAAAGGACTTTGCCCAGTATCCTGTACTACATTTTTGTAACTTTATTTAATACAGGTTGTTTATTTAAATACGACTTCGTTATTTGTCCATTGTGTTGAATCATGTTTGATGCTAGTAAGATGTGTACAACATCTTATTATAATGGAGATTGTGGGTTTGTCTGTCTGTAACCAAAACTATATTACTATACAAGTCACAATTCTCTTTGTTATTTACATCACATTCTCCATGATTTTATTTTTATCTAAACTTCACTTATTAATAAAATTGTTTTACATTATTAATACTGTTCGCCTTATCTACATACTAATAACATGCAATTGTATTTATATATACAACAAAATAGCGGTTTACAGTGTGAATGAGAAGGTTAATTTGCATACTGATATTAAAAATTTGATTTTAATAAATATGTGCTTAGTATTATTGATTTCTAATTGTTTGGTTTTATCTTATTGAATATGAGCAAAAATCTCGGGGATAAATCTTAAAAGAAATCCATTAACAAGAAGAAATGACTGTAATATTATTCTTTACTTCCTATTTTAACTAAATAGTTGAATTAGGAAAATTTATCAATGAAAGACGGGAGTAATGGAAAATGATGGAATAGTTAGTTTCAAAGTTGTTCTATTTTTCGATTATACCCCCTCTGTTGCAGATCTTTTTATCTGCATTCTTATTCAGTTTCATTAGCCTTTCTAATTTAATATGATATTTTATTATATCAAAACTTAAATACTTGCACCCGGAGGGTGCATATAATTGCTAGTATATAAAATATATATAACACACGACTTACTACAGTTGTTTTTTTTTTGGAGGGGGGCGTAGAGGTATCTTTGCCCTCTGCAGGGGATACAGTCAGCATATATCGTAAACCCTACCAATAAGTAAAAGTAAAGTCGTTATCAGCCAGACAGCGAGGGTGTCTATCCCCTTTTCACTAGCGCTAGACCAAGGAGATTGTTTGTGCGTCTGAGGCGGAGCGCCACTCCTGCTATCAGCTCCTCACTTTACTGCACATACCCCTGTGCTACTCATACGCTGAGTTGGCGAGGGCCGGAATCAAACCATGAACCTCAAGGTTCCCAGCCTGACACTCTACCGACTGAGCTAAGACCCCCCCCCCAAGTAGGTTAGATTTATACGGAGAGGAAAAATAATATCCTGTCAAAGGAAATTGCACTAATTGACTTGTGTTTTGTGGGGTTTTTTTGTGGGTTTTTTTTTACAGCAATTTGGAAATCAATGAAACCAAGCCCATGGCGTTGTGGTGTCGATCGAAAGATACATTTGAAATTGGCACAGCATCTCTTCAAATGCTGCCACGATGGCCAATAATTTTGTCTGAATTGTTAGACGTCCCCGTGTAATTGTGTAAGTCTATCAATGAGTATTTGATTTATAGTCAAAGCCATTAACACAAAGAATAGATGGTTTGGTTTGATTTTGTTTTACGGCATATCAACCTCAGTGGGTCATTTAATGCCGATAAAGTTTTGAAATAAATCAATTCTTAATGGATAATACAATTTTGTTTATCAACTCATGTTTTTTCTATTTAACCCATAGATGGGACACTAACAGGTACTACCACTCCGGGTCAAAGTGGACCAGGGAGCAATGGTGATGAAGGGGTGCTCCACATTCCCCAAACCTCCTGAACTGGAACCTCACACAAAGAATAGAATAAATCTTATTAATTAACGATGTCTCTATGAAACCCCAATGTTATTAATGCATTTAAATTCCCACAATGTGTCTTATATATATATATATATATATCTCACTAAGAAATAAACGTTTACCTAATATATGATGTGGTTAATTTGCATACCTGGTTTTAACAAAACCGGGTTTAATAAATAATTACTTGGTGTTATTATTGGTGATCTCTAATATTGTTTTATTCTCCAGCAAATTAAAAACAATCATATGAATGATTTTTATGTAGAAACCAATTAAAATATCAAAATAATTGTAAACTTTTTCTATGTGTTCTTATTTAATTTTGTTAATGTTAATTGTTGTTCTGTGTTGCTCTCACCCTTAGCCAGGATTGAACCTGCAGCCTAGAAATGACTGTCACAGATTGTTAACTATTGGACAGTGGAACAGTCAAACACCTCCTCAGCTTAATGGACTGTTCCTGGCAGTAGTCGCAGTAATTATTTAATGTTATAGTTGGTTCATTGAGACTTAGGAACTGAATGGTTAGGCTGCAACATTTGAACTTATCAGTTAGTCTTTCTGATTTAATATATTTCGGTGCTCTTCCAATATGTGATCTACCGAATGGTTTCTAATCCAATATGTGATCTACCGAGTTGTTTACATTCCAATATGTGATCTACCCATTAACTACCCATTATTTTCCCATTAAACGGTGCTCTTCCAATATGTGATCTATCGAGTTGTTTACATTCCAATATGTGATCTACCCATTAACTACCCATTATTTTCCCATTAAACGGTGCTCATCCAATATGTGATCTATCGAGTTGTTTACATTCCAATATGTGATCTACCCATTAACTACCCATTATTTTCCCATTAAACGGTGCTCATCCAATATGTGATCTATCGAGTTGTTTACATTCCAATATGTTATCTACCCATTAAATACCATTATTTTCCCATTAAATGGTGCTCCTCCAATATGTGATCTACCGAGTTGTTTACATTCCAATATGTGATCTACCCATTAAATCATCCAATATGTGATCTACGAATTGTACATTCCAATATTGATCTACCCATTAAATACCCATTATTTTCCCATTAAACGGTGCTCATCCAATATGTGATCTACCGAGTTGTTTACATTCCAATATGTGATCTACCCATAAATACCCATTATTTCCCATTAAACGGTGCTCATCCAATGTGATCTACCGATTGTTTACATTCCAATATGTGATCTACCCATTAAATACCCATTATTTTCCATTAAACGGTGCTCATCCAATATGTGATCTACCGAGATGTTTACATTCCAATATGTGATCTACCCATTATTTTCCATTAAACGGTGCTCTTCCAATATGTGATCTACCGAGTTGTTTACATTCCAATGTGATCTACCATTAAATACCATTATTTTCCCATTAAACTACAAAAAAAAATCACAATTTAAGCGTGCAACTACATGACTATCTAACATCACCCATCATTTGCCTACACGATTTTTGATACTAAAAGCGGCTACCCGGCGTCGCCTGGGTAGAAGAGGTAGGGGCAAAGTTTTTTGATCTTCGCAGGATGCCCTATTAAAATCCCGATGTAAAAAAGACCTTGCATTGATTCAGCCTGGTGGGGCATCAGAAAAGAAAAAGAAAGTCTACAGACCCTATGAAAATAAAAATTAGTGGGTTATTTCCTATAAGTCTAACATAAACAAAGGGGAACCACTCTTGACTGATAAATTATTTACTTATTGATCTACTAGGAAAAAAGAAGACGGGGTTAGGGTTTAGGGTTAGTTTAATGGGAAGATAAATAAATAATTTATCAGTCAAGAGTGGTTTCCCTTTGTTTATGTTGGACTTAAAGGAAATAACTAATTAATATTTGAAATATTGAACCCTTAAAAAATCCACACTGTTACTATGTAAATCTTATTTTTCAATTATCTTTGCGAATATAAATAAAATCTTCATTATTTTTGCCCAAAAAGCAATATCTGGTGGTAGTGAATGTGTATACATATTTACTTTGCCGTCAATTGTTTTATTTTCTTGGTTTCAGACAGACATACACACAGTTGCCCTTTATATATGTACTAGAACCAGCTACCCAGCATCACCTGGGTGGAGGAGGTGGTAAAAATAAAAAGTGGTAAAAATAAAAAGTGGTGCAATGGTTAGCAAGTTAGTCTCGCAGATCCATTATTATTATTATGTATATCTTAATTTTTAAATATCTTCGCAATGTGAATATGATATATTGGAAAAACAAATAATGTTTACAAATGCTTGGGATCATCAGGAGAGAATGTGCACCGTTTCGGGGCCTTCCTCTCAACGGTTTTAACTGCACATCGCCCCCCCCCAACTGTTGTGAGGTCCCTCGGAATATCTGTATTGACCGTATGTAATAGATCGGTCATCAACAAGAGCAAATCCGGGATGAAATGAACGTTAGAAGAAGAATGTGCAAACAGAACGCTTAGTCAATGTTGGAATTTTTCAAAAAATGCGTTATCTGTATTAAAAATAAAATGAATTCTATTTTTAATTTTTAAAAATCAGAAGCATTACAGTTTATAATAAGACTCACAAGAGCCTGATGTAAAATTGTATAAAAATTGTATAATTGTATAAAAAGTGTATATTAAGTATCAAAATTGTTCATAATACACTCCAACTATTAAATAAGTAACCAATAAGTCCACAGCACAATTGAAAAAGATGTAAGGTTCCATACATACAATTTTTTTACATACAATATCTTCGTAAATAATAAATCAAATCTTTGTAATTTTTGCACAAAAAACAAAAACTGCTGCTCAGTTGGTAGAGCACTTGACTAGGAATCGCAAGGTTCCTGGTTCAATCCCGGCCCTCACCAACTGAGCGTATGAGTAGCACAGGGATCTGTGCGGTAAAGTGAGGAGCCGATGGTAGGTGTGGCGCACCACCGCAGACGCAAAAACAATCTCCTTGGTCTAGCGCTAGTGAAAAGGGGATAGACTCCCTTGCTGATTGGCTGATACCGACATTAGGCCACTGTTATTAATTGTATTTTCAAAGTTTTATCTGGACATAAATACATACACACTGTAACATTATGACTCATTTCAGAATGGAGTGATGATGTGTTAATAACAATAATGGGTTATTTCCTATAAGTCTAACATAAACAAAGGGGAATCACTCTTGACTGATAAATTATTTATTTATTTTCCCATTAAACTAACCCTAAACCCATCTTCTTCTTTCCTAGTAGATCAATAAATAAATAAATAAATTTATCAGTCAAGAGTGGTTCCCCTTTGTTTATGTTAGACTTATAGGAAATAACCCAATAATGCTAATATACTTATCTTTGGACCGGTACTATGTTGAGAGGCTCGAATCTGGAGGCTGGGCTGACAAATCTTTGATGTCTTGAGTCTGGAACCGACCCGGGAGGCTAGACGACATCTTGCCTCGAGTCTGAACCGACCAGGGAGGCTAGAGGACATTTTGCCTTGAGCCATTTATTTTTAGTAATAACACAAAGTGACATCTTTTTCTCATGAGATTTTTTATTCCCCCCCCCCTCAAGTCAAACTACCCTGAGCATGAGACATATCTCAGCCAGTCAACACATTGTCCCAAATTGACCTCTCATTCTCACCTTTCACCTCTCACTTTGAGACCACGTCTGACCTGCAACATTCCACTTAGACTCTTATTTAGGCTAGACGGGCGGTTGGCCACATCAAGCACTAGCACCTATATGATTGCCCCAACCCTATTGCCCTTATGGCAAGCCCCAACCCTTTTTATCATATGGGTGCTAGAAGGCGGTGGCTGCAGGTCTACATATCCTGGGAATGACGTTAAACTCTATCTGATGGTGAGGTTCCAGTTCTGGAGGTTTGGGGAATGTGGAGCACTCCTTCATCACCATTGCTCCCTGGACCACTCTGACCCGGAGTGGTAGTACCTGTTAGGGTCCTATCACAAAGTTAGATTGAAATTGTTCAGCAATCATTTATTCAAAAAAAATATTTTTGTGCTGCTAGCTTTTTACAGATGAANATTTCTCTCTCTCTCTCTCTCTCTCTCTCAGCTGCCTCATAATCTGTGAGTTTGTGATGTGAGACAGGGAGGGTGTGGTGGTGGTGGCCTGTCTGTACTTTCTTGACCGTCATTTTCTTATTAGTATCTATCTCTATTCTCCTTATGTCTCTTCTATATTCGTCTCAACATATGTACTTTATAACTCTCTCTCTCTCTCTCTCTGCATCCTTAATTCTTAGGATCTCTTTCTCCTTATTTCTCTCTCTCTCTCTGTCTGTATCCTTAATTCTTAGGATTCTTTCTCCTTATTTCTCTCTCTCTCTGCATCCTTAATTCTTAGGATCTCTTTTCCTTATATCTCACTCTCTCACCTTCCACAGTGCCTGTGAACATATGTACTTTAATTCTTAACATCCTTAACACCCTCATTCCACCCAGCCGGAAGTCACATTCATTTTCCTAATCTACCCAAACAATAGCCTATGTTTAAATGTAATATTAAACATATTTAGAAGTCTTCGATTTAAGGGAAATAACAGGTAACTTTAAATGAAAACACCAATTTTAGCCATTTTTTTAAATAAATGTTTATAGGAATTGGGTGTTACATAATCTATGCGGTTGCATAAGATTATTGTCAATTCCCTGTAATTCTGAGGGGATGACCCTTTTCATACCATGGCCATGGAAAATTACAAGAAGCCCACCAAAATATGTGAAGTCACGTGGGACCTTTTTTTTGAGTCCCCAGTTTGCAATTAGACGTCAGGCAGATCAGTCGGCCATTTTAGGTCCTGCCTAAAACTGGAACTCACGCGCGCTATGTTAGTTAGCAGATGTCTGGGTTGGGATGGAAATAAAGTAACATCAAAATAAATCGAAGTCTTGTGTTTATATCTAAAAACTAACAATGACACAGGGCTTCTGATAGAGAGAAATCCCTAACAGAAAACCAGACGAGGTCTCCAAGTTACACTCCAGACGTTAGAAAGATTCCAGACCAAGTCAAGATGATAGAAATACCAAAGACGATCAGAAGCATACCAAGACGGCCAGCAGAAGAATAGATGTCCAAGTATATGAAGAAGAAGAGGTATGCAAACATTAAATTATTTAGTGCCAGTGAAGAAGGTGCTATGCAACATGGGCTCTGGACTTAGAAAATTCTCAACAGGATGTTAAGAGTTTTAACATCTACCTTTAATTGTTTCATTATCATTTTTTTTTTCTTAAGTTTTGGATTGCAAGTTTATGTTTCGAGTATGATGTTTCAAGGGTTAAAATTAAAATGAAATGGCACCCAGTTGGAGGGAAAGGTTTTATGAGGAAATAACACCATCTTGATTAAACCACATGACTTTGTTTTATCATAGTTCATGACTCTTGCTATTTTTTTTCTTTCTCTTTCAATTGCCATATATGGTTGGTTGGTTTATTAATTTTAACGCATATCAACCCGTCCAGGGTTATATCATGCCTAGCGGTTTGGTTGTTATACATATTGTGATAATACATATATATACATTTAGTAATTGGTTTTAATAATGTGTTAGCATTATTGGGAATCATACTGTATGCCATTGAATTGTTTCATGTCTATATTCTATGGTATAATTTTATTTCCCTCAAAAAGGAGAAAATATCCCCAATGTTAACATTTTCAAATAGGTCCTTCATATTGTTTGCTTTAAAAATAATGTTTTCTGATGTGAGCAAAAAATCTTGCATTCCATCAATAAGTGTTTGACTGTCAGGAGGTGTTGACAGTTTCACATTGTGGTTGTTGTTCTTGTTTGAGATATATAAGAGGTGTTAGTTTTGTATGACCAATGCATAACCGACATAATGACTTGTTCCTTTCTAGACTTCCTTAAAGTTGGTCTGCAGCCTCCCAAAGTTGGTTTGATTAGGAAGAGTTTATTGTGGATACAGTTATTCCAGTGTTGCTGCCATTTTGTATGAAGGAATCTATTAATTTTAGGTTTCAATCAGTATATGGTATCTGGAACTTGTCAGGGATTAAATCTAGAGCCGATTTAGCTGCAGAGTCAGCTCTTTCATTCCCCCTCACCCTATATAACTTGGTATCCAGCATATAATAATCTCCTTTGAGTTAGACATTGAGTTAATCTATTCAGGAGCTAATGATGAGAGGGTCTCCAGTTTTTTATTTCTTATGATAGTAGGACTGAGAGCGAGTCTGAAAGATGATATATTTTTGTGTTTATTTTCAGAGATGATGTCAAGTGCCTAATGAAAATGGAATCAGTTTATTTGGATTATTCAGACTATTGTTTCTCATCGTCATTGTTATCTGTACAACGTTTCGGCTGATGTGGCCCTCTCGCCTACTTCAAGTATTTCTTGTCGGACTTGGGAACTTTCTCAGACTCAGGAACCTTCTTTTCGGACTCAGGAACCGTGCCGACAAACATAAAATCACGCAAAGAAGGCGAAGCTCCATCAGGTCGAAACGTTGCAGTACAGACAAACAATGAGATCGAGACAACATAGTCCGAAATTAATCAAAACAATACTAATTATCAAAGCTTAATATCTCACAGCTACTTAACAATAAATATGTAATTATGTTATTGTGATATTGGGGGTTTTAGTATGTTTGGAAATCAGAGTAAGCACAAGTACAGCTACATCAAGATCTAGACTACACTATTTATCAGTATTGAATAGATTTTGATTGTATACATAGTTTTGAAATTATAAATAAGTGCTTTCTCTTTATTCATTGGTTGTTGAAAAAAATATTTTTGTAGGCTAGCATAGGCAAAAGTTAGGGGTCATTCATTAAAGGCAATATATGAGAAAAACACTTTGTGGTTAAAAATTAAGGGTTGTTCATTACTTGAGTATAATCTTATTATAATGGAGATTGTGTGTTTGTCTGTCTGTAACCGAAACTAAATCACTACTCAAGTCACAATTCTCTTAGTTATTGACATCACATTCACCATAAATCTATTTTATTTAAACCTCAATTATTGATAATTGTTTAACTTATTAATACTGTTGACCTACTACTAATAACATGCAAGTATATTTCATATTATATCAAACAATGCGGTTTACAGTGTGAACGAGAAGCTATGATTTGCATATTATATTAAGAATTTAATTAATATATCTATACTACTTGATTATTGTATATATAAGTTTATACTCTTACTACAATTGAGCAAATCTCACAGGGATAACACAGCTTTCAAAAAGAAATCGACATAAACAAGACGAAAGAATGTAATTTATTAATACTTCATAATCTAACTAAATAGATAAATTAGGAAAAATAAAGACGATCAGTATGAAAAATATGAGAAGAGAATTTAAAGCTGTTCTATTTTTCGATATATAACCCCTCATTTATCATTCATATAGTTTCTAATTGATATAATAGTGAATACATCAAATCACTACAATAACTTGCACCGAACGCCGAGTCTGCAATATTTGCTAGTATGTTTAATTACAACTATCAAACATACTTTAATTTTAATGTATGCTTGACATTCAGGTGGTGAGATTCTGAGAAATGAAAATGGAATCATCTGTTTTTCCTATAAGTAATGTTTGACGAAACCTTGAAAGAGAGAAAGAAGATCTAAGGAGACTTGTTAATTCAACCAAACAATTGTTAATTACTGTTCACCTTGTATCTTTGCTTAGTGAATTTTTCCCCTATCCTTAATACTTGTGTTTCTTCAGATTATTTCTGTCAACACTGATACTTGCGTTACAAACAATTGGAGACAAGGATGAAATGCCATATAGTACCTAAATTAAAGACAATGGATCGTCTGTTTTTCAATAAATAACAAAATCTGAAAGAGAGAAACAAAATCTAAAGGGAGTTATTAATTCAACCTAACGATTGGTAATTACTCTGTTCACCTTGTATCTTTGCTTAATAAACCTTTTACCGATCTTTAATACTCATCGTGTTTGTATCTATTATTTCTCAGTGGACTCGATACTCGAGTTAAACATTAAAAAGGAGGCTGCACATAATTTTGTCCAAGTGGAGGTAGAATTACTCTGTTCACCTTGTATATTTGCTTAGTAAACTTTTCTCCCTATCCTTATTATACATCTGTTCTTCCTATTATTTCTTGAATCTGATACTCGTGTTAAAACATAATAAAAAGGGGGCTGCACATAAATTTGTCAAAGTGGAGGTAGGAATTACTCTGTCACCTTGTACTTTGCTTAGTAAACCTTTTCCCCTTTCTTTAATACCATGTTTCAACATATAATAAAAAAAAAGGGGGCTGCACATAAATTGTCAAAGTGGAGGTAGGAACTACTCTGTTCACCACATGTATCTTTGCTTAGTAAACCTTTTCCCCTTTCTTTAATACCATGTTTCAACATTAATAAAAAAAAAGGGGCTGCACATAAAATTTGTCAAAGTGGAGGTAGGAATTACTCTGTTTCACCTTGTATCTTTGCTTAGTAAACCTTTTCCCCTTTCTTTAATACCCATGTTTCAACATTAATAAAAAGGGGGGGCTGCACATAAAAATTTGTCAAAGTGGGAGGTAGAATACGCTGTTCACCTTGTATCTTTGCTTAGTAAACATTTCTCCCTCTTCTTACATTACCCCATGTTTCAACATTATAAAAAAAGGGGCTGCACATAAATTTGTCAAAGTGGAGGTAGGAATTACTCTGTTCACCATGTATCTTGCTTAGTAAACTTTTCCCCTTTCTTTAATACCCATGTTTCAACATTAATAAAAAAAAGTTGTGGAGGTAGGAATTACTCTGTTCACCTTGTATCTTTGCTTAGTAACCTTTTCCCCTTTCTTTAATACCCATGTTTCAACATTAATAAAAAAAAAAAAAGGGGCCTGCACATAAATTTGTCAAAGTGGAGGTAGGAATTTTATTTCAAGAGATTAAAAGCTGCTGATATCATTAACATCAAAGACAAAATTGATTGTACACTTTTAATCTGAAAATGTTTTTTGTTTTTTTTTCTTTCTTTTTTTTGTTTTTTTTTTAATTTTGGGATCACCATGTCACAAAAAAGAGACAAACACATGGCAATTGTAGATGCTCAAAAATAAATTAGGCTATGTTCATCCAAAATCAAAAAATTCTATATCTCTGTACTTGTAGGGCAAATTTACGTACAGACTATGATTTGAGGAGTCCAGATGAGAACTGCACCAAAGTTCCAAGATCAGACCATTTCCGTGACGGTCATATTCTTTATTGGATGGGTGGTGGTGGTGGTGGTGTGAGGGGTATGATGAAAGGGAAGAAAAAAGAGGCCATTTTTAGAAAACCTTGGAAGATATCATGGAATATCTGAAAAAGAAAAAAGAAAAAATATATATATATGTAAAAATGAAATGAATTGAATCCGATGGTATGTTTGAAAGAATGAGGTTTGTTTGTTTTGTTTTACGGCATATCAACCTCAGTAGGGCATTTAATGCCGATAAAGTTTTGAAAAAATCCAATTCTTAAGGATATATACAATTTTGTTATAGATACATTTTTCTATTTAACCCAATGATGGGACCCTAACAGGTACTACCACTCCGGGTCAGAGTGGACCAGGGAGCAATGGTGATGAAGGGGTGCTCCACATTCCCCAAACCTCCAAAAACTGGAACCTCACCATACAGATAGAGTTTAACGTCATTCCCAGGACATGTAGACCCGCATCCCACCGCCTTTAGCACCCATATGATAAAAGGTGTTGGGGCTTGTCATAAGGGTTGAAAGAATAAATAAAGAAAAGAAAGTAGAGAATGGATAATAAACGATAAATTTAATCAATATCACTTACACGTGTGTTTTCGCGTCAGGAGATTATCTATGTGTACATTATTTAAACTATTATTATTATTATTAAAATAAACAAATGAAATGAATAAATAATAATACTGAAAAAATGTAAAATATTCCGTACACAAAAGAAAATTCGACCTTCATCAGAAGTGAAACTTATTTGAACTGAAATAATATATATATATATATGCATTTAAATATAATCAAACTGTTAGGTTATACTATTTGTCTGAATTTTTTAGAGAGGCTTGATAATTTGTATTACTTAGACTTTCTCAGGCGTTGTTATCAATTTTATTTTTTACGCAAACAAAAACAAAAAAAAACAAAAAAAAAAAAAAACGCCTTTCAGGCAGTGTAAAAAATTTATTCTTGAAAGATATTGCCTGCAGGGTAGTTAAAAATTCAATGTCAGAGGGTTTGTATTGTAAGTAGGTAAAAAGCATCAAATTTATTAAATCAGTAAAAAAAAAAAAAAAAAAAAATCAATTTTAAATGGAACTTAGTTCTGCCAAGAGAGATATGAAGGATTTAAAAACATTGAAGTTACCAAGGAACAGCTTTTATTTTATTGTATTAATATTGATTGTTCTTTATTCTATGTATGGTAAGATGACGTAAGCAGTGACATAGTTTTGGTTACAGTCAAAAAGGTTTTGTTTGGTTTTTGTTTTGTTTTAACGGCATATCAACCTCAATGAGTCATTTAATGCCGACAAAGTTTTGAAATAAATTCATTCTTAATGGATATTCAATTTTTTTATAAACACATTTTTCTATTTAACCCATAGATGGGACCCTAACAGATACTACCACTCCAGGTCAGAGTGGAGCAGGGAGCAATGGTGATGAATTGGAACCTCACCATCAGATAGAGTTTAATGTCATTCCCAGGACACATTTAGACCCTCAGCTACTGCTTTCTAGCACCCATAGGATAAAAAGGGTTGGGGCTTGCCATAAGGACAATAAGGTTGGGACAATCGTATATAGGTGCTAGGGCTTGACATGACCAGTTGACTGATCAAAGGGGGTCTCTCCAACTGCCCATCTAGCCCAAGTAAGGGCCAAAATGAAGTGCTCAGCCTCCTGGATTCCATGCTTAAGCATCACGAGTCGCCACCCACTGCCAACAGGTGGTCCAAACCAAATCTCTCTCTCTCAATAACTTTCATTAAGAAAATAAATTGATGAAAAGCAAGAAGTACTGTCCTCATCTTTATTTTACAACACCAAAGAAATTCATGAATGAAAGCCATTAAACAAACAAACGTGAACAGATACTTGACTGATGCTAAGGAGATATATACTTGTCAACAAGTCAAATTGGCCGTGACTAAAGACCCACGGTCATGAAACGTGATACCTTTTGCTGGACCCTAAACGAAAGGAGGAAGGTAGATTTCCTTCTGAGCTTGAAGGCTAACGACTAGATTCTGTAAGGGTGTAAACAAGCGCTGGAAGTTTACATGCCTTGTAATCGTCAAGCGACTTGTGTGAATTTAATAGTGCCGTGCATTTTGAGGCACTGGAAGACGCGGTGAAAAACCCACAACGTTACACAGGTCATATCTGGTAATAATCTAACATATATAATATATTTTAAGTCAAATGAAAGTTCTAAAAATGATAAAAAATAAAATGATAAAAAAATAAAATTAAAATAAGTTAAAAAACGACTAAATTTTCACCAATTCAAATAACTTACATTCAACATTTAAGGGCCAGGTTAGCTCAGTCGGTAGAGCGTTCAGCTAGAAACCACAAAGTTCCTAGTTCGATACCAGTCCTTGCCAACTCAGCGTATGAGTAGCACAGGGATCTGTGCGGTAAAGTAAGGAGCTGATGGTAGGTGTGGCTCTCCACCTCAGACGCCAAAACAATCTCCTTGGTCTAGTGCTATTGAAAAGGGGATAGACTCCCTCGCTGACTGGCTGATACCGACTTTAGGCCACCCCAACGACTTTACTTTACTTTTACATTCCATTAAGGCTACAGATATTAACTAAGGGGAAATAATCAGGCAAAAATAACTGTCTTAAGAAACACTGTATCTGACTAAAAAAAAATATATCTTTTTATATTAAACTTGCTTTAGTCCCATGTGGTATCTAAACACCCCATATTGTCAAATTAATATGCAGGAGGTTTCTAGTACTTCTTGAATATATGGTAGGTTGGATTTTACTCGTTTTAACGTGGGCCCACCCACAAGCCGAAGCTCATGGGTTGGGAAAGAACAAAAATTGCTTCGATCCCTTTGGCATTCCCCCTCAAGTGGGGGGGGGCCTCAGGCACTGGGCAATAAACCCAGCCCTGCCCCTTTAAGTCAAGGGGGCAGGTATTGCCTGGGGGGACAGCCCCCTGGGTTCGACGCTTTTATTTAACTCTAAACCAGTCCAGCAGCCAAAGCTCGCTGGACCCCCAGCGTTAACCGGAAGCCTGAAGAGATCTTTATGTCAAAATATCTAGAATAAATCAAAGTTAAACAAACAACATCATAGTTACCTCATCTTTCTTTACATTTCATAGGTGGATTAATCGAAATGACATTTTAAATGATCATAAACAATGACAATAAAGAAAAACTGAATATTTCTTATGATCTTTTTGTTGTTGTGATTTGTGATTATCCATGAATAGATCGTTGACACAAAAATGAAAGATCATCAGTTGAAAATAACCCGAAAGTGAAAACCGGATAGAATTTATATCAGACCAAAATTGAAAAAAGTCAGCTTAGTCAGCAAAGATGGACATTGGAAATGTTTTTTCTTTTTTTAATTAAAAGCAATCTTTTTAAAATCATTGAATGACAATGTTTAGAGGAACAATATAGGTGTGTCTATGTCTATATTTATTCATGTACATGTCTATCTCCCTTCCCCTTCTGTCTGTGTATGTGCATGCATGCATATATATATATATATATATATATATATATATATATATGAGCCGAAGAACCTGGTTTACGGTCATTGAAAGTACTGGTTCTGACTTGATCACTGAAAGCAACTGCCAAACAAAATATAAACACAATGCTTCAAGCAAATTATAAAAAAAGAAAAAAATATTCAAGAGTTTTTATATTACAAATCCAGGAAATTTATGAGGAAGTGCGTCCCGATCTCCTGCCTCAGAAATTGCTACCCGGTGACTAGTAAAATAACGTCCCCAGCTATGTCGTCTCGGTGGTGTTACTTGAAAGAAAACAACCAACTTAGGGCGTTAAATGTATTTTAGAGGGGGGTGGCTTCTCTTTTTTGTCGTAATTCTTATTTATTTATCGTAATTTGTCGTAATTCTTGTTCATTTAGAGAAATTTGTCGTAATTCTTGTTTATTTATCGTAATTTGTCGTAATTCTTGTTCATTTATAGAAATTTGTCGTAATTCTTGTTCATTTATAGAAATTTGTCGTAATTCTTGTTTATTTATCATAATTTGTCGTAATTCTTGTTTAGATAGATAAACAAACAAAATAATATAGATAGATATGAACAAATGGAGATAAGTGGATAGATATATATAAACAAAGTAAAAAATGAACAAATTGAGATAGATAGATAGATAGATATCCATCTTCATAGCTGGGGACGTTATTTTACTAGTCACTGGGTAGCAATTTCTGAGGCAGGAGACCAGGACGCACTTCCTCATAAATTAGCCAAATCCATTTGTTTTACTTACCTTAATTGGATCAGTTGAATTCCATATCACTTTCAGACCCTTCACTATCCACAATGCCAACTAAATTTGTAAATTGCTCAGGTTTTGAGTTGATCACATTCTTTGGAGATTTAACTGTAAACAAGTCTTGAGCCTTCCTTCGAGGTCGACCTGGGGATTAAAAAAAAAAAACACTAGATAATAATACAAACTATTTTTTTGTCTACCCATCATAATACAAGGATGACGTTTTGATAATCTGAACATCAGCTACATAAATGACTAACCACCCCTTGTTTCTTTCACTTTGAGGAAGCTGTTATGTTTTGGTCGGCCATTTACATTTCACCATAAATCTACACTGAAAACACAAATTTGTTCAAATCGTTACAACTGCATGTTTTAACACGAACATATCATAAAATGTGTTCTTAATAGTGCTTGAGCATTATTTGAAATAACTTAATTGTTATTAAGAACACATTTTATGATATATTTTGTGTTAAAACATGCAGTTGTATTGATTCAAACAAATTCGTATTTTCAGTGTAGATTTACGGTGAAATAAAAATAGACAGCCAAAACAAACAGCTTCCTCAAAGTGAAATAAACAAGGGGAGATTACTCTCATTTATGTAACATTTATGTAATATTTTGAAATTCAAGATGAAGCCTTTGACTATTAATATTCTACTAGCAGGACCTGTGGATATACCACAGTATGCTAATGTAATTATTACAATGTTTGATGTTTACTTATGAGCTATTACAGAAGAGTTCGATATCTAAAAAGTATAATCTTGATTTAACTCTTTAATCTGACAATAAAGGCGTGTGGTCTAATGGTTAGAGTCGTAGGAAATGTACTCGTCGATCCGAGTTCAATTCCTGGACGAAGCTGTTTGAATTTCACATAGCACTAATACCCTTAGGAAAGGTATGAATCCAATTCTCCCTCCAGTTATGAGTAAATAGCAGGGCAGACTGGGCTCTATAACCTTGCTAGGTAACCAGTCTAGGGGAAGGAAAACTCTGAATTCAAACCTGCTGAACTCCGCTTAAGAAATTGACCTTGTGTCGCATCCTGCTCGTGCGGAGGTGTTGGTAAATAGATATATTGTATCTGACATTAGAATGATTTAATTTTTTTAAAAAGGGATTTGGATCAAGTCTTCAATAAGCACCCCAAATCACCCCAGTAATGAAAAGGGCACTTTTGCTTGTTACCATAAGCTTCCGCTTCTGATTATTTGACAAACAAACCAACAGACGATTTTTTTTCACTTATATTTGTATCTGACATTAGAATTTCACTGTAATTTCAATATTGATTTTGATTTTTTTTTAAAAGGAGTTATTTCATGTTTTTGTTATTAGTATTTATGAAAAAAAGTTTTAGCAAGTTTTTGGAAGAAATTTTCTTACCAGAATCACAAGAAATGATGTTTTCTTCATTCAATTCTTTGGCTTCTCTTAGCAATCGGATTCTTTCGGCTGCTTTAAACGTTGGACGGCCTAAACAAGAAGAAATAGAAAACAGTGAACAAAATTTTTTGCTTAAAACATTTTAGGCAAAATTGTCAAAAAACAAAAACAAAAAAAATTCAAACTGTCCCAAAATCAAAATGTTTTTTTTTTTGTTGTTTTTTTTTTTTTTTTTTTTACTTTGTTATAGTTGCTAGTAGCATTAAAAAAACATTATTAAATTGTTAAGGAAATAAATAATATCTAAAATATTTGAATTAGTGGTGTCCATATTTTTTTGTTTCAGAAAGAATGAAACATTAATTAAACGAGGAACTTTCTTTTTTTTTAAATGAAAAAAAAAAAAAAAAAAAAACAATTTTTAACTTCTATGAAATAAAGACAAATTTTCAAAAAGAATGAAAACTTGTACATATTTGTAAATAGAAAAAATATATTTTTAAATTTAAAAAAAGGAAAAGAAAAAAAGAAAAGAAAAAAGAAAGAAAAGAAAAAAAAAAGAAAAGAAAAAAAGAAAAAGGAAAAGAAAAAAGAAATGAAAAAAAAAGAAAAAGAAAAAAAAAGAAAAAGAAAAAAAGAAAGAGGAAAAAAAAGGAGAGAAAAAGAAAAAGGAAAAAAGGGAAAAAGGAAAAAAAGAAAAAGAAAAAAAAAAAACAGGAAAAAAAGAAGAAAAAAAAGAAAAAAAAGGAAAAACAAGGAAATGGATTCACCCTACGGGTAGGATTTGATGCAAGTTCACTAGTATGGGTCATAAAGTGAGGATCAAACTGGCTTAAAACAATTTAGGTAACATAGTAGTGTAGTGAGCAGGAGGTGGGGGTCAAAGAATTCTCAAAAAAAAAAAAAAGAAGGTTAATATCCAATAATGACAGCAGAGAAACAAATCAATACGTCTAACAATTATCATCGAGTTATGCTGATAGCATGGGTTTCTTTGACACTCTTTTGTGGTAGCCAACACTGGTGTGTCCATGTGTAGGAGTCCACAGGAGAATATTGCTTATGAGTTCATGCTGATAGCACAGATTCCCTTGACTCTCTCGCGACATCAAGACAATGCTTAGGAATTTAACTCTTTGCTGGTCGACCAACACTGGGGTTATTTCCAATTAGTCTAACATAAACAAAGGGGAACAACTCTTGACTGATAAATTATTTATTTATTTTCCCATTAAACTAACCCTAAACCCGTCTTCTTTTTTCCTAGTAGATCAATAAATAAATAAATTTATCAGTCAAGAGTGGTTCCCCTTTGTTGATGTTAGACTTATAGGAAATAACCAACACTGGTGTGTCCATGTGTAGAAGTCCACATGGCTCGAGTTCATCAAATGCCCAGCATAATAAAAACAGTTCTTATACATTTAAATTACAAATTTTTCAAATTCAATATGAAACATATTTGTGTTGTCTGAATTTTTAAAATGTGGCTTGATAATTTGTATTATTTAGATTTTTCTGACTGTTGACCTCATCTTTATTTTTATATACATGTTTTGGCCAATATGACCTCCGGGCTTCTTCAGGCATTTCTTGTCGCCACACATGGCACAACAGTTATAAGGGTTGAGTTAATACAATCCTAAGTAACAGTCATCTGTTGGTTGCAGGTTCAATCCTGACAATGGACAAAATAACAGAATACTTCACATAGCTTAACACTTGTACCCGGTCATGGTTAATGGAATGAGACCAATCTGTGAATTGGGAGTTATCTCCCTTGCACCGTTTCTGACAACTTTGGCATTGTGTTACATAATTATTAGATTCTTAATACTTATGTACAGTAGTGTAGAAATCAAAATGGCTGTCATAAGTTACATCCCACGGCCTTGAAGGATTTGAATGACAAGGCTTGACCTCAGTCCTAACCTTCCGGTGGATACTGTGAGAATCGGTGGAGGAGACCCTCTTCCGGTTTAGATTAGAAATAGATTTTAGTCAGTCGTCGAGAAACCACGACGGTGGTGAGTCGTGTATTGCACGCTCCGACTCAATCTGCGCAGGTAGTCTGGTGGGGATTTCGAAATAAAATGTGATCTAAGTAAATCAAAGTCTTGTGTTATTATCTAAAAACTACCAATGACACAGGGCTTCTGATAAAGAGAAATCCCCAATGGAAGACCAGACACGAAGTCCCCAAGACGAAGTCCAGACACTAGAAGAACAGAATGAGAAGAATAGAAGTAAGAAGTAAATGGAAAGGGTATACAACAATTGGTCATTGGAAGAAGGAACTCTTTGAGAAAAAGAGAGTGAAAAGTGGTATTGGTAAGAGACTAGTTATACGACTAACGTCTAATGCAGACACAATCTACCCCCCAATGGATTAAATGAAGAATTTGGTTCCGTGAAGAATCCCAATTATGACAAGAGGGTTCCCAAGTTCAACAGGAAACACCTGAAGAAGGCTGTAAAGCACATTGGCCGAAAGGTTGTGTATATAACAATAAACATTAGTCTGAACAATACAAAATATACTTGTGTAATAAACAAATTTTTAAGACCAATTTTCACCTCAGAAATAAGAGGCTGTTCATTACATGATATATGTTTTTGAAACATTCGAGCGTAATTTGTTCCTCGGCTTAAACTTGCAATCTAAAGTGTCCACACACACATATATAATAAGACTCTCAGTCGGTAGAGTGTTCGGCTAGGAATCAAAAGGTTCTTGGTTCAATATCGGCCCTCGCCAATTCAGCGTATTAGAAGCACAGGGATCTGTGCGGTAAAGTAAGGAGTTGATGGTAGGTGTGGTGCTCCACCTCAGATGCCAAAACAATCTCCTTGGTATAGCGTTAATGAAAAGGGGATAGACTCTCTTGTTGTCTGGCTGATACCGACATTAGGCCGCCCCAACGACTATACTTTTTTATTTTATTTAGGTATAGGCTAAGATGAAGTTTTTATTTAACAGTTTACTCTTTATAACACCTATGTAGTGATGCTGATAGCTTTTTAATTTATTGCTTCCTGGGATGCACATATTTTCTTTGAACGAGTCCTCCAGAATAATTATGGGTCCCAACTAAAGCCATCTAACTCCTACCTTGTAACCTATCCTGTGTAATTCATCTCTAAGAAACTATTGAAATGCAATTACAGTTAGCTTGAAATGGAGAGGGAAGAAAAAAGAAAAACACTGGGACGCATGGATATGATTTATTTATCATTATTTGAAATGAACTTAATTGTTATTAAGAACACATTTTATGATATTTTCATGTTAAAACATGCAGTTGTATTGATTACGGTGAAATGAAAATGGGCGACCAAAACAGACGGCTTCCTCAAATTGAAAGAAACAAGGGGAGGTTACTCTCATTTATGTTGCTAATGTTCAGATTACCGATAAATGTGTATTGAATATTAGAATTATACTCTAAAGAATTGATTTTTATTAGAATTTTTTCTTTTTGATAAATTATCTTGTCAATCATTTCGGTTTAGCTGTAATTAGTAAGAGTTTATTTGCCAATTTTTTTCTATTTCCTGCGTCCTTTTAAATTTTTGTGCATCAGGGACGCAGGACACATACCTATCAGCATCTCTGCCTGTGTATATAAGTGAGTAAAGTAGACAGTGTGGCCTATTATCGGTATCAGCCAGACAGCAAGGGAGTCTATCCCCTTTTTGCTAGCGCTAGGGAGATTGTTTTTGCGTCTGAGGTGGAGTGCCATCAGCTTCCCACTTTACCACACAGAAGCTGTGCTACTCATGTGCTGAGTTGGTAAGGGCCAGTATCGAACTTGGAACTTTGTGGTTCCTAGGCAGATTGTCTAATGACTGAGCTAAACCAGCCCCTTAGATTAACGATATACGTGAGGTTTTGTTGGCTTTTATTTTTGTTTGTTTTTGTTTTTATAAAATTTATTTAAGAGAATAAATAAATCACTTCATACAGATTAAAAAAAAAATTTTTTTAAAAATCACTACTCACCCAAGAGATTAGTATAATTACTGACTATAAAAATAGTTTTTTTTTTGCGTCTGAGGTGGAGCACCACACCTACCATCAGCTCCCCACTTTACTGCACGGATCCAAGTTGTGCCACTCATGTGCTGAGTTGGCTAGGGCTGGTATAGAACCCAGAACCAAAAGGTTCTGAATCAGATGCTCTACCAACTGAGCTAAACCATCCCTCATATATATATATATATATATATATATATATATATATATATATATATTTGGGAATAAAAAGGCCATAACCACGATACCCATGGTATTTAAGGCCTTTTTATTCCCAAATAACTTTGCTCTGTTTACAATAATTAAACATTGAGCTCTCATACGGAACCTGAACTCTACAACAAACTACTGGTAGAGAATTAGGACCCACCTAGAATCACCTTGTACCAAGAAACTTGGTACCGCACCAAAGTATATATATATATATATATATATATATATATATATATATATATATACATACATGAGGTTAAGTAAACAAACAAATGTGTTTATTTTTATATGGCTTTAAGCCAACAATTTTTGGAGGATATGTGCTTAATTGAAGTCATACCTAATTTTGAAAATTAATTAGTTAATAATTAATGAATTTAGGCGGGCATATATGTTCAAATGTAAGGCTAAACAAATCGAGAAAATGTCAATCCCTGGATGTACATTTCGACCTATTAGGTCTCATTAGCAAGGTTATAGACATGGGAGACTGCTCCGTGTGTGACTCGAAACCTCGCATATATATATATATATATATATATATATACATACATACAAATATCATAAATATTAAACAAATTTAAGTAAAATACTTCATTATCTTAACTAAAAGCCTTTCTTTAGGTGTTAGTTAGACATGCAGGTTGACGCGGTGTCCGTAGGTGAAAAGTGATCACAACCCTCTCGTCAGTTCACCACTGTTAGAGTCGCCTTCAGTCGGGCCCGCAACCATACTACCCTTTTCTGCCAGGGACGGAGAAACCGTAACGCAATCCGGTCTACCGTGGGCTAAATTTGGCACATCTTTGATTTTCCGCCCCACTGTCTCAGGTAGGCGCCAGGGCCTTCAGGAAGCCAGTGCATTGATTTTGATTGTATCACAGTTGTTTTGAAAGTATGAATAAGGGTTTGCATATTGTCTCTTTGTGACATTGGATGGTGAAGAAATATTTTTGTAGGCTAGCATAGTCAAAAGTTAGGGCTCGTTCATTACTAGGGTATATTTTGTGGCTAAATTCTGGGGGTTATTCATTACTAGGGTTATATGTTGTTTATGTGATAATATATACTTTAAAGATACAACCAGACTCATCAAACAATAAATACGGCTCAGTCTCTTACATAGTTTAACCCCAAAATAAGTACATTACTTGAAACCCAGCTGAATGCAGACGAATATATATATATATATATATATATATATATATTATTATAATAGAGATTGTGTGTTTGTCTGTAACCGAAACTATATCATTACAACTCGCTTAGTTATTTACATCACACTGTCCATGATTTTACTTTTATTTAAACCTCAATTATTAATAAAATTGTTTTACATTATTAATACTGTTGGTCATATCTACATATTAATAACAGGCAACTGTATTTATATAGTCAACAAAATAGCATTTTACAGTGTGAATGGGAAGGCTAATTTGCATATTGATATTAAAAATTTGATTTTAATAAATATGTGCTTAGTATTATTGATTTCTAAATAGTTTGGTTTTATCTTAATGAATATGAGTGCAAAAATATCGGGGGAACATCTCAAAAGAAATCCATTAACAAGAAAAAACAACTGTAATTTTATTCTTTACTTTCCATTTTAACTAAATAGTTAAATTAGGAAAATTTAGCAATGAAAGACGGGAGTGATGGAAGAGTAAGTTTCAATTGTTCTGTTTTTCGATTAAGCCCCTCTCTGTTTCAAATTCATTTTATCTGCATTCTTATTTAGTTTCATGGGCCTTTCTAATTTAACATATTATATTACATTAAAACTGAAATACTTGCACCCGGAGGGTGCATATATTTACTAGTATATATATATATTTTTTAAAGATATAACCAGACTCATCAAACAATAAGTACTGCTCAGTCTCTTACATAGTTTAACCCCCAAAATAGGTACATTACTTGAAACCCAGCTGAATGGGACACAGTGCAGATGAACATTTATTCATTTTTTAATATGATCTTTGTGATCATTAATTACAAATTAAATAAGATAAAGTATGTCGATATTTTTCATTATTTTTTCTTTCCTTTATTTATTTATCCTTTCAACATATATATGTAATAGATAAAATATATGTCAATAATAAAAAAATATATAATTTTGACAAGAAGTATGCCGATATAATAATAATGTATATGTAACTTATGAATCTATACCCAACAATGAAAGCAATAAAACTTTCCGGTTGGTGTAGGGGTTCGGTCCTCGCCTGTCAGGTTCCTATCTATAGCTCTGTTGATGAGGCCTAATAGGCCGAAATGTACATACAGAGATTGATTTTTTTCAATTTGTTTAGCCTTACATTTGAATAGGTATGCCCGCCTAATTAATTAATTATTAATTAATCAATTTTCAAAATTAGGTACGACTTCAATTAAGCACATATTCTCCCAAAAGTATATATATATATATATATATATATATATATATATATATATATACACAACATAGTTTAACTCCAAAATAAGTACATTACTTGAAACCCAGCTGAATGAAGACGAACATTTATTTATATATATATTAATATAAGTAAAAAAGTAAGTCGTCGGGGTGGCCTAAAGTCGGTATCAGCCAATCAGCGAGGGAGTCTATCCCCTTTTCACAAGCGCTAGACCAAGGAGATTGTTTTGGCATCTGAGGTGGAGTGCCACACTTATCATCAGCTCCTTACTTTACCGCACAGACCCCTGTGCTACTCATACTCTGAGTTGGGGAGGACCAGTATCGAACTAGGAACCTTATGGTTTCTAGCCGAACGCTCTACCGACTGAGCTATGCAGACAAACATTTATTTATTTTTTAATATGATCTTCATGATCATTAATTACAAATAAAATAAGATAAAGTGTGTTAATATTTTTCATTATTTTTTCTTTCCTTTATTTATTTATCCTTTTGTAGCGTTAGTTTCGTATTTGCCTGGGAGAGTTGTCTGCCCGTTTAGTTTGCTGGTGCCCGCTAGGGGCCGTTTTATATTTAAGCGGCTGGTTCAAACGCTTCTCTCTCTTTTCCTGGTTCCTCGACCTATGAGACACATGGGGTAGATTTTGGTCTACCCCTTCTCGTTGGGGCTTTTGGCCCCCCTTACATTACTGTAAGTTATTTACAGCATGGACTATTCTTAGTCTCATGTCTGTATTTTTGTGTTTATCTTTCTACATGTAACTTTGTTATACCTATGTACCATGTACCCTGTTTATCCATGTGCTGTACCATATTAAATGTTTTGTCTATCAACCCTTGTCGGAGTCTTGTATTCAAGTATATATAACTTTGAATCCTTTTTCTTACACTTCCAACATATATATGTAATAGATAAAATATATCTTATTATAATGGAGATTGTGTGTTTTTCTGTCTGTAACCGAAACTATATTACTACTCAAGTCACAATTCCCTTAATTATTTACGTCAAATTCTCCATGATTTCATTCTTTCTAAACCTTCAGTTATTAATAAAATTGGTTTACATTATTAATACTGTTGACCATATCTACGTACTAATAACATGCAATTGTATTTATATATACAACAAAATAGCGGTTTACAGTTTGAACAAGAAGGCTAATTTGCATATTGATATTTAAAATTTTATTTTAATAAATATGTGCTTGGTATTATTGATTTCTAATTGTTTGGTTTTATCTTAAGAAATATAAACAAAAATCTTGTGGATAAATCTTAAAAGAAATTTATTTACAAGAAGAAATAACTGTAATATTATCCTTTACTTCCTATTTTAACTAAATAGTTAAATTAGGAAAATTTACCAATGAAAGAGGGGAGTAATGGAAAATGATGGAATAGTTAGTTTCAAAGTTGTTCTATTTTTCGATTATACCCCCTCTGTTGCAGATCTTTTTATCTGCATTCTTAGTCAGTTTCATTAGCCTTTCTAATTTAATATGATATTTTAATTTTATTATATCAAAACTTAAATACTTGCACCCGGAGAGTGCATATATTTGCTAGTGTCAATAATAAAAAAATATATAATCTTGACAAGAAGTATGCTGATATAATAATAATAATGTATATGTAACTTATGAATCTATACCCAACAATGAAAGTTCAATAATATGTCAAATTTCCCTTACTTAAAATCTTCAAAGGATTGAACAAGACAGCTGTTCTAATAATCTATAATAATAGGATTTCTGTAGGGTCGCTCGATAGTTAATATCTATCAGCTTCTCTATTCCCAGGTGAAAGGATTAGAGGTATAATCTTAGCTTTAGTAGCCGAGAAAGCTCCCATGTGGTAGCAGCTGGAGACCCAGTAGTACAACTTATCCTTTGGGCTGTGAGGGAATAAGTAATAGCTGATCAACTGCTTCTCAAGCATAAAAAAAAATCTCTCAATTTATATATATATAGTTCGATACCGGTCCTCGCCAACTCAGCGTATGAGTAGCACAGGGATCAGTGCGGTAAAGTAAGAAGCTGATGGTAGGTGTGGCGCTCCACCTCAGATGCTAAAACAATCTCCTTTGTCTAGCACTATTGAAAAGGGGATAGACTCCCTCACTGACTGGCTGATACCGACTTTAGACCGCACCGTCGACTTTACTTTTAATATATATACACACACACACACACACACACACACACACACAGTGCAGCATAATTAATTCCCTTTACTTATGTCACACCCTGTATATATAGGGTAATTATACATGTGATATATACATATATTTATATGTATGTTAGTGGTGTGTGTATATATATATAATATATATTTATATGTATGTTAGTGGTGTGTGTATATATATATAATATATATATATATATTCTGTGGATTACTTATTTATTATATATTACTCTCACTTCGGTTGAGTTCTCTGAATAGGGTTTTAATTGCAAATTCACCATTCTGGCGTCTAGCTAACCTTCGCTTTGTTTACAAATGTTTGAGGACTCTAGTGAATTTATTTCCGCTTAGAAATGTAGCAATTAAATATTCTCCTATATTTGACAGCTGCCTCTGGCCGTACGGGTTAAAGGCTTGGCGAACGAAAGTTCATTTGGGTCTCAAACCAGGGGTAGCTGTTACGGTACAGCCACACTGATGAAAGGTGAAACCTCGAAACACGTGTCTGTGGATTACTTATTTATTATATATATATATATATATATATAGTCATCCACAAACACTGTGTTTCGACGTATCACGTCTCATAACGCCTGTTACTTATGCCACACCCTGTATATTGTTATAGGTGATATAACCTATGGACATAAATGGAATGCACCGACGTCTACTATAAGTAATAGGAACAATTGTGGCTTGACGCAAAGCAAATGCGAGTCAGCTTGTAACTGTATTGGTCGGACGCATTCTCCACTTTCTTTGCTGTAAATTTCTACTCCTTTTGTTCAATACATTTGTATACATTGTTACCAGTCGTTTGTCTTATTTTTTACCCTTAAAACCCCATAACATATATATATATATATATATATATATATATATGAGGTTCAGAATCTGGAGCTCTGGGGAGTGTGGAATACCCCTTGATCACCAATACTCTCTGTTCCACCCTGACCCAGAGTGGTAGTACCAGTTAGGGTACCGCCTATGGGTTACATAGATCCACAAAAGAGTTTTTAAAAATTTGGTTTGGTTGGATTTTATGACATGTCAATACTTGTTGGGTTATTTTATGCCAAAGACATAGCAGGGGATGTTATTTTAATAGTCACTGGGTAGCAATTTCTGAGGCAGGAGACCGGGACGCACTTCCTCATAAATTACCCCTTCATGTTTGAATTGGGACCCTTCACAAAACTTCAAGGACTCCCAAGTTTGACAAGAAACACTGGAAAAAGGTCAGAAGGCACATTAGCAAAACATTGTGTACAAGAGTCGGAAAAATCTAAATAATATAAATTATCAAGCCTCATCTCAAAAATTCAGACCACTAATAATTTGTTTTATTTGATTTGTGGGTCATTTAATGCCGATAAAGTTTTGAAATAAATCAATTCTTAATGGATACACAATTATTTTTTTATAAATACATTTTTCTATTTAACCAATAGATGGGACCCTAACAGGTACTACCACTCCGGGTCAGAGTGGACCAGGGAGCAATGGTGATGAAGGGGTGCTCCACATTCCCCAAACCTCCAAAACTGGAACCTCACCATCAGATAGAGTTTAACGTCATTCCGTGCTTTTAGAAATAAAATTTATTTTATTTTTAACACAGAATACGCATTTTAAAAAATTCCAGCATCAAACACTAGCGTTCGTTTGTATCTCCTAATGGTTATTCATTCCGTCTTTCATTCATATGTTGCTCTTGATGAAGACCGCTCTATTAAAACGGTCGAAACAGATTCTGTCAGCAAACTATTAACATCATTTGTTTTTTCAAAAAAATGTTAAATTCATACTATATATATATATACACATACTGCAGACACGTTTTGTCTAGTACTTCTATAAACGAGAAGAAGATAAATGAACAGGTTACTGACCTTTCATGCCAGCATCTTTGAGAATTTGCTCCAAGCGTCGACATTTGGCAGGGTCACTTTCAAGATCCTGAAATTCTTTCTTGTAGTTGACAAACAGTTCGGCTGCTCGACAGATTTTCTTCAGATGTTTCAATTTCTCGCTCTCAACAGGCACAATTTTTGTCTCAGCTTTCTTTTTTTTGGTTTTTTGGGGTTTTTTTTGTGAAAATAGGATCAAAAAGCAGGGGAAAAAAATTAAATATGAGTGTAACATAATGAAAAAAAAAAAAAAATCCAAGAGGTTACGCGTAGATAATAGGGGGAAAGATTTTTGGTAATCTGAACATTAGCTACATAAATGAGAGTAACCTCCCCTTGTTTTCATTTCACCATAAATCTACACTGAAAATACGAATTTGTTCGTATCAATACAACAGAATGTTTTAATACGAAAATATCATAAAATGTGTTCTTAACTCTTAACATCCTGTAAGAATTTTCCAAGTCCAGAGCCCTGTCCCTATAAGGATTTATCAAAAAATGGCTAAAAATAGCCTTTTCATTTAAAGTTACCTGTTATTTTTCCTTAAATCAAAGACATCTAAATGTTTAATATTACATTTAAACAAAGGCTGTCGTTTGGGGTAGATTAGGAAAATGAATGTGACTTCTGGCTGGGCGGAATGAGGCGGTATAGGATATTAGGAGTTAACTCCTAACATCCTATACCGCTTGTGCTTGTGCATTATTTGAAATGAACTTAATTGTTATTAAGTACACATTTTATGATATTTTCGTGTTAAAACATGCAGTTGTATTGATTAAAGTGAAATGATGTTTGTTTGTTTTGTTTTACGGCATATCAACCTCAGTGGGTCATTTAATGCTGATAAAGTTTTGAAATAAATCAATTCTTAATGGATAATACAATTTTTTTATAAATACATTTTTCTATTTAACCCATAGATGGGACCCTAACAGGTACTACCACTCTGGGTCAGAGTGGACCAGGGAGCAATGGTGATGAATGGGGCTCCACATTCCGCAAACCTCCAAAACTGGAACCTCACCATCAGATAGAGTTTAACGTCATTCCCAGGACATGTAGACCCGCAGCCACCTCCTTCTAGCATCCATATGATAAAAAGGGGTTGGGGCTTGCCATAAGGGCAATAGGGTTGGGAAAATCATATAGGTGCTAGGGCTTGACGTGACCAGCCGATTGATCGGAGGGGGCCTCTCCGACAGCCCGTCTAGCCCAAGATAAAGTGAAATGAAATAGCCGACCAAAACACATGGCTTCCTCAAAGTGAAAGAAACAAGGGGAGGTTACTCTCATTTATGTAGCTAATGTTCAGATAACCTGATTTTTTTTTTGTATGAGTCAGCACAATGCTAGCTATAAATATCTTATTGGTCGATAGATGTCGGAGGGGTAGGAGAGGAGAGGATGAAAGATCAGTGGGAACTAAGCAGTTGTGGGGAAGAGACGCAAGATGCATGTCAGTCACCCAAGGCATTTTGACTTATGGATATAATAAATGAACTCATGAGAAACAAAATAAAAAATTGTCTTGTGTTGTGATTTAAAAACTACGAACGGTACAAGGCAAGATATCCTCTAGCGAATCCCAAGTTGTTCCAGACTCAAAACAGCAAGAATGCTTGGGGATATAATAAATGAACTCATGAGAAACAAAATAAAAAAATTTTAAAAATTGTCTTGTGTTGTGACTTAAAAACTACGAACGGCACAAGGCAAGATATCCTCTAGCGAATCCCAAGTTGTTCCAGACTCAAAACAGCAAGAATGCCATCCAGCCCAACAACCAGATACCAGCAACTCTGATCCAGCCTCAGGAAGTAAAACCAAACAAGATAGGTATATTACGATTACTATTAACATCATAACTCTTTTCAAATAGACCTGCAATGAATAAATTAAATCAAAACTGCCAGGCTTGTTTCTTTTTTTCTTCTTTTTCTAAAGATTCAAAATCATAAAAGATTACCAATTTTAAATCCTAATCTGCTGCTAATCCCAAAGCAATAATGCTAAGACACAGATTTGTTCTATACCAAAAACTTTGGAAATGGAAAAATTGGAAAAAATGGAAGCGTATGGTGTAATGGTTAGAGTCGTGGAAAATGGACTCATCAACGGGAGTTCAAATTCAGGACGAGGCTGCTTGAATTTTCACATAGCACTAATACCATTGGGAAAGGTATGCATCCAACTACTCTCCCTCCAGCTATGGGTAAATAGTAGGGAAGACTGGGCTCTTTAACCTTGGCTTATTAACCAGTCTAGAAGGAAAACTGCAGAGGATTTGGTATATATATATATATTTTTACTTATTAGCTTTAGTCTCCTGGCAGTTTTGTATAAATATATATATCTTATATATATATATATATATATATATATGTGTGTATATATATATATGCATATAAATTGTTTTTTCTTTTGGACAAAATATTGTACCAATAGATTATTTTTTGTTGGTACGATTATCTTGGTCTTTTCTTTTTTACAAAAATGTTTTTCTTCCCGGTTGATGTTTGGTAGTATATTTTTACAATCAAACTATTTGCTGGTTTTTTTCTCACTGCGAGGATTTACCAACAAGTCTGGTATATTAAACTATATATATATATATATATTAAAAACTGAGTGCAAACCTGTATAGGGTTATTTTATGCCTAGAGATTAGGGAATCCTGTTCATTCGTTTGTTTGTATATTCTTATTTACATGTTTTTGGGACTTTTTTTTTGGCACTCTGTCCTAATAAGAATAATTTGTAAACAGATCAATTTGAACCATAGAATGAATCCTAACAGGTTAAAGTGGACCTGGGAGTAATGGAAATAAAGAGGTACTCCACACTCCCTTGATTTCCAAAACTGAAGCCTAACCATCAGATGAAGTTTAGTGTCATAACCTGACACCTGTTTTTGGGGGAGTCTTACCCCTCCGCAGGAGATACAGTCAGCATATCTTAAGTCCTGCCAAAAAGGCAACCAAATATTTCAGTTCTATTTTATTTGATACAATAGTTTGGGCTTACAGATTGTTTACAATCTTGGACCATATGACTTTTAGGCACCCTTTTTGAACTCGATTAAGAAAGGACATGTTTTTCATTTACACCGTCAATATCCGGTTGTTTGTTAGGGGTTAGTTTTATAATTTTTTTTTTAAATCTAAAAATCATCTATTTCTCTGAATGTTTCAGATGAGGCTTGAAGATTAGTCTTATTTGCGTTATTCGGACTATTGTCCCCATCTTCATCGACAAGAAATACCTGAAGAAGGGCGGAGGGTATATCGGCCGAAACGTTGTACAAATAACGATGAAGATGGGGACAATAGTCCGAATAACGCAGATAATAAAAATCATCTGTTAAAACAACTAAAGGTCACATGGTCCACAATCTTTTATGATTACATTTCTGAAGAAGAAAAAACAGTTTGTGTATTTTTGTAGAGTTAATATTTTTAAGCCAAAAGACATAAATTGGCAATAAAAAAAATCAGCCAGTTAGAAATCTGCCTGCTGATGTGAGATATGGGACCTGTGCATAATAGTCAGTTGTAAGACATTAACTAGATGGAGCTACTATTACCATTTGCCCAATCTCACTTGCACCACACAGGTGATAGTTTAAAATGTGGGAGGTATTTCTGCCATCTCCTGTATACAGTTTGTTGAGGCCTAACAATCACTTGGGGAGGTGGGGCTGAATCTGAGAAGGAACACATTAGCTCAATATTTTACTATACATCATAAGGCCAATATATTGGGCTTAGATCATGCTACAGGTTTCATAACATAAGCATTTGCAGCCTTAATGGGAGAAGAAAAAGGGGGTAGTGCTACAAAAGTTAAAAGGGTAGGGTACCTTTTTTTCCTTACCTTTCCATCTATATGATTTGTAATACTTGTAATATTCTGGCAATCATTCGGGGGTGAATCTGAGAGGGAAGAAATGTCAGAATCCGAACTGATTCCATTAAAAACAACTTCTGGATGACTTGTCTCCTCAGCATTATCATCGGATGTTGTCTATGCGAAAAAAAAAAACAAAAAAACATTGCATCATTAGATACTTAAAAAGAAAAAAAAAAAAAAAAAACATTGCATCATTAGATACTTAAAAGAAAAAAAAAAACAAAAACATTGCATCATTAGATACTTAAAAGAAGAAAAAAAAAAAAAAAAAAAACATTGCATCATTAGATACTTAAAAAAGAAAAAAAAAAAAAAAAAAACATTGCATCATTAGATACTTAAAAGAAGAAAAAAAAACATTGCATCATTAGATACTTAAAAGAAGAAAAAAAAAAAAAAAAAAACATTGCATCATTAGATACTTAAAAGAAGAAAAAAAACAAAACCAGGTGTTGTATATTGTACGAGCGAAACAAAGAAAAGACAACAAAAATAACAAAGGACTTTTTCCCGGTAAAAGCGAAAAGTTAAAAAAACGGAAGAGAGGGTTTCCGGTCAAGGAAGCAGGAAGAGAATAAAGAAATATATAACAAATATATTATCAAAAGATAAAGATGCGTAGGCGTGTCGTCAATACAAAAGCCAGAGGGTCGAGTCGTGAGAGGCAGTTAGTCAGAGAGCGGACGGCGAACTGAGTGACCGACGCTCACGGTCCGTTGCGGCCAAGGGCTATGAGACGCCACCAGCCACCCCTTTACCCAACAATGCCAGTCATCGTCAACCCTCAGTCAAGTCATTGTCACCGCCGCCCACCACGTACAGCCGATGAGAGAAATAAAGTCAAAACTCCTACTATACCATGTGTTGTAGATTTCATTAAACGACAACTACATATAACGTCTAGGGTTAGTGACGATACCCACTACGTATGCAGATACACGAAGTAGGGCCGTGAATTTGAAGCCAGTATATAACATATATAGATATTTAGTGCCGTGTTGCAAGATGGGTACATTATCCTGACTTTTGTGAGCTAGGACTACTAATGGAAGGTGGAGGAAGAAATAAGAGATGATAAAGGTTTAAAAAATAGTGATGACCCAGAAGAGAATGAACGATGGTTTGACCGTAGCGTGATCCCAAACGGTGAATTGTGTGGCAAGCGGAAGTCGGGTGTTGACCGGAACCGGATGTCACGTGGTGACGTGGAACAATGAAGAAATGTATCAGCCTCTTTTTGCTTTCGGACGTCATAGGGTACGGACCTGACCTTGGGTCCCTTATGAAATCACAGTAATCTAGTAGTGTTCTCTCTCTCTTTCTCTCTGCCTTTCCTCCTCTCCGATACAGCACACGAGACGAACCTACCCTGGAAATAAAGGCTAGCAGTTGTGACGACATATTTCTCGTGTTATAATTTCTATCAACACCATTTTAGCACTGTGAATTTTGAGGCACGTGGACGAGACCCGCTATACAATATACGCCGCCGCGTGACAGTTATCGTTGTAGTACATCGGAAAAAAAGGACAAGGTTACTTATATCATTTTGGTACCGTGAATTTACCACAACGGTACAGCCGGTAAAAAAGGCGCTATGCAACACAGGTAGATAAAAAAGACAAAACTATCAGAATATAGGAATCAGAAGCCTTAAAATCTATTACAAAATCTTACACTAGTATTAGCTGCAAACATTTTGGTACCTAAAAAAGAATTTTTTTTAAAATCATTGCCATAAATGTACTACTTAAACCCTTTCACAAGCAGATAATTTTTTGGTTAAATTGAACTTAACTGACCTAAATTCCACCATCGCATGTCACCCCGACAAAAAAAAAAAAAAAAAAAAAAAAAAAAAATCAGGGAATTAATCGAATTTAATGAAATTTTCAGTGTTGATACATTAATGAATAAAATATATAATGCACCAGCTATTTTATTTAAAAACTTTTACACTTTTTCAGGTCAGTTAACTTTATACCACATATCTTTGAGAATATGTGTTACGCCTCAAAGATACATTGTTCAAAGTTAACTGACCTGAAAAAATGTAAAAGTTTTTAAATAAATAACTGATGCATTATATCTTTTATTCATTAATAATTCAACACTGAAAATTTCATTAAATTCAATTAATTCCCTGATTTTTTTTTTTTTTTCTTTTGGCAGGGTGACATACGACAATGGTGGAATTTAGGTCTGTTAAGTTCGACTTGACCATCTTTTTTTAAATTGATGTATGTGTCACATCTTACTTGTATGGGCCCCCATACAAGTAAGATGTGATACAAGATCTATTTTTTAAGTCTAGTTTAACAGGTTTGAATTTAGAATTTTCCTTCTCCTAGATTGGTTGCCATCCCAAGATTAAATTGGTTGGTTGGTTGTTGTGTTTTACAGTATATCAACCGTTTTTGGGTCATTTAATACTGAATCAAGTCATTTAGGTTGGTTGGTTGGTTGGTTGGTTGGTTGGTTTTTACGGCAGGTCAAACCCTTGGGTTATTTTATGCCAAATAGCATTCAAAAATGTATAGGGGTTTATTTGCTGTAATAAGTTTTCTGTTGAGAATTTTAACATCAAGAGAGTGAGTGGGTGATTTTTGTAGGTCTGTGAACTTACATCCTTGATAGGAGGCCGGTTCTTTTCAAAAAGTTTAATATCCTCTTGGGAACTATTTTTCCAAATAGTTTGTCCATGCTGTCAACATTGTAGAACTTTCTTCGAGTGTGGGAGAGGTGTGTGCATTCAATCAGAATATGTTTTATTGTGTATCGGTTTCCACATGAACATTTAGGTAGGGGTTCTTCTTTTAAAATGAAGGCGTGGGTTAATCTAGTATGGCCGATGCTTAGCCGGGTGATAGTGGTTTCTTCTCTTCTGGTATTACTAGGATCAGGTGTCCTTTCTTTTAAGTTGGGCTGTTTCGCCTATACTTAGATAGTAACGCATGCGCTAGTGCAGAATTGCTACTTCCACTTTTTTTGATTTGTTCTCGTTTTACGGCATATCAACCTCAATGAGTCATTTAATGCCGACTACGTTTTTGAAATGAATTGGTGATAATGTTTAATTTCTAAAGGTTTTTTTTTTTTTTTTTTTGGACATTTTTTGTGAATGAAACTTTTAGATGATTTTTTTTTAACATATATTTTTGTGTTTTCATTTTTTTGGAAGATTTTTAGATTTTGTTGTAGATGTGTGCTTCTTTTATGTATCCAAGTAGTTTTTCTGGGTTTATTTGGTAGAATATCTGTTTAGATTTGTTGTTTGGTAGTATTTTTTCGTATTTGTTTTAGGTTGCTACATTCTGTTAATATGTGTTTGATTGTGTAGGGTTTTTGCATGGTGTGCAATATGGGGCTGCTTCTTTTTTGAGGAGGTATGAATGGGTAATGTATGAGCGTCCTATTCTTAGTCTGGATAATATTACTTCTTCTTTTCTGGATATTTTGGTTTGATTTATTTGAAGTTTTCCTATTTGTGGCATTATTTCATGTAGTTTGTTGTTTTGGAAGTTATTCCAATAATTTTGCCATTTTTGTTTTGTGTATATGTTTATGCTTCTTTTTAGGTCTGTAAAAGGTATTTTAAAGTGTGTATCAAGTGGATTGTTTTTAGCTGTTTTTGCTGCTGAGTCTGCTATTTCGTTTCCTTGGATTCCGATGTGACTTGGTATCCAGCAAAGTATAATTTCTTCCTCAAGTCATTTTGATATTAAGTTTTACTTACAGTAGCTGGTGTGGCTTAAATGGTTAAGCACTGAGAATAGGCTCATTGCTTAGATGGGTGACCAAGGTTAAAGATCTCAGTCTGCCATACTATTTACCTTCTGGCACATATGATAAAAAGGGTTGTGGCTTGCCTTAAGGGCAATAGTGTTTGGACAATCATATAGGTGCTAGAGTTTGACATGACCAGCTGATTGAGTAGTAATATTATCCAGACTAAGAATAGGACGCTCATACATTACCCATTCATACCTCCTCAAAAAAGAAGCAGCCCCATATTGCATACCATGCCAAAAACCCTACACAATCAAACACATATTAACAGAATGTAGCAACCTAAAACAAATACAAAAAAAATACTACCAAACAACAAATCTAAAACAGATATTCTACCAAATAAACCCAGAAAAACTACTTAGATACATAAAAAGAAGCACACATCTACAACAAAATCTAAAAATCTTCCAAAAAAAAAAACACAAAAATATATGTTAAAAAAATCATCTAAAAGTTTCATTCACAAAAAATGTCAAAAAAAAAAAAAAAAAAACCTTTAGAAAAATTAAACATTATCACCAATTCATTTCAAAACGTAGTCGGCATTAAATGACCCATTGAGGTTGATATGCCGTAAAACAAGAACAAATCAAAAAAAGTGGAAGTAGCAATTCTGCACTAGCGCATGCGTTACTATCTAAGTATAGGCGAAACAGCCCAACTTAAAAGAAAGGACACCTGATCCTAGTAATACCAGAAGAGAAGAAACCACTATCACCCGGCTAAGCATCGGCCACACTAGATTAACCCACGCCTTCATTTTAAAAGAAGAACCTCCACCTAAATGTTCATGTGGAAACTGATGTGGAGTAGGCCTCTCCGACTGCCCATCTAGCCTAAGTAAGGGCCAAAGTAAAGTGTTGCATGTCATGGACTGCTCAACCACCAGGGTTTGATCCTTAAGCATCACAGCTCGCTAGCCACGGCCAACAGGGGACCCCATTAGAGGTGGGATCCATTGACAATAGACTGACAATAAAACAGACTCTCTCTCCCCCAATAGGTGGCCCTAATGGGTGGTTGGGGGGGGGTCTTACCCTTCTGCAGAGGTGTAGTCAGTGTATTCTAAAGCCCCAGTCGATAGGGCTGGGAAATTTGGTCGGCAAAGAGTTAATATCATACCCAGAGGACACCCCCCCCCCCCACTTATGAGTCACCAAAGGAATTCAGTGAGTAAAATGTATTAATTATTTTTTTATGGGAGATAATTAAGAGTTGATTAAATAATCGATAGACGGGACAAAAATAGAATCTTTAATTACATTTTTTTTTTCATCCCCCACGGCAACCAGGACAAAACTATTGCTGGTATTTTACCCAAACTGATATTAAAGCAAGAACAGCGTTATTAACAATAATTAATACGATATTAAAACAAGTTAAGCCTATGTCGTGGCCGTAAAGAGTTGTGTATTTCTTGCCAGTGTAATATGTCAATTTTCGGCACCCAATCCAGTGTTACATAATTATTAGATACCTAATGATTATGGCAATAGTGTAGAAATCATAATAGTGATTAGTGCAGCTGATGGCCTTGAGAGTGAGTGACAGCGCTTGACCTCAATCTCACCTTGCTTTCCAGGGATAAATCGTGAGAACCGGAAGCCATAGAAAACCCTCTTCCGGTTTAAGGAATATAGTAAAGTTTAAGTCATTAGAGGTAGCAGCGAGCTCGAAGGGAAGTCGTGCTATACACGCGGTCCCTCAACTGCGCAGGTGTCTGGGTTGGGGGAAATAAAAGTAACATCAACGTAAATCGAGTCTTGTGTTTATTACCTAAAAACTAACAATGACACAGGGCTTCTGATAAGGAGTGATCCTAACAAAACCAGACCCGGAAATCCCCAGAAGAGACCAGACCAGACCTTAGAAGATATACCAGACCAAGATATTAGAAGATAGATGATAGACGATCAGAATAGCAAAAGCCGGCCAGAAAAAGACGACCAGAAGTAAGAAGTTAAGAAAAGGGTATACAACGTTATATAGATTTGGTATGTGAAAACGTCATAGTAACACCAGCCAGAAAACCATATATATATATATATATATATTATATATTATGAGAAGTAAATACACAAACTGATTTGTGTGTAATGGCTTTTTTAGCCAAATATTGTCGGCTAAAAAAAGCCATATCAAAACACATCATTTGTGTATTACTTCTCATACTGCGTGTAGAAAAAGTCACTATAAGAGAAATTTAACCTACTTCTAAACAAAACGAAAATCTGAAAGTCGGTTGGTGTAGGGGTTACAGTCCTGCCTGTCAGCTGACAGTCGGGTTCAATCATGCACACAGGGGTCTTCCTTTCTATAGCTCTGCTGATGAGGCCTAATGGCCGAAATGTACATACAGAGATTGATTTTTCTCGATTTGTTTAGCCTTACATTTGAATAGGTATTCGCCTAATTAATTATTAATTAATTAACTTTCAAAATTAGGTACGAGTTCAATTAAGCACATATTCTCCCAAAAATATATATATATATATTATTAGTGTGTTGGTTGGTACTATTATACTAGAAAAAAGCAGTAGTAATCCACGTACAGTGTTATTAGAAGAGTGCTCAATATCTGTGAAGAGCGCTTGATAGTTGAATATGAATGAACAAATAAAAGGTTTAGCTTTTATTTTTTACATGGGAACAATATTTACAACAAATATTTTAACCATTGTTGTAAATACTGTTCCATGTAATAAATAAAAGCTAAACTTTTATTGTTTATTCATTCATCTCTCTCTCTAATATATATATATATTATATATATATATATAATTGCCAACACCACACATTACAACATACATTACATACATAGAGATGCTGATAGGGACACAGGACGTACCGGACCCACAAAAATCTAAAAGGATGAGTAAAATCATATGCATGCTCCCAGTGTTTTTCTTTTTTCTCCTTCACCATTTCAAGCTAATTGTAAATTCATTACAATAGTTTCTTAGAAATTAATTACACAGGATAGGTTACAAGGTAGGAGTTAGACAGCTTTAGTGTTTTCCCAGATCATAAATAAAAACCCTACTATCTATTAAGAAATTTTAGTTTGAGCCATAAATTTCCCAGGGACTCATTCAAAGCAATTATGTGCATCCAGGATGCACTAATTCAAATAGCTATCAGCATAACTCTTGTATTTGTAACATGTTCAACTGACAATTGTTAACACATGAAACCAAAATGGTTGTGAAATGTTCCTTTGTCACCAAAATAAATAGATATGTAAAACCTTTATATATTTATTTTATATATTATATAACAGCTCTATTTTATATTGAGACTCTACCAATAATACTGCGTTTGGACACCGTTCCAGAAGTTGAAACAGTGACAACCCCACATATTCCTATATAATAATATAATATAATTATAATATTTTATATTATATTTCTCCACATATATATATAAACAAACATCCCTACTTATTTTCTTCGCCGAGCATAAAGCACCGTGTTTTTGTATCTAACGTTCACTTGCTCCTATAGTAGACGTCCAGTAACATTGACAAGTTAATTTCGGCAATTTCTACGGTACTGTATTGGCTGGCGTGAGTCGTTCTGACTATCTGCAGAGTCCGGTTGATTTCTTGTCGGAGTGAGATCGTTAGTTACACGCTGATGAGACTATAATAAAGTCGAACGCTGCTGTAAGATGTTCTACACGAGTAATTCTTTGCAAGATTCCCTTGACAATGTATTTTATTCTTCTATAATTATCGATTTTATGCGATATGCACATTGTAATTGCCTTAAGCAAAAATATAAATATATATATATTTTTATCTCCACATATATATATTTATATTATATATATATATATTATATATTAGTACGATGCTGATAGTTTTTTTATTTAGTGTATCCTGGTATCACATAGTGCTTTGAATGAGTTCCCACGGGAAAATTTAAGTGTCCCAACTAAAGCTGTCTACTCCTACCTTGTAACTATACTATGTAATTCGTTTCAATAGAAACATTTCTCAGACTTGGGAACCTCTTGTTGTAATCGGAGCCATTACGAACTTTGAACCTACCCCTTATTCAGTCCACAGGGGTAATCCTGTTCTCATCCCGCTAATCATAGCTGGGTACAGGTGTTAAGCTATGTTAATTATTATTCTATGTTTACGCTCGCTGACCAGGATTGAACTGCAGTACCTAACTCCTTGATCTATTAGTCTGTGTGTCCAATTGAAGTAGCAAAAATACTAATTCTGTATTTGACGGCATATGGACGCACTTTTTTTCCAAAAATTTTGGCTCAAAAATTGCCCTGCGTCTTATACATCATAGGTGAAATTTGAGACCTCCCGTAGGCCTAGGCTAATCTTCCCTATGTTGCTCACTAACCCCAGCTTGCGTCTCGTCTTTTTTACCTACATTTTTATTTGCCTGTACTGCATTGCTTTTATACAGCTTGATTCTGCTTGTGTAATGCACAACTAGACTGTTTCAAAAATTATGCTTAAATAATGTTTATATTGTATTGATCCAGGTGTCCTGGAAGATTTCCACTTGTTTCATTTAACTCTGCTCTATACTGGGCGCTCATGTTTTATGCGTTGTGTGTTTGTTTGGGGAGCGCTATGTTGCTCAGTTGGTATAAAACGCAACATGAGGTGTGTCATTTTGTTCTTGCATGGCGATTGCTGTTTTTGTACTGGAATAATAACTTAAGGCTCATTGGGTCGAGTGTAGTTGGCGTTTGGGTGTGGCTTCATTGGTGTTGTTGGCCTGGGTGGGTGTTTTTCTTAGCGTTAGACATTTTTTTTTTCTTTTCTTAACGTTAGAAGAACGCTATAAACATCAATGGGAAGAAAAGAAAATATGGGTACAGTATTAACTGAATAAGTCAGTGTTATACACGTTATTTATAACGTTATAGCTAGATAGATAGATAGACAGATATGTCAGTTAATATTTATCTTGTGAAAAGGGCAGCTAGTCAGAAGTAACACCCGCTATCGATCTTTCACCTCCTTCATCACCATCCCATTCCAACTCTTACCCTACACACTAGTCACCTACCAANAATGTACCCATTTGCAACACGGCACTAAATCTATATATGTTATATACTGGCATCAATTCACGGCCCTACTTCGTGTATCTGCATACGTAGCGGGTATCGCACTAACCCTAGACGTGATATTTAGTTGTCGTTTAATGAAATCTACAACACATGATATAGTAAGGAGTTTTGACTTTATTCTCTCATCGGCTGTATGTAGGGCAGCGCGGTGACAATGACTTGACCGAGGTTGACGATGACTGGCATTGTTGGGTAAAGGGGTGGCTGGTGGCGTCCATAGCCCTTGGCCGTACGGACGTGAGCGTCGTCACTCATTCGCCGTCCGCTCTCTGACTAACTCTCTCACGATCGAACCTCTTGGCTTTTGATTGACGACACGCCTACACATCTTTATCTTTTGATCTGAAACGACCTTTGTTAATATTCTCCCCGTTATTCTCTCCCTGCTTCCTTGACCGAAACCTTCGTCTCCGTTTTTTAACTTTCTTCGCTTTTACCGGGAAAAAGTAACTTTGTTGTTTTTGTCGTCTTTCTTTGTTTCGGCTCGTACATATAACAACACCTGTTTTTTTTTTTGTTTTTTTTTTCTCTTAAGTATCTCAATGATGCCAATGTTTTGTTTTTTTTCTTTCTTAATATCTAATGATTGCAATGTTTTTTTCTTCTTAAGTATCTACAGATGCAATGTTTTTTTGTTTTTTTTCTCTTAAGTATCGTAATGATGCAATGTTTTTTTGTTTTTTTCTTCTTTAAGTATCTAATGATGCAATGCTTTTTTTTGTTTTCTTTTTTCTTCTTTTAAGTATCTAATGATGCAATGTTGTTTTGTTTTTTTTTTCTTTAAGTATCTAATGATGCAATGTTTTTTTTTTTTTTTTCTTTTAAGTATCTAATGATGCCAATGTTTTGTTGTGTTTTTTTTTTCTTTTAAGTATCTAATTGTGCAATGTTTTTTTTTTTTTTTTCTTTTAAGTATCTAATGATGCATGTTTTTTGTTTTTCTTTCGCATAGACAACATCGATGATAATGCTGAGGAAGAACAAGGTCATCCAGAAGTTGTTTTTAATGGAATCAGTTCGGTTCTGACATTTCTTCCCTCTCAATTCACCCCGAATGGTATTGCCAGATAATATTACAAGTATTACAAAGCATATAGATGGAAAGGTAAGAAAAAAAGGTACCCTACCCTTTTAACTTTTGCGTAGCACTCCCCTTTTTCTTCTTCCCATTCAAGCTGCAATGCTTATGTTATCGAAACCCGTAGCATGAGTCTAAGCCCTAATATATGGCCTATGATGCGATAGTAAAATATGAAGCTAATGTGTTCCTTCTCAGATTCAGCCCCACCCCAAGTGATTGTTAGCCCAACAAACTGTATACAGGATATGGCAGAAATACCTCCCACATTTTTTAAACTATCACGCGTGTGGTGCAAGCTAAATGGGCAAATGGTAATAGTAGGTCATCTAGTTAATGTCTGTACTCACAACCGGACTATTATCACAGGGCCCCATATGTGTCGCATCAGCCAGGAGATTTCTAAACTGGCTGATTTTGTTTATTTGCCAATTCATGTCTTTTGCTCAAAAAAATTAATCTGACAAAAATACACAAAACTGTCTTTTGTTTTTTCTTCTTCGAAATGTTTTTCATTACACCGTCAATATCCGGTTGTTGGATAGGGGTTAGGGTTAGGGGTTGGTTTTATAATTTTTTTTAAAATCTAACAATCATCTATTTCTCTGAATGTTTGAGATGAGGCTTGAAGATTAGCATTATCTGCGTTATTCGGACTATTGTCCCCATCTTCATCGACAAGAAATACCTGAAGAAGGCCAGAGGGTATATCGGCCGAAACGTTGTACAAATAACGATGAAGATGGGGACAATAGTCCGAATAACGCAGATAATAAAAATCATCTGTTAAAACAACTAAAGGTCACATGGTCCACAATCTTTTATGATTACATTTCTGAAGAAGAAAAAAAAAACAGTTTGTGTATTTTTGTAGAGTTAATATTTTTAAGCCAAAAGACATGAATTGGCAATAAAACAAATCAGCCAGTTAGAAATCTGCCTGCTGATGCGACATATGGGGCCCTGTGCATAATAGTCGGTTGTGAGTAAGACATTAACTAGATGGAGCTACTATTACCATTTGCCCAATTTTACTTGCACCACACAGGTGATAGTTTAAAATGTGGGAGGTATTTCTGCCATATCCTGTATACAGTTTGTTGGGGCCTAACAATCACTTGGGGAGGTGGGGCTGAATCTGAGAAGGAACACATTAGCTCAATATTTTACTATACATCATAAGGCCAATATATTGGGCTTAGATCATGCTACGGGTTTCATAACATAAGCATTTGCAGCCTTAATGGGAGAAGAAAAAGGGGGTAGTGCTACAAAAGTTAAAAGGGTAGGGTACCTTTTTTTCCTTACCTTTCCATCTATATGATTTGTAATACTTGTAATATTCTGGCAATCATTCGGGGGTGAATCTGAGAGGGAAGAAATGTCAGAATCCGAACTGATTCCATTAAAAACAATTCTGGATGACTTGTCTCCTCAGCATTATCATCGGATGTTGTCTATGCGAAAAAAAAAAAAAAAAACATTGCATCATTAGATACTTAAAAGAAAAAAAAAAAAAAAAAAAAAACATTGCATCATTAGATACTTAAAAGAAAAAAAAAAAACAAAAAAACATTGCATCATTAGATACTTAAAAGAAAAAAAAAAAAAAAACATTGCATCATTAGATACTTAAAAGAAAAAAAAAACAAAAAACATTGCATCATAGATACTTAAAGAAGAAAAAAAAAACAAAAACATTGCATCATTAGATACTTAAAAGAAGAAAAAAAAAAAAACATTGCATCATTAGATACTTAAAAGAAGAAAAAAAACAAAAAAAAAACATTGCATTCATTAGATACTTTAAAAGAAGAAAAAAAACATTGCATCATTAGATACTTAAAAGAAGAAAAAAAACAAAAACATTGCATCATAGATACTTAAGAGAAAAAAAAAACAAAAAAAAAAAAAACAGTGTTGTTTATATTGTACGAGCGAAACAAAGAAAAGACGACAAAAACAAACAAAGGACTTTTTCCCGGTAAAAGCGAAAAGAAGTTAAAAAAACGGAAGAGAAGGTTTCCGGTCAAGGAAGCAGGGAGAGAATAAAGAAATATATAACAAAGGTCCGTTATCAGATCAAAAGATAAAGATGTGTAGGCGTGTCGTCAATACAAAAGCCAGAGGGTCGAGTCGTGAGAGGCAGTTAGTCAGAGAGCGGACGGCGAACTGAGTGACCGACGCTCACGGTCCGTCACGGCCAAGGGCTATGAGACGCCACCAGCCACCCCTTTACCCAACAATGCCAGTCATCGTCAACCCTCGGTCAAGTCATTGTCACCGCTGCCCACTACATACAGCCGATGAGAGAAATAAAGTCAAAACTCCTACTATACCATGTGTTGTAGATTTCATTAAACGACAACTACATATAACGTCTAGGGTTAGTGACGATACCCGCTACGTATGCAGATACACGAAGTAGGGCCGTGAATTTGATGCCAGTATATAACATATATAGATATTTAGTGCCGTGTTGCAAGATGGGTACATTATCCTGACTTTTGTGAGCTAGGACTACTAATGGAAGGAGGAGGAAGAAATAAGAGATGATAAAGGTTTAAAAAATAGTGATGACCCAGAAGAGGATGAACGATGGTTTGACCGTAGCGTGACCCCGAACGGTGAATTGAGTGGCAAGCGGAAGTCGGGTGTTGACCACAAGCGGAAGTCGGGTGTTGACCGGAACCGGATGTCACGTGGTGACGTGGAACAATGAAGAAATGTATCAGCCTCTTTTTGCTTTCGGACGTCATAGGGTACGGACCTGACCTTGGGTCCCTTATGGGATCACAGTAATCTAGTAGTGTTCTCTCTCTCTTTCTCTCTGCCTTTCCTCCTGTCCGATACAGCACACGAGACGAACCTACCCTGGAAATAAAGGCTAGCAGTTGTGACGACATATTTCTCGTGTTATAATTTCTATCAACACCATTTTAGCACTGTGAATTTTGAGGCACGTGGACGAGACCCGCTATACAATATACGCCGCCGCGTGACAGTTATCGTTGTAGTACACCGGAAAAAAGGACAACGTTACTTATATCATTTTGGTACCGTGAATTTACCACAACGGTACAGCCGGTAAAAAAGGCGCTATGCAACACAGGTAGATAAAAAAGACAAAACTATCAGAATATAGGAATCAGAAGCCTTAAAATCTATTACAAAATCTTACACTAGTATTAGCTGCAAACATTTTGGTACCTAAAAAAGAATTTTTTTTAAAATCATTGCCATAAATGTACTACTTACTTAAACCCTTTCACAAGCAGATAATTTTTTGGTTAAATTGAACTTAACTGACCTAAATTCCACCATCGCATGTCACCCCGACAAAAAAAAAAAAAAAAAAAAAAAAAAAAATCAGGGAATTAATCGAATTTAATGAAAATTTTCAGTGTTGATACATTAATGAATAAAATATATAATGCACCAGCTATTTTATTTAAAAACTTTTACACTTTTTCAAGTCAGTTAACTTTATACCACATATCTTTGAGAATATGCGTTACGCCTCAAAGATACATTGTTCAAAGTTAACTGACCTGAAAAAATGTAAAAGTTTTTAAATAAAATAACTGGTGCATTATATCTTTTATACATTAATAGATCAACACTGAAAATTTCATTAAATTCAATTAATTCCCTGATTTTTTTTTTTCTTTTGGCAGGGTGACATACGACAATGGTGGAATTTAGGTCTGTTAAGTTCGACTTGACCATTTTTTTTTTAAATTGATGTATGTGTCACATCTTACTTGTATGGGCCCCCATACAAGTAAGATGTGACACAAGATCTATTTTTTAAAGTCTAGTTTAACAGGTTTGAATTTAGAATTTTCCTTCTCCTAGATTGGTTGCCATCCCAAGATTAAATTGGTTGGTTGGTTGTTGTGTTTTACAGTATATCAACCATTTTTGGGTCATTTAATACTGAATCAAGTCATTTAGGTTGGTTGGTTGGTTGGTTTTTACGGCAGGTCAAACCCTTGGGTTATTTTATGCCAAATAGCATTCAAAAATGTATAGGGGTTTATTTGCTGTAATCAAGTTTTCTGTTGAGAATTTTAACATTAAGAGAGTGAGTGGGTGATTTTTGTAGGTCTATGAACTTACATCCTTGATAAGAAGCCGGTTCTTTTCAAAAAGTTTAATATCCTCTTGGGATCTATTTTTCCAAATAGTTTGTCCATGCTGTCAACATTGTAGAACTTTCTTCGAGTGTGGGAGAGGTGTGTGCATTCAATCAGAATATATTTTATTGTGTATCGGTTTCCACATTAACATTTAGGTGGAGGAGGTTCTTTTAAAATGAAGGCGTGGGTTAATCTAGTGTGGCCGATGTGCAGCCGGGTGATAGTGGTTTCTTCTCTTCTGGTATTACTAGGATCAGGTGTCCTTTCTTTTAAGTTGGGCTGTTTCGCCTATACTTAGATAGTAACGCATGCGCTAGTGCAGAATTGCTACTTCCACTTTTTTAGATTTGTTCTTGTTTTACGGCATATCAACCTCAATGGGTCATTTAATGCCGACTACGTTTTTGAAATGAATTGGTGATAATGTTTAATTTTCTAAAGGTTTTTTTTTTTTTTTTTGACATTTTTGTGAATGAAACTTTTAGATGTTTTTTTTTAACATATATTTTTGTTTTTCATTTTTTTGGAAGATTTTTAGATTTTGTTGTAGATGTGTGCCTCTTTTATGTATCCAAGTAGTTTTTCTGGGTTATTTGGTAGAATATCTGTTTTAGATTTGTTGTTTGGTAGTATTTTTTTCGTATTTTGTTTAGGTTGCTACATTCTGTTAATATGTTTGATTGTGTAGGGTTTTTGGCATGGTATGCAATATGAGGCTGCTTCTTTTTTGAGGAGGTATGAATGGGTAATGTATGAGCGTCCTATTCTTAGTCTGGATAATATTACTTCTTCTTTTCTGGATATTTTGGTTTGATTTATTTGAAGTTTTCCTATTTGTGGCATTATTTAATGTAGTTTGTTGTTTTGGAAGTTATTCCAATAATTTTGCCATTTTTGTTTTGTGTATATGTTTATGCTTCTTTTTAAGTCTGTAAAAGGTATTTTAAAGTGTGTATCAAGTGGGTTGTTTTTAGCTGTTTTTGCTGTTGAGTCTGCTATTTCGTTTCCTTGGATTCCGATGTGACTTGGTATCCAGCAAAGTATAATTTCTTCCTCAAGTCATTTTGATATTAAGTTTTACTTACAGTAGCTGGTGTGGCTTAAATGGTTAAGCACTGAGAATAGGCTCATTGCTTAGATGGGTGATCAAGGTTAAAGATCTCAGTCTGCCATACTATTTACCTTCTAGCACATATGATAAAAAGGGTTGTGGCTTGCCTTAAGGGCAATAGTGTTTGGACAATCATATAGGTGCTAGAGTTTGACATGACCAGCTGATTGAGTAGTAATATTATCCAGACTAAGAATAGGACACTCATACATTACCCATTCATACCTCCTCAAAAAAGAAGCAGCCCCATATTGCATACCATGCCAAAAACCCTACACAATCAAACACATATTAACAGAATGTAGCAACCTAAAACAAATACAAAAAAAATACTACCAAACAACAAATCTAAAACAGATATTCTACCAAATAAACCCAGAAAAACTACTTAGATACATAAAAGAAGCACACATCTACAACAAAATCTAAAAATCTTCCCAAAAAAATAAAAACACAAAAATATATGTTAAACAAAAATCATCTAAAAGTTTCATTCAAAAAATGTCAAAAAAAAAAAAAAACCTTTAGAAAATTAAACATTATCACCAATTCATAAACGTAGTCGGCATTAAATGACCCATTGAGGTTGATATGCCGTAAAACAAGAACAAATCAAAAAAAGTGGAAGTAGCAATTCTGCACTAGTGCATGCGTTACTATCTAAGTATAGGCGAAACAGCCCAACTTAAAAGAAAGGACACCTGATCCTAGTAATACCAGAAGAGAAGAAACCACTATCACCCGGCTACGCATTGGCCACACTAGATTAACCCACGCCTTCATTTTAAAAAAAGAACCTCCACCTAAATGTTAATGTGGAAACTGATGTGGAGTAGGCCTCTCCGACTGCCCATCTAGCCTAAGTAAGGGCCAAAGTAAAGTGTTGCATGTCATGGACTGCTCAACCACCAGGGTTTGATCCTTAAGCATCACAGCTCGCTAGCCACGGCCAACAGGGGACCCCATTAGAGGTGGGATCCATTGACAATAGACTGACAATAAAACAGACTCCCTCTCCCCCAATAGGTGGCCCTAATGGGTGGTTGGGGGGGGGTCTTACCCTTCTGCAGATGTGTAGTCAGTGTAATCTAAAGCCCCAGCCGATAGGGCTGGGAAATTTGGTCGGCAAAGAGTTAATATCATACCCAGAAGGACACCCCCCGCCCACTTATGAGTCACCAAAGGAATTCAGTGAGTAAAATGTATTAATTATTTTTTTATGGGAGATAATTAAGAGTTGATTAAATAATCGATAGACGGGACAAAAATAGAATCTTTAATTACATTTTTTTTTTCATCCCCCACGGCAACCAGGACAAAACTATTGCTGGTATTTTACCCAAACAGATATTAAAGCAAAAACAGCGTTATTAACAATAATTAATACGATATTAAAACAAGTTAAGCCTATGTCGTGGCCGTAAAGAGTTGTGTATTTCTTGCCAGTGTAATATGTCAATTTTCGGCACCCAATCCAGTGTTACATAATTATTAGTTACCTAATGATTATGGCAATAGTGTAGAAATCATAATGGCGATTAGTGCAGCTGATGGCCTTGAGAGTGAGTGACAGCGCTTGACCTCAATCTCACCTTGCTTTCCAGGGATAAATCGTGAGAACCGGAAGCCATAGAAAACCCTCTTCCGGTTTAAGGATATAGTAAGTTTAAGTCAGTTAGAGGTAGCAGCGAGCTCGAAGGGGTAAGTCGTGCTATACACGCGGTCCCTCAACTGCGCAGGTGTCTGGGTTGGGGATTTGGAAATAAAGTAACATCAACGTAAATCGAAGTCTTGTGTTTATTACCTAAAAACTAACAATGACAGAGGGCTTCTGATAAGGAGTGATCCCTAACAGAAACCAGACCCGGAATCCCCATAGAAGACCAGACCAGACCTTAGAAGATATACCAGACAAAGATGTTAGAAGATAGATGATAGACCAATCAGAATAGCAAAGCCGGCCAGAAGAAAAGACGACCAGAAGTAAAAGTAAGAAAAGGGTATACAACGTTATATAGATTTGGTACTGTGAAAACGTCAATACGTAACACCAGGCCAGAAAACCATATATATATATATATATATATATATATATATATATATATATATATGAGAAGTAAATACACAAACTATGTGTTTTGATATGGCTTTTTTAGCCAAATATTGTCGGCTAAAAAAGCCATATCAAAACACATCATTTGTGTATTTACTTCTCATACTGTCGTGTAGAAAAAGTCACTATAAGAGAAATTTAACCTACTTCTAAACAAAACGAAAAATCTCGGAAAGTTCGGTTGGTGTAGGGGTTACAGTCCTTGCCTGTCAGCTTGACAGTCAGGGTTCGAATCATGCACAAGGCGGTCTTCCTATCTATAGCTCTGCTGATGAGGCCTAATAGGCCGAAATGTACATACAGAGATTGATTTTTCTCGATTTGTTTAGCCTTACATTTGAATAGGTATTCCCGCCTAATTAATTATTAATTAATTAACTTTCAAAATTAGGTACGAGTTCAATTAAGCACATATTCTCCCAAAAATATATATATTATTATTAGTGTGTATGGTTGGTACTATTATACTAGAAAAAAACAGTAGTAATCCAACGTACAGTGTTATTAGAAGAGTGCTCAATATCTGTGATAGAGCGCTGATAGTTGAATGAATGAACAAATAAAAGGTTTAGCTTTTATTTATTTACATGGGAACAATATTTACAACCAAATATTTATAACCATTGGTTGTAAATACTGTTCCCATGTAAATAAATAAAAGCTAAACTTTTTATTTGTTTATTCATTCATCTCTCTCTCTATATATTATATATATATATATATATATATATATGCACACACACACATACATACATACATACATACATAGAGATGCTGATAGGGACACAGGACGCATACCGGACGCACAAAAATCTAAAAGGATGAAGTAAAATCATATGCATGCATCCCAGTGTTTTTCTTTTTTCTTCCTTCACCATTTCAAGCTAATTGTAAATTCATTACAATAGTTTCTTAGAAATTAATTACACAGGATAGGTTACAAGGTAGGAGTTAGACAGCTTTAGTGTTTTCCCAGATCATAAATAAAAACCCTACTATCTATTAAGAAATTTTAGTTGTGAGCCATAAATTTTCCCAGGGACTCATTCAAAGCAATTATGTGCATCCCAGGATGCACTAATTCAAATAGCTATCAGCATAACTCTTGTATTTGTAACATGTTCAACTGACAATTGTTAACACATGAAACCAAAATGGTTGTGAATGTTCCTTTGTCACCAAATAAATAGATATGTAAAACCTTTATATATTTATTTTATGATATTATATAACAGCTCTATTTTATATTGAGCACTCTACCAATAATACTGCGTTTGGCACACCGTTCCAGTAAAAGTTGAAACAGTGACAACCCCACACTATAGTATATATATATATATATATATATATATATATATATATATATATATTTTATCTCCACATATATATATATAACAAACATCCCAAAAATCTTATTTCCTTCGCCGAAGAGCATAAAGCACCGTGTTTGTTGTTTACTTAACGTTCCCTTGCCTCCTATGGTAGAGACGTCCCAGTAACATTGACAAGTTAATTTCGCAGGCATTTCTCGGTACTGTATTGGTGGCTGAGGCAGTATAGTTTCTGACTATCCTGCTGAAGTCCCGGTTTCGATTTCTGTCGGAGGGAGATCGTTAGTTACATCGCTGATGAGACTTAATAAAGTCGAAACAGCTGCTGTAAGATGTTCTACACGCCGAGTAATTCTTTGCAAGATTCACTTGACAATGTTATTTATCTTCTATAATTATCGAATTTTATGCGATATGCACATTGTAATTGCCTTCAAGCAAAAATATAAATATATATATATTTTTATCTCCACAAATATATATATATATATAATATATATATATATATATATATATATATATAGCGATGCTGATAGTTTTTTGATTTAGTGTATCCTGGTATGCACATATGTGCTTTGAATGAGTTCCACGGGGAAAATTTAAGTGTCCCAACTAAAGCTGTCTAACTCCTACCTTGTAACCTATACTATGTAATTCGTTTCAATAGAAACTATTTCTCAGACTTGGGAACCTTCTTGTTGTAATCGGGAGCCATTACAGAACTTTGAACCTACCCCTTTATTCAGTCCACAGGGGTATCCTGTTCTCATCCCGCTAATCATAGCTGGGGTACAGGTGTTAAGCTATGTTAATTATTATTCTATGTTACTGCTGACCCTGACCAGGATTGAACCTGCAGTAACCTAACTCCTTGATCTATTAGTCTGTGTGTCCAATTGGAGTAGCAAAAATACTAATTACTGTATTTGACGGCATATAGGACGCACTTTTTTTCCAAAAATTTTGGCTCAAAAAATTGCCCTGCGTCTTATACATCATAGGTGAAATTTGAGACCTCCCGTAGGCCTAGGCTAATCTTCCCTATGTTGCTCACTAACCCAGCTTGCGCTCAGTACTTTTACCTACATTTTTATTTGCCTGTACTGCCAAATTGCTTTTATACAGCTATGATTCTGCTTGTGTAATGCACAACTAGACTGTTTTCAAAAATATATGCTTAAATAAATGTTTATATTGTATTGATTCCAGGTGTCCTGGAAGATTATCCACTTGTTGTCATTTAACTCTGCCTCTATTACTGGGCGCTCATGTTTTATGCGTTGTGTGTTTGTTTGGGGAGCGGTATGTTGCTCAGTTGGTATAAAACGCAACATGAGGTGTGTCATTTGTTCTTGCATGGCGATTTGCTGTTTTTGTAACTGGATAATAAAACTTAAGGCTCATTGGGTCGAGTGTAGTTGGGTTTGGTGTGGCTTCATTGGTGTTGTTGGCCTGGGTGGTGTTTTTCTTAGCGTTAGACATTTTTTTTTTTTTTTAACGTTAGAAGAAACGCTATAAACATCAATGGTGAAGAAAAGAAAAATAATGGGTACAAGTATTAACTGAATAAGTCAGTGTTATAACGTTATTTATAACGTTATAGCTAGATAGATAGATAGACAGATATGTCAGTTAATATTTATCCTGTGATAAAAGGGCGAGCTAGTCAGAAGTAACACCGCTATCGATCTTTCACCTCTTCATCACCATCCCATTACCAACTTCTTACCACTACCACACTATCACGCTACCAACCTCTTAACTTTCACCTCATACCACACCAACCCCAGCGTTTTACACACCAAACTTACTCTTAGATACCAGTATGTGTTATTTTTCCACTTCGTTTGAAACCCTTATGCATACAAGCACACAGTTAAAAATTGAATTTTATAATACCTTTTGCTGTCTAAAAGACTTTAGGTAATTTATGAGGAAGTGCGTCCCGGTCTCCTGCCTCATAAATTGCTACCCGCTTTTGTATCCTTTTCTTTTTCTATTCTATTTTAAATTTCTCGTGGTGATCAGTATCTCACTTCTGATACCATGTGAAGATTGTGTTAGGGTTGTATGTAATTTCAAAGGATGAAATAGATCGTAAAAGGATTCAATAACAAGGAGCTTATTATTCCCTGAGGTGGATGGGCAGGGTTAGATAGATAGATAGATAGATATTAACAAATTGAGATAGATAGTGTGAAGATTGTGTTAGGGTTGTATGTAATTTCGAAGGATGAAATAGATCGTAAAAGGATTCAATAACAAGGAGCTTATTATTCCCTGAGGTGGATGGGCAGGGTTAGATAGATAGATAGATAGATAGATAGATAGATAGATATTAACAAATTGAGATAGATAGATAGTGTGAAGATTGTGTCAGGGTTGTATGTAATTTCGAAGGATGAAATAGATCGTAAAAGGATTCAATAACAAGGAGCTTATTATTCCCTGAGGTGGATGGGCAGGGTTAGATAGATAGATAGATAGATAGATATTAACAAATTGAGATAGATAGTGTGAAGATTGTGTTAGGGTTGTATGTAATTTCGAAGGATGAAATAGATCGTAAAAGGATTCAATAACAAGGAGCTTATTATTCCCTGAGGTGGATGGGCAGGGTTAGATAGATAGATAGATAGATATTAACAAATTGAGATAGATAGTGTGAAGATTGTGTTAGGGTTGTATGTAATTTCGAAGGATGAAATAGATCGTAAAAGGATTCAATAACAAGGAGCTTATTATTCCCTGAGGTGGATGGGCAGGGATAGATAGATAGATAGATAGATAGATAGATATTAACAAATTGAGATAGATAGATAGTGTGAAGATTGTGTCAGGGTTGTATGTAATTTCGAAGGATGAAATAGATCGTAAAAGGATTCAATAACAAGGAGCTTATATTCCCTGAGGTGGATGGGCAGGGTTAGATAGATAGATAGATAGATATTAACAAATTGAGATAGATAGTGTGAAGATTGTTGTTAGGGTTGTATGTAATTTCGAAGGATGAAATAGATCGTAAAAGGATTCAATAACAAGGAGCTTATTATTCCCTGAGGTGGATGGGCAGGGTTAGATAGATAGATAGATAGATAGATAGATAGATATTAACAAATTGAGATAGATAGATAGTGTGAAGATTGTGTCAGGGTTGTATGTAATTTCGAAGGATGAAATAGATCGTAAAAGGATTCAATAACAAGGAGCTTATTATTCCCTGAGGTGGATGGGCAGGGATAGATAGATAGATAGATAGATAGATAGATATTAACAAATTGAGATAGATAGATAGTGTGAAGATTGTGTTAGGGTTGTATGTAATTTCGAAGGATGAAATAGATCGTAAAAGATTCAATAACAAGGAGCTTATTATATACGTTTTATTTCAGGCGAGGCCAATCGAAGATAACGCCCTCAAAAACGCTAGCTCTCCCTCTCTCTCTCTCCTTCTCTATGCGAGTGGAGGAGGGGAGAGAACTCAATACAATATAAAAATATAAACAATAAACTAAAAACTTTTTTCCCTGACCTGCTGAAATGGGAGTGCGTCTTATATATACGTCAAATACTAATTATCATTATCATCAAATAAATTGACACTGCAGTAGTAAAAAACTGAGACATGAGAACCAACAAAGCAATTAATTGTTTGGACAGACAAGAATCCATTTCAGAGTTGTGGAGGGGGGGGGGGTCAATCCAGGATTGCATTCTTTGATTCAGGGACATGTTGTCTGGGTGGGCAAGGGTGGGGGGTAGCTGACTACCTGCTTGAAATGCTGAAGATTAATTATCAAATATAGAAAGTAAAAGATTCCCAATTTAATATAGTGATAAATTAATGTCCTCAATTCAATATAGAAATTCAGTATAAATTCATTTGTCTATGCATATATATGTATACATATGTGTATATTAATGTGAGTGTGTGCATGTGTATACATACATATATACACATACACACGTCTACGTATATGTCGTATAAAATTCGATAATTAATGAAAATAATCATGACAAGTAAACTCGGCAAATATCAAGCCCTACGCAGAACATCGTACAGCTGTTTCAATTTTATTAAGTCTCATCAGCGATGTATACTTACTGCCTTCAAGCAAAAAAAAATATAATTGATAATATAGTTTACTCAACAATGCTTCTAAAGCAAATTATCTTAATCTCATTCCTCAGGCCGGAGCATAGGCTTAAAATTTGTGATCTTCTCAACGTACACTCTACTTTTTATAGTAGTAGTAATAGTGACATATTTACCTTTGACAAGCTAATTTCGCATGTATCGTTTGCTGCATATTGGTGGCCTAGTGGTAGAGTCTCTGACTCTGCGTGCTGAGTTCCCGTTTTCGATTTCTGTCGGAGGGAAATCATAAGTATACATCGCTGATGAGACTTAATAAAGTTGAAACAGCTGTACAATGTTCTAAGTAGGGCTCGATATTTGCTGAGTTCACTTGTCATGATTATTTTCATTAATTATCGAATTTTATACGATATACGCATTGTAACTGTCTTCAAGCAAAAAAAATATAAATATAATATAATATAATATATATATATATATATATATATATATATTAGGCATGTTTACCGTCGTAGGAAATTGACTTGTCAACCTCAGTTCAAATCTTGGACGAAGCTGTTTGCATTTCACATAGCACTAATACCCTTGGGAAAAGTATGAATCCAATTCTCTGTGGGTAAATAGCAAGATATAATAGGCTCTTACCATGGCTAAGTAACCAGTCTAAGAGAAGGAACACTCTGAATTCAAACCTATTAAACTCTGCTAAAGAAATTGACCTTGTGTTCACATTCTGCTCATGCAGAAGCATTGGTAAATATATATATATATGTAATATATCAAGAAAAATTAAAAAAAACACAGGTTTAAATGGGTTAAGTGGTGAGTTTATTGGCCGACGCTGCAGTGTCTCAATCTATTAATTAGATCATCTTCAGGGCATAAGATAAGAAATTATTTATCACAGAATAATGAGAAAAGTGAGTGGTAATCCTTGTCATTCAGTCTGTAGAAATTTTTTTTAAACAGACTGAAAATTTTTAAACAGATGAAAATTTTTTTAAACAGACTGAATGACAAGGATTACCACTCGCTTTTCTCATTATTCTGTGATAAATAATTTCTTATATTATGCCCTGAAGATGATCTAATTAATAGATCAAAACACTGCAGCGTCGGCCAATAAACTCACCACTTAACCCATTTAAACCTGTGTTTTTTTCATTTTTCTTGATATATTACATATATATATATATATATATGTATGTATAAATATATGTGTGTGTGTGTGTGTGTGTGTGTGTGTGTGTGTGTGTGCGGAATAATGTCAAGTCCATCTGCCATGGATACTGATCCAAGAGGGTTTGACTAAATACATACATACACATACATCTATCTATCTATGTATATATAAAGGGCAGTTAGTTGTGTGAATCTGTATGTCCGGAGGAAACTTCAAAAATAAAACAATTAATGACAAATATATATACACATTAAATATCACCAGGGCTTGGTTTTTGAGCAAAAAATAATGAAGATTTGATTTATATTCATGAAGATAATTAAAAAAATTAAATTTAAATGATAACATGGATTTTTTTTTTTTTTTTTTGCATTTAGTATTTTAAATAGGAGACAGATTTTTCTTTTCAGAGTGGCTGGATCAAGGCAAGGTCTTTTTTTTTTTTTTACATAGGGATTTTAATGGGGCCTCCTGCGAGGATCCAACCCGTGATTCAACAATAATGGATCTGCGAGACCTTTTTTACCACCCCTCCTCTACCTAGGCAACGCCGAGTAGCTGCTTCTAGTCACAAATAAAAGAAAACAAACAATTTTATGTTTGGTTTGGTTTGTTTTGTTTTACGGCATATCAACCTCAGTGGGTCATTTAATGCCGATAAAGTTTTGAAATAAATCAATTCTTAATGGATAATACAATTTTTTATAAATTCATTTTTCTATTTAACCCATAGATGGGACCCTAACATGTACTACCACTCCCGGTCAGAGTGGACCAGGGAGCAATGGTGATGAAGGGGTGCTCCACATTCACCAAACCTCCAAAACTGGAACCTCACCATCAGATAGAGTTTAACGTCATTCCCAGGACATGTAGACCCGCAGCCACCGCCTTCTAGCATCCATATGATAAAAAGGGATGGGGCTTGCCATAAGGGCAATAGGGTTGGGAAAATCACAAACAATTTTAATTCTATAAAAAAAAAAGCTTACAAAACAAATTGGCTTTGCTTTCTGGACTGCAGGCAACTTGGTTAAAAAACTGAAAAACACTTACAGGTACTACCACTCCGGGTCAGAGTGGACCAGGGAGCAATGGTGATGAAGGGGTGCTCCACATTCCCCAAACCTCCAAAACTGGAACCTCACCATCAGATAGAGTTTAACGTCATTCCCAGGACATGTAGACCCGCAGCCACCGCCTTCTAGCATCCATATGATAAAAAGGGGTTGGGGCTTGCCATAAGGGCAATAGGGTTGGGAAAATCACAAACAATTTTAATTCTATAAAAAAAAAAAAAAGCTTACAAAACAAATTGGCTTTGCTTTCTGGACTGCAGGCAACGTGGTTAAAAAAAAACTGGAAAACACTTACTGAAAATTCCTTACTTACTGTTCGACAACTGGAAGTCGTAAATAGGTTTTCACTGGAAGGATCAGGTTTAAGAAGGATCGGAGAAGTAGCTTGGATCCGCTCCAGACGAATAATCAGCTGCTTACTCTTCAAATTTTTCACAAAATCCTTGTCGTCTTCCGAATTGACAGAATTATTATTATTCTTGTTCGTTTTATGAGAGACGTTACTATCCGATTCATCACTCGAGGTCCCAATATCAAGATACGAGGATTCATTATTGCTAGACTCCTGCCTAGGCTGCGGCTGCTTTGACCGTTTCGAATCCGTAACGCTTTTAATATAGGCCAGCGCCGCGCTGATCTGATCCTCGTTTTCAGTTGTCCGTGAGGTGTCAACAAATTTACTATTGGATGAAGGGGAATTGGCCAAAGACACTTTCTGTGAGCAGTTTTCAGTTTCAACAGTAATTCCTTCCCCTCCGCCAATTGCAGACGTACCCAGAGATTTCGAAGCAGACTGTAAAGTGGTCTGCGACTCCTTCTTCTTCGACAAGGGCACATCTTCAGAATCGGAGGAAGAGGTAGATAATATTATCCTCAGCCCAAGGTCGCTATCTGAATCACTGTTGAGAACTTGAGCACATTGGGGTTTCGGTTTTTTTCTCCGAACTTTCTGAGGCGTTTTGTCGGGACTACTAGACAGGGCAGTATCACAGATATGCATATTCTTCGACAGGTTATCATCCGAATCGACGGCATTTTCACGGATAATTCTTAATTTACCTACATTGGCGCCCCGCGGAGAGAATCTTTGTTTCTTTGCATTGCAGTCACTATCAGAGTCCATTGCAGATTTCTCATGTATAATCTTTAACTTAGGCTGGAGCCCATCCAAAGCTATAGAGTTCTTTTTGAGCCCATCCACAGCTATAGAGTTCTTTTTGAGCCCATCCGCAGCTATAGAGTTCTTTTTGAGCCCATCCGCAGCTATAGAATTCTTTTTGAGCCCATCCGCAGCTATAGAGTTCTTTTTGAGCCCATCCGCAGCTATAGAGTTCTTTTTGAGCCCATCCGCAACTATAGAGTTCTTTTGTACAGTTGGCACTTTAAAGTTAGTTGACTGATTCCTGAGCCTGCCGCTCGTGAAATTTATCAAAAGTTCACTGTCACTATCAGAGCTGCTCTCTTGCTTTTGTTTTTGGTTCAGGGATTTTATTTGAGAGAGTTTCAAGTCATCGGTATCACAGGATGAGGAGGAAGAGGAAGATGCTAAGTCATTACTGTTTGCTTTATACTTACTGGTCTTTTTTTTCCGTTTTACTTTCGTTTTCTTTTCCTTGATCACAGGCGAACCCTCAGTCTCCGATTCAGAGTCCGTGTTTTTCAGGATCTCCTTTTTGGAAATTGAGATTCGAAACGGTTTCACCGTTTTTCTTTCTTCCGCTTTCGCACAGCTTGCATTTTTTGAAGCCTTATTCTTTTGTCGAGAAGACCCCTTCACTACCAAAGGCGCTGAATTACTCTCCCCGGTTGATTGGTCGGATAACTCTAATAATTTAACTGGACTTTGGGTATCTGAATCGGACTCGATAACCGACTTTCTTTTTTCGGTCGCACTCGGTACATGAATGGAATAGTCAACAATACGGTTACGGAATAACCGCATACGTATAGGACTATTCTTATTGTCAGAATCACTACTTATTAGTCTTTTTATCTTTGTCGGGGGTGTAAAGCCCCCCATGCTTTCGCTATCAGATTCTAATAGTCTTTTTGAGGCAAGACGGCGTCGGGTTGGAGTCGAGTCAGAGATTTCTTCTAATGGAATAAGACTGTCCTCTCTATCGGGCAAACTTTCACAGATAGGAGACGAACGAGGAGCTGACCCTCGATCATCATCCGTGAAATCACTTTTACTGAGTATGCTACCGTCGTTACTGTCCTCGAGCACAGATTGCAGCACCTCGAAAGCCGACAGCCTTTTAGTAACCGCCCGTTGTTGTTTTTTCTCGGTTGACTCGTCAGCGAGGGAAGTTGTCTTAACCGGCGCTTCCTCGTTAACCTCTTTGTCATTTGTCAACTTTTGTGAATTGTCTGTTAAAGGGTGTTTGGAAATTGTCGTGGCACTGGCAAGGGGACTGGGATTATTCCTCTTACAAGGACTAGTCTTTTTAACTTTGTCCCGGAAGTTATTTATCAAGATCTGTCTTGACAGAATCCTTTTTGTCGGCCGGGAAGGAAGCGCCGACCATTTCTTGCCTTTGACGTCTTTAATTGTAGACTTCTTGGCATTCTTTGAACAGTTCTGATTTTTCCTCGACAATCTCAACATCTTCCTCCTCTTTCAGTTCTATAGCCGCTGTAACACTAGCATCAAGTGAAGTTTCATTTTTCACTTTTGGACCAGAACCTGTCTTAGATGATAGAGGTTCAGGTTGCGTCTCTTGAGCACTCTTGGATAATTCACCAGGATTATCAATTTTACCATCTTGGGTAACCCTGATTTCTCTTCTTGAGCAGCTGGTGGGGTGATAGTTTGGTTTTTTTTTGCTGTTTCCGATTCCTGAAATATACATATATATATATATTTAAAAAAAATTAACACACACAAAAGAAAAAAGAAAAAAAAAATGTGTATACAACAATAAAGATTAGGGCAACAGTGCTAAATCTATTAATAATGGAGATTCGCTTCCGGTTTTTGTCTGTAACAAATATTACGTCACTGCTTACGTCACATTACCCAAAATCGTCATAACATAGAATAAATACACTCAAAATTTAAACATGCAACATTAGACAGTCCTCATTGTTTTTTAAAACAAGTTTTAATAAATACATGACTGGTATTATATATCTAGATATAGTTTGCTTTATTTTAATACATATTTAAAGTTTACATTTCAAATGGTTTTATTTTTTTTATTCCTTTAATGAATTTGATGATTTTACTTACTTAGGGTACAAACTCGCTGACATTGAATTTTTTACTCCAACCCCTCAGTCAATATGTTTCAAAAAACTATCTTTACATCGCCCCGAGGGTGTTTTTTTTGTACTAGTTAAAATGAGTATATAACAATAAAAATGAGGGCAACATTCTGCTAAATCTAAATAATACAAATTATCAAGCCTCATCTCAAAAAATTCAGACAAATCACAACAAAATTATTTCTCTAGAGTGTGAAAAAACAAACAGTCAATAAATGGTTGTGGATATTCTAGATACTAGCAAAATTAAAAAACGCCCTCAGGGCGGCGTGAAATAAATATTGCCTGAGGTGATGGGAGTTGAAAATTTAATATCAGAGAGTTTGTATCATAAGTAAAGTAAAATCATCAAATTTATAAAAAGGAGTAAAAAAATAAAATTAATTTATTAAAGGAGTAAAAAATTAAAAAATTTGAAATGGAATCTTAGTTCTGATAACTTTAAATATATATTAAAATAAAAAAAAACTATATATAGATAGATAATACCAGGTATGTATTTATTAAAACTTGTTTAAAAAACCAATGAGGACTGTCTAACATTCATGTTCAAATTTTGAGTGTATTTATGTTATGACAATTTTAGGTAGTGAGACATAAGTAGTGACGTAGTTTTTGTTACAGACAAAAACCGGAAGCGAATCTCCATTATTAATAGATTTATTTAAATTGTTTGTTGGAATTCCAAATCAAAAAAAAATGTCAGGCTGAATATTTTCAGGAGAATTAAAACATTGAAAAGGATTGATTGGTTAAAATTCCAATGTACTTATATGATCCAATATAACAATATACAATGGAATTAAAATTATGACGTAAGAAAATAATCATCTGATTACCGGTAATTATAAAAGATGGGGCGAATATTCGAATTGAAGAAGCGAAAGTGTCTGGAGACGAAACACGACGCAGACCTGTTAGCCTATCCGAGAAAAGCAGCCTGCCTTTCTTTTTTTCCTCTCCTAAGCTTGACAGTCAACTGACAGGTGAGAGAGTCATAAGGTTACTAAATCTAATTATGCCGATTCTGTTATCATAAACATTCTTTCTATTCCTCTCTGTGTTGACGACTACTACAGATTGTCATGGCCATAATAAATATTGTTGACAAGAGTTGCGGACGAGTTTTATTATTAAGTAATAGGACCCAACATCCCCTAAAACTTTGAGTGATAACTGAAGTGCTTATAATCAGTGAATGAATTAGAATGGTACAAGATATTGTTGGGAAGAATTGGTTTGGTTTGATTTTACGGTATATCAACCTCAGTGGGTCATTTAATGCCGATAAAGTTTTGAAATAAATCAATTCTTAATGGATAATACAATTTTGTTTATCAACTCATGTTTTTCTATTTAACCCATAGATGGGACCCTAACAGGTACTACCACTCCGGGTCAGAGTGGACCAGAGAGCAATGGTGATGAAGGGGTGCTCCACATTCCCCAAACCTCCAAAACTGGAACCTCACCATCAGATAGAGTTTAACGTCATTCCCAGGACATGTAGACCCTCAGTCACCGCCTTCTAGCACCCATATGATAAAGAGGGGTTGGGGCTTGCCATAAGGGCAATAGGGTTGGGAAATTCATATATGTGCTAGGGCTTGACGTGACCAGCCGATTGATCGGAGGGGGCCTCTCCGACCACCCGTCTATCCCCAAAAAGGGCCAAAGTGGAGTATTGCAAGTTATGAACTGCTCATCCACCTGGGTTCTATCCTTAAGCATCACAGGTCGCCACCCACGGCCAACAGGTGGCCCCATTGGGGGAGTCTTACCCCTCTGCAGAGGTGCAGTCGGTGCATTCTAACGCCCCACCGACAGGGCGGGTCTTCTGGTTGGTTGGATTTTATTCATTTAACTGAAATGATGTAGTATTTATTGTTGGTTGGTTGGATTTTACGGTATGTCAATCCTTGTGGGGTTATCTTATTTCATTCATTCTTGATGGGTATAGAATCTTTTTTTTAAACTCAATTTTTAAAAAACTTTTTTTTAGAACTCATTTTGGTCTTTTAAACCCATAGATGGGACCCTAACCGGTACTACCACTCCAGGTCAAGGGTGGACCTGGGAGTAAAGGGTTTTTTTTTACCCCCACCCCACCCCAAAGAATTTGGTAATTTATGAGGAAGTACGTCCTGCTCTCCTGCCTCAAGAGTTGTTACCCGGTGACTATTAAAATAATGACCCAGCTCAGTCTATTCAAAACTATCTATCTTCATATCTATCTATCCATCTATCTCAATTTGTTCATATTTATCTATATTACTTTAAATACTAAGATTTTTTTAAATTCATGTTTGTTTAATGTCTTGTTTTTAGTTTAAATAAACAAGAATTACGACAAAAAAAGAAGCCCCCCCCATACATTTACTTGTTAAAAATCTATCTCCATTTGTTCGTATCTATCTATATTATTTTATTTGTTTATCTATCTCAGTATATTCCAAACTATATATTCATCTTCATATCTAAACAAGAATTACGACAAATTACAATAAATAAACAAGAATTACGACAAATTACGATAAATAAACAAGAATTACGACAAATTACGATAAATAAACAAGAATTACAACAAATTACGATAAATAAACAATTACCACAAATTACGACAAATAAACAAGAATTACGAGACCGGGACGCACTTCCTCATAAATTACCAAAAATTTGAATGAAAATGAAAAAAAAAAATTTTTTTTTTAATTTATTCACACCCCCTATTTTTCACACCCCCTTGTAGATGCTGCTACATTCTTCATTTGATAACAACTGATAAAAACATTATAAATTCTGTTTTTACTTCAGTCATGTCACGTTCCCAATGCAGAATGAGGAATGTACCGGCTCTTATTTATGGGTGATACAGTAGTTTTTCTCATATATATATATATATATATATATATATATATATATATACACACCCTATATTTATAAAATCAACTTTTCTTTTTAAAAAATGGTTGACTTTTATTTATTTATGGGCGATACTCTAGTTTTCATGATGTATATACCTACATTTATAAAAATAGGACACCCCATTGTGGTGTAATGGTTAGCAAGCTAGTCTCGCAGCTCTATCACAACTGAATAGTGAGTTCAATACTTGCTGGATGCTCTTTACATCCAACCTTGTCACATCCTACCTGTTGTGAACTGGTTGTGAATATACCTACCTATATTTCAAAAATTGACCTTTTTATTTTAAAATGGTAGCCACATATTTATTCATCTTATCTATAGGTGATACTGTAGTTTTTCTTGTGTATATACCTATATTTATAAAATTAATCTAAAAAAAAAAAGGTAGGTGGGAAATGCCTGTAAATCTATTTTTAATGGAAAAATTTGAGAGTTTAAAGCCCCCCACCAGATATGTATGTTAAGAAAGGGATGAATCAAATTATTTCTATTTCATTGCCAAAAAAAGAAGCAGACCCGTATCTATATATAATAAGCAAATATCTTTGATCTTATATAAGATAAACAATTACATGATAAACATTACATGACCCAACCATCGGAGATGTACGTCGGATGGATGATGGACGAATCTCGAAAGACATCCTGTATGGAGAGCTAACATCTGGTAAAAGACAGATTGGTTGCCCCCTACTGCGATTCAAGGATGTCTGCAAAAATGATCTCAGGTGCTTTGGCATTGTCCCTTCCAGATGGGAAAATTTGGCCAAAGACCGCCTTCGGTGGCGGCAGAATCTCCATAGAGGCCTGTACATGTCAGAATTCACCCTGATACAACATCATGAAGCTAAGGGGTCCATAAGAAAGCAACGGCAACAAAGCATCGGAACATCATCATCTACAGGGACAACCTACAAATGCAAAATCTGTGGTCGAGAATGTTTCTCAAACATAGGACTTCATAGTCACAGGAGGCGCTGCAACTTCAGGGGCACACAAAAACTTTTATCATAGTCTTTCGAGACTGAATTGCCAATGATGAATGAAGTTTGATAAACAATTAAATTTTCAACAAAAAAAAAAAAGAAACTGCATAAATCCAACAGTTACCTATTGAATCTGGAACATAAACAAACAGGAAAACATAGATTGTTGGTTGATTAGATTTTACGGCATGTCAACCCTTGTGGGTTTATTTTATGCCAAAGATATTTTATTTTATTTCATTCTTAATGGAAATTGAATTTTTTTTTTTTTTTTTTAAACTCAATTTTTTTAAACATATTTTTAGAACTCATTTTGATATATTTAACCCATAGATGGTACCCTAACAGGTACTACCACTCCGAGTCAGGGTGGACCAGGGAGTAAGAAAAGCTGAGATATCATTCGGACAGCAAGCATTATTATCATTAAAACAAACAAAATGGAAAATTTTATTTTTTATTTTAATTTAATAATGGAGATTCACTTCCAGTTTTTGTCTGTAACAAAAATTATGTCACTGCTTATGTCACATTACCCAAAATCATCATAACATAGAATAAATACACTCAAAATTTGAACAAGCAACATTAGACAGTCCTCATTGTTTTTTTAAAACAAGTTTTAATAAATACATCACTGGTATTATATATCTATATATAGTTTGTTTTATTTAATACATATTTAAAGTTTACATTTCAAATTGTTTTATTTTTTAATCCTTTAATGAATTTGATGATTTTACTTACATCGGGTACAAACTCGCGTTTTTTATTTTGCTAGTAAAATTAAATTTTGAACAGGATCTATGGTGTGTCTTTGATATGTCATTAAACTGCATTTAATTGTGAAGTTCCAATTTTGGAGCTCTGTGGAGTGTGGAGTACCCCTTCATTGCCATTAATCCCAGATCCACTCTGACCAAGAGTGGTTGTACTTGTTAGGGTCCAATCTATGGGTCAAATAGATCTGATTTCAATGGGGCCACTTGTTGGTCATGCGTGGAGACCCGTTATGCTTAAGGATGGAATCCTGGTGGCTGAGCAGTCCATGACATGCAAAACTCCACTTTGCCACTTACTTAAGCTGAACGGCTTGACGGAGAGACCCCCCCCCCTCTAGTCAATAAAACTCTAGCACCTATATGATTGTTCACATCAAACCCTAGCACCTATATGATTGTCCCAACCCTTTTGTTAGATTGTGATGGCTAAGAGTCTTTAGTGTCCTGGATACGACATTAAACTGCATCTAATTGTGAAGTTCCAATTTTAGAGCTCTGGGGAGTGTGGAGTACCCCTTCATTGCCATCTAAACTCAATTTTTTAAAAACTTTTTTTTAAAACTGATTTTGATCTATTTAACCCATAGATGAGACCCTAACAGGTTCTACCACTCCAGGTCAAGGGTGGACCTGAAGTAATGGCATTGAAGGGGTACTCCACACTCTCCAGAGCTCCAAAATTCGAACTGGTCATACCCAGGACACACCATAGATCCTATTCAAAATCTAATTTTCCTAAAATAAACAACAAAATTTTATTTGTTTATTTCACTTTGAGGAAGCCCCATATTTTGGTCGGCCATTTTCATTTGACCGTAAATCTACCCTGAAAATACGAATTTGTTCAAATCCATACAACTGCATGTTTTTACACGAAAATATCATAAACCGTGTTCTTAATTGTGCTTACGGATTATTTGAAATGAACTTAATTGTTATTAAGAACACATTTTATGATACTTTCATGTTAAAACATGTAGTTGTATTGATTACAGTGAAATGAAAATGGACAACTAAAACATAAGGCTTCCTTAAATTGAAATAAACAAGGGGAGATTACTCTCATTTATGGAGCTAATGTTCAGATTACCCAAAGTCTTGCTTGCTTAAAATAAAATGGAGGTGCATGGTCTAATGGTTAGAGTCGTAGGAAATGGACTCGTCGACCTGAGTTCAATTCCTGGACAAAGTTGTTGGCATTTCACATGGTGCTAATACCCTTGGGAAAGGTATGAATCCGACTCTCCCTCTACCTATGGGCAAATAGCAAGGTAAGGTAACCAGTCTAGGAGAAGGAAAACTCTGAATTCAAACCTATTAAACTCCGCTGAAGAAATTGATCTTGTGTTCCATCCTGCTCATGCGCTGGGGGATAAATATATATAACACAAGAAAATAAATACAATGAAATTTCAGCAACAACTCATTGAAAGACGTATTAGCAAACGAGGATAGACCAATAAAAAAACTTAACACCAAATCCCTATCTGCATATATATATATATATATATATATATATATATGCGTGTGTGTGTGTGCGTGTGTGGAATTAAACAAAAGGCAGGTCTCCTGTTTAACGATTTTATTGGTGATCTTTTCATGCTTTCTTGCCAACTTTTTTAATATTTGGATGGAATTCGTGGAATAGTCCACCGAAGTTCATATCCCGATTACTTTTGGCACTTCGAAGTACCATCATTAAAATGCCTATAACACTTTTACTATCAATTCTCCTACTTCCAACCTCCACATCCATTAATATACTTTGAAAAAAACTGGAACACATCACCCCTGATGATGGCACATCGAAGTGCTGAAAGTACGACGGATATGAATTTCAGTGAACTAATCCACGAATTCCATCCAAATATTAAAAAGTTGGCCAGAAAACTTGAAAAGATCACCAATAAAATCATTAAACAGGAGACCTGCGTTTTGTTTAATTCCACATGTATAAATGAAAGAATGCTGCCCAAATACACATTATATATATATATATATATATATATATATATATCGATTTTAAACGTCTCAGCAGCAAGGTTGCTGATGAGACCTAATAGGTCGAAATGTACATTCAGGGATTGACATTTTCTCGATTTGTTTAGCCTTACATTTGAACATATATGCCTGCCTAAATTCATTAATTATTAACTAATTAATTTTCAAAATTAGGTATGACTTCAATTAAGCACATATCCTCAAAAATTGTCGGCTAAAAGCCATATCAAATAAACACATTCTTTGTTTACTTACTCTTTATATATATATATATATATATATATTATTATTAAGGAAAATTTTAGTAATGTACAGGGTGGTCCGAAGATCTTGTTACGCCTTACCAAATATAACTTTACATTAAAAACGTAGTCGGCAGTGTGTCCTACTGTTGGTATCAGTCACAGAGCAAGGGAATCTCCTTTTCACTAGCACTAGACCAGGGAGATTGTTTTTGTGTCTGAGGTGGTGAGCCAAACCTATCATCAGCTCCCTAGGCGAATATTCTAGTGACTTAGCTAAACCGAATAATTACATGAAATAAGCCACTGGAAATGAAATAGAAAATCATATCATTATTATTATTATTATTAATGATGATATTACATATTACTAGCAAAATAAAAAAAACGCACTCCGGGCAATGTAAAAATAGATTTTTGAAACATATTGCCTGAGGAGTGGGAGTTAAAAATTCAATGTCAACGAGTTTGTACCCTAAGTAAGTAAAATCATCAAATTCATTAAAGGATTAAAAAATAAAACAATTTGAAATGTAAACTTTAAATATGTATTAGAATAAAACAAACTATATATAGATATATAATACCAGTCATGTATTTATTAAAACTTGTTTTAAAAAACAATGAGACTGTCTAATGTTGCATGTTCAAATTTTGAGTGTATTTATTCAATAAATACACTCAAAATTTGAACATGCCAAAAATCGTAGAATAAATTTTATTCTATGTTATGACAATTTTGAGTAATGTGATGTAAGCAGTGACGTAATTTTTGTTACAGACAAAAACCGGAAGAAAATCTCCATTATTAATAGATTATATTATTAAAACAAAAAATAATGCAAATTAAAACAATATGTAGAGGTTACAGGAATTTCGGATCAAGTCTCCAATAGGCACCCAAAATCATCAACTTAATGAAAGGTTCTCATTTTAACTCGTCACCGGTAACTTCCGCTTCCAAATTTTTGTAAACAAACAATTTTAATCAGAATTTTATGGATTTGGTTTGGTTTTGTTTTATGGCATATCAACCTCATTGGGTCATTTAATGCCGATAAAGTTTTGAAATAAATCAATTCTTAATGGATATACAATCTTTTTATAAATACATTTTTCTATTTAACCCATAGATGGGACACTAACAGGTACTATCACTCCGGGTCAGAGTGGACCAGGGAGCAATGGTGATGAAGGGGTGCCCCACATTCCCCAAACCTCCAGAACTGGAACTTCACCATCAGATAGAGTTTAACGTCATTCCCAGGACATGTAGACCCTCAGTCACCACCTTCTAGCACCCATATGATAAAAAGGGGGGGCTTTGCAATAGGGTTGGGAAAATCATATAGGTGCTAGGGCTTGACGTGACCAGCCAATTGATCGGAGGAATTTTATGGAGATGTTGAACTTAAATTAAAGAATAGATGGTTGGTACATGTAATCAAATTAAAATTCAGTGGCAAAATCTTTTTTTTTTTAAATACTTTCTTTTTAATCAGAAGGTTATGAATATTTTTACCACTTATGATAAATTAAAAAATTGAGTGATATTTTTTATGCTAAAATGGTTTGTACTCAATCAGAAAAGAAATGCAATTATATTTATTTATATTTATTTATTTTATTATATTTATTTAAATAAAAATACAGTTTTTATTTACAAAACATTTTTTAAGTTTATTTAAATAAAAGGATGTTGTTCAGAAATGGTATCACACAATTTGTAAAATTTGTTTTTGTCAGATACAATATAAGTGCAAAAATCGTCTGTTCGTTTATTTTCAATATTTTGAAAGCGGAAGTTACCGGTGACAAGTTAAAATATGAATCTTTCATTAACTTCCTGATTTGGGGTGCCTATTGGAGACTTGGTCTGGACTTTCAGTAAAGAGGATTCATTGAATTTTTTTAAAATTACCAATTAGAAACACTATGGTATAGAAAGTAAATAATCTTTTCAAAAAAGTAATACATTAGGTAATTTATGAGGAAGTGCATCCCGGTCTCCTGCCTCAGAAATTGCTACCCGGTGACTATTAAAATAACGTCCCCAGCTATGTCGTCTCGGTGGTGTTACTTGAAAGAAAACAACCAACTTAGGGCGTTAAATGTATTTTAGAGGGAAGGGCTTCTTTTTTTGTCGTAATTCTTATTTATTTATCGTAATTTGTCGTAATTCTTGTTTATTTATAGAAATTTGTTGTAATTCTTGTTTAGATATGAAGATGGATATATATCTATCTACCTCAATTTGTTCATTTTTTACTTTGTTTATATATATCTATCCACCCATCTCCATTTGTTCATATCTATTCCAATCCATCTTCATATCTAAACAAGAATTATGACAAATTACGATAAATAAACAAGAATTACTACAAATTTCTATAAATGAACAAGAATTACGACAAAAAAGAGAAGCCACCCCCACCTCTAAAATACATTTAACGCCCTAAGTTGGTTGTTTTCTTTCAAGTAACACCACCGAGACGACATAGCTGGGGACGTTATTTTAATAGTCACTGGGTAGCAATTTCTGAGGCAGGAGACCGGGACGCACTTCCTCATAAATTACCGAAAGTAAATAATCTTTTAAAAAAGTAATACATTAATCAAATGAACATGATCTAAAAGAAAAATATTGTCTATTTAGTGTGACTTACCTCTTTACCAACATTAAATTCAAAAAGCAGCTTCACGATAATATCAGCAAAAATAGATTTCTGTTGAGGGTTCAGGCTATCTTTCTGGGAATGCTGCAGATACTTCTTCCTAACAATCTTTTTCGTTAACAACTAGCAAAAAGAAAATACTAAATATTAGTGGGGAGGGCCAAAAAAATTTTTTTTTAAATACAGGTGGTACATTTTTAAGAATTATAAAAAATCTCACCTGTCCAAATGCAACTATTTTAACTCTTAACATCCTGTTGAGAATTTTCTAAGTCCAGAGCCCCATTCCTATAAGGATCTATCAAAAATGCTAAAAGTGGCCTTTTCGTTTAAAGTTACCTGTTATTTCTCTTAAAATAAAGACTTCTAAATATATTTAATATTACATTTAAACAAAGTCTATCATTTGGAGCAGATTAGGAAAATGAATGTGATTTCTAGCCGGGTGGAATGAGGTGGTATAGGATGTTAAGAGTTAAAATTTAGGTTATTTCCTATAAGTCTAACATGATCAAAGGGGAACCACTCTTGACTGATAAATTATCTATTTATCTTCTTATTAAACTAACCCTAAACCTGTCTTCTTTTTTCCTAGTAGATCAATAAATAAATAAATCATTTATCAGTCAAGAGTGGTTCCCCTTTGATCATGTTAGACTTACAGGAAATAACCAAAATGTATATATACTAGTAAACAAATTGACTTTTTTAAAAATGAAATGGGATGGCAAGGAAAAAAAGAGCATTTAAGATCGTTGCACCGTTTTGATATCACTCACTCGACAAATCAACGACAGAAAGACGGATGAATCATCTCTGGATTCAAGGCTTACTGTAGCGTAATTATTACGGTCTACGGGAAATTTGGGGATTGAAAAGAAAATGGTAATCAGATTTCTGGAGAAAGAGAAGAAAAAGAGATAAGGACAAAGAGAGGTTAAAGTTTGAAATAGTAAACACTCAACGAGGGGGGAGGGCATCCAGTGACCCTAGAACTAAAGTTAAAAATAAAATTGGAAGTTATAGTTTCTGCGGAGGAAAGAAGAATCCTGTGTAACGTAATTATTATGGTCTACGGGAAATTTGGGGATTGAAAAGAAAACGGTAATCAGATTTCTGGAGAAAGAGAAGAAAACGAGATAAGAACAAAAAAAGGATAAAGTTTGGAAGGGTAAACAATCAACGGGGGCCAGCCATTGACCGACCAATGACCCCAGAATTAGATTTTTTTTTAAAAACGGAAGTTCCGGGTTTTGAGCAGAAGCGGATGTGGCCTTCCCCTACCCCCCGGACCACACACGTTTGTATGGGCTCCATCGTGACATATCTAGGGTAACAACAAACAGCATGCATGAACGTGATTTAAGACCTTATTTTTCTCTCTCTCCTTCTCCCTGAAAAAGAACCCATGAGCCTAGAAAGAAATAAACAACCCCTTTTTGACTATACAACTTTCGTGTGTTGTTCCTTTGAGCTAACGATGACTACTACTACAACCCGACTGGCCCGTTTGCAACATTTACTACAGACTCAGATTAACTAGGATTCTTCTTTCAACAACATAACCCCCCCCACACACACACACACACACACACAATGGCTTCATAGATTCTAACTGTATATTCCTCAGGTCCCTGAATTGTTGCATCTACACAATCCTCAATGCTGTCAAGTAATCTTCTTCCTTCTTTTAGTATCACTGTACAGTGTCAATTTCCTTGTCTTTTGGTCCATCTGTCCGAGTTTCCCCACTTATCCATCTTAAAAATGGTCTAGATCAGTGGTCCCCAACGACCAGGTCGCAACCTGGTACTGGGCCGCACTGAACGTTTGAATTTTTCTTTTTTTTATTGAGATGTTGTTGATTATTAATTTATGAACAAAAGGTTTTTTATTGTCTGTTGATGTTTGCATTCTCTCTCACTAATTGTCATTATTATTAATTGATTATATATATATATATATACACATACATACATACATAGCTACAGGTGATTGAAAAGTAATTACCTATTTTAAATTATAATCTTTTTATATGCGGTTATATTTTTCTCAATTCTTTAATACAGAGGTCCCCAACCACCAGGTCGCGGGCCATTAGGTACCAGGCCGCACAGAGAAAAGAGCTTAGGGCTCTCACTAATTGTCATTATCATTATTTGATTCACTTGTTCACTCTTTTATATAGAAATGATCAGTATTGTCACTTTAATCGAGTTTTTTATTATAATTATTTCTTATTAGAAAGGATTTTTGTTCTAAAATAAATATTTTCGTTTTACGGAGATGTTGTTGATTATTAATTTATGAACAAAAGGTTGTTTATTGTCTGTTGATGTTTGCATTTGACATAAGACCACTGCGGATGATTTATTATTAGATTACGTCATTAACGCTTATCGAGCAAATGAAGGCCGGTCCGTGAAAATATTGTCTTAGATGAGGCTGGTCCGTGAAAATATTGTCTTAGATGAGGCCGGTCCGTGAAAATATTGTCTTAGATGAGGCCGGTCCATGAAAATATTGTCTTAGATGAGGCCGGTCCATGGCGCAAAAAAGGTTGGGGACCACTGCTTTAATATATGTTCCTTAATAAATGGCAATTGAATCTGTGTTGTTGTTAGTGCTTCTTCACATTTTGCTATTGTTGTTCGTGAATGACTGAATCACAATTTTCCTGGGAGATGGACCGGTAGAAATGGTTCACATGAATGGCCACTCAGAATCCCTCATTTAACACCCCGCGATTGGGGGGGGGGGCTGGTTGAAGAAACAAATCTACTCTAAGAAACCAATGATTTTGGTAGAACTTGAAGAACGAATACAAGAATTTATTTCTGCCATTCCACAAGAGTTCTTGCGAATATCAGTTGATGTGATTCTCGAGCGGCTTGAGAGGCTGGAGTCCATACAGAATTTTAAATAAAACTCCAGGTGATGTGTGTTCTGCTCATATTCATTTTTTGTAAAAATAATGATTCAGAAATAAATTATAAGATTTTTTTGGTTTGGTTTGGTTTGTTTTACGGCATATCAACCTAAGTGGGTCATTTAATGCCGACAAAGTTTTGAAATGAATTCATTCTTAACGGATACTCAATTTTTTTTATAAACACATTTTTCTATTTAACCCATAGATGGAACCCTAACAGGTACTACTACTCCAGGTCAGAGTGGACCAGAGAGCAATGGTGATGAAGGGGTGCTCCACATTTCCCTGACCTCCAGATCTGGAACCTCACCATCAGATAGAGTTTAACGTCATTCCCAAGACATGAAGACCCTCAGCCACCGCCTTCTAGCACCCATATGATGAAAAGGGTTGGGGCAATCATATAGGTGCTAGGGCTTTCGAGCTAACTGTAAATACATTTCAATAGTTTCTTAGAAATGAATTACACAGGATAGTTTGCAAGGTAGGAGTTAGACGGCTTTAGTTGTTTCCCAAATCATAAATAAAAACCCTATAATTTAATAAGAAACTTTAGTTGGGACCCATAAATTTTCTTGAGGACTCATTTAAAGCAAATATGTGCATCCCAGGACACACTAAAATAAAAAGCTATCAGCATCACACCAGAGCTCCAGAATTGGTATCTCATGAGATGCAATTTAGTGTAATAACCAGGACACCTATTTTTTTTTTAAGGGGTCTTACCCCTTTTTAGGGGATAGTTAGCATCAGAGTGGGGACAAGAGAGTTGACTGAAAGTTATTAAAAAAAAAAAAAAAGAAAAAAAAAAGTGAAAGAGAGAGAGATAAAGTAGTGTAGTCTATGTAGATTTTGTTTATGTAAAGAAAAAAAATCATTTGATATTTTAGATGACATTTTAGAAAAAAACTAAATAGGTTTATCTACGTTTACTGTAGGTCAAGCAATGTCTCATGTTACTATAATAACAAACGTTTTCATTACTCTAAGCAAGACCAGTTTTTGTGACAATAAATTAAGTCCCATTCATTGTATTTTGTATATAAGTAGGTTCTTAAAAAAATATATATATATAGCTGGAATATATCATGAACATTTTTGATACTTTTTATACACTTTTTTAAATATTTTTACATGAAACTCTTTTGAGTTTTATTATGGATTATAATGCTTCTGATTTTTTTAAATAAAATTTATTTTATTTTTAACACAGAATACGAATTTTATTAAAATTCCAGCATTGAACACTAGCGTTCGTTTGTACCTCCAATCTAACGGTTATTTATCCCGTCTTTCATTCATATGTTGCTCTTGATGAAGACCGCTCTATTAAAACGGTCGAAACAGATTCTGTCAGCAAACTATTAATATCATTTGGTTTTTTTTGTTTTTTAAAAATATTAAATTCATACTGTCGGATTAACTTCCATTTACTATATATGTATGCGATCTCTGCTAAGTTGTGTATATTAAAAAATACAAGCAATAACTTGTTAAATAAGAGAAGTGAACTCGTTTCGAAATGTAGGCATTTGAACAAATTTTTACTGTGTCACTTACCACCTGACCCTAATTGATCCCTGAATTTTCGCTCTCCTTTTATTTATTTAAAAAAAAAAAATTTTTTTTAAAAAAATTCATCTGAACACCACGTGCATTAACACCAATGCAAGTTTGTTTGATTATAATGTTTTTTAAATATAAATTTAACGTCATGACATTACATCACGTGAACACAATCCACGTCACATAAACGTTAAACAAGCCACAGTTTAAAAAAAAACAATTTTTAGCTTTATATTTCCCATCGCATGAAAACGCTTCATATAAACGCTAAAAAATTTGGTTTTTAACATCTCAACCATTTCACAACTGGTTTTTAAGATCTCAACCATTGATGGTTGGATTACCATGAAACTTCAAGTTATGAGTGTAAAACCATAATATTACCATTGATTATATATATATATATATATATATATATATATATATATATATATATATATATATATATATAGAGAGAGAGAGAGAGAGAGAGAGAGAGAGATATCATTATACTAAAGCTGAGCGAATCAATCTTTGTGTTCTAAAGGCATTTTTACTGTTTAGTTTAATGACAAAAAATTCATATCAAAATATTTCCCAAGGGTATTAGCACTATATGAAATGCAGCCAGCCTAATTCAGAATTTGAATTTGTGTTGACGTGCCCATTTCCTTCAACAACCATTACACTACAAGTATATTTTTATATAGGGTGATTGCCACTTCTTCACAGAATAAGGCCATTTCTACAAGTAGTTCAGTTGTGAGCACGCAGATGGCCCACGGATTCAACTTGTTTTTATGTACCCTGTCACATATATGAAGCCCTCAACAGACAGGCCCTGCCACACAGGTCAGACTTAAATGTAGGAAATGTTTCCACGACGTCCGTCATGTGTCGCTTCAGGATGGAGTCCTTGAGCCGCCTTACCTTAAACTTCTTACAGCTATCATCGGCATGTCTTTCCAAGAGGATGTGTACCCAGCCCAACTCCATCTGTCAATTGGTCCTTATTGCTGAAACTGACTTCCGCAAGGACATTGATGTCGACCCCATATCAAGACACTCCCCTGTCCCGACACCAGTTTGTCGTTTGGGGTTTCCCGATCTCTCAAGATCGAGAAGTGTCCAGACATTCCAGGTGGCTATTCTTAGCCCTGTTTTTTGTTGTAATATTTTGTTTTCACCCAGCTAATGTGGACATCTGTCGAACCGCAGGTCTCTGGCCGGCTTGATAGGTGAACCAGCATTTGTTTAGGTCACCTTTTCTAGGCATTTCCCAAATGGCTGGGTGAACAGTGTTACCCAAGGGGCTGTTCAGTCACCCACAACCTCGCCGAGGCACGTTACTGTTCAATCAGCAAGACAGTGACATTAGGTAGGTCATGAGTCATGCCGTATGTAGATTCACATCTACGTGCTTCCAGTCCGTCAGGCCTGCACAAATCACCATTCCTCCATCACTGTGGGACTTGTAGAACTATCTGCACGTTTTTGTTTTACATGTTGTGCGCTTGTGTGACACGCACAGCATGTTCTCCTTACACAAAGTCAAGTATCAGTGACAAGCCGAGGCAAGATGACAGACAGACTTTGGGACACACACACATACATATTCAAAACATGTATATGCATCTATCTGTATATTAGACACATACCCACAGACTCAAACACACACACACACATAATAAATAAATGTTACTTTTTGTATAATTAATTACATGGATTTTTAAATTAAATATATATACAAAAACTAATATATATTTATTTATTATTATTATTATATAATAGCTTTATCAAAGATATTGGTTGGTTGGTTGGGTTTTACGGCATGTCAACCCCTTGGGTTATTTTATGCCGAATACTTCTATTGATAAAAAAAAAGTTTAATGCTGACTAAGTTTTGAAATAATTTCATTTTTAATGGATAATAAAATTTTGCTTATAAACTCAAGTTTTCTATTTAACCCATAGATGGGACCTTAACAGGTACTAACACTCCGGGTCAGAGTGGACCAGGGAGCAATGGTGATGAAGGGGTGCTCCACATTCCCCAAACCTCCAAAACGGGAACCTCACCATCTGATAGAGCTTAACGTCATTCCCAGGACATGTAGACCCTCAGTCACCACCTTCTAGCACCCATATGATAAAAAAGGGGTTGGGGCTTGCCATAAGGGCAATAGGGTTGAGAAAATCATATAGGTGCTAGGGTATCAAAGATATTGAGCACTCTCCTAATAATATCACATATATTGGCCCACCACTAACTCACCAAACAAGATAGTGATAAACAAACACTATTGATATATATATATATATATATATATATATATATATATATATATGGCTCAAGGGCCCAAGATGAGATACAAGGATTGCCTGAGGTCGACCTTGAAAAAATGTGACATCGATGTGAAGACCTGGGAGAGTAAGTCTTTGGACTGTGGGCAGTGGAGAAGAGCTGTGCAAGAGGGCACGGAAAAGTTTGAGACCGGCCGTATACAGCATGAGCAGTTGAAAAGAGATATTCGCAAGAATAAAAAAGTAGACAATCAAGGGCTTCAAATTGGTCTACTATGTGACCAGTGTGGAAGGCTATGTATGAGCAAAGCTGGCCTGATCAGTCACCAATCTGTGCATCGGCGGGATGGACTAATAAAATACAAGTGCCTAATGTCATCAACGGGCGAAAGTAAACGCGTTAAGAAAATCACAAAATACATTCAACTTGAAACTCCTAAGATGAACGGACGTTATTTACTTATTCATCTATTTATTTTACATATATATATATATATATATATATATAGATAAAAGGAGGCTTACCGGTGAATATGGGCACAATCGTTGGAGGTGCACAGAATCCAGGGGTTAAGTCCATGATAAAACAAATACAAAGTGCTCAATACAAAGTAGAGCAAATTTATTAAAGAAATGGATACAATAGAAAGTAGGTTTCTATTGTATCCATTTCTTTAATATATATATATATATATATATATATACACACACACACTTTATTTTTTAATTATCTTTTTTTCTTTAAAATACTCTGCCCAGTGGCCAAAAGGCTGCTTGGTGGCACTAGGTGTGGCAGTCTCGCTTTTAGCTTCAGAAACTGTGTTATCACACCTAGTTAGTTGATGAGGGCAGGGTATCACAAGTATTTATTACAAATTGTATGATGGAAAAAAATACATATATATGTACCCAATAAATAGAGACTTATTTCCTGCTTGCCTTGATTCATGAGATCCATGTCAAAGAGAGACATAAACTTCAATGATTGATTACAAAAGATACAAAATACGATTAATTGCTTTTTTTCTAAATCTATACTAAAAAAATAAAAAATAAAAATAAAAACTTTCTCTCACTTTCTTTTTCCATAACTTTCTATACTTTGTTCTTCTCTCTTGTATCCACCCTGTTGCTAACTATCCCTTGCAATGGGTTAATGTTTGGTTTGTTTTGCGGCATATCAACCTTAGTGGGTCATTTAATGCTGACTGAGTTTTGAAATAAATTAATTCTTAATTGTGGATTTGTTGGGTGGAGCTGACTCAACTGACCCAGGTTTGGTTTGTTTTATGGCATATCAACCTTAGTGGGTCATTTAATGCTGACTGAGTTTTGAAATAAATTCATTCTTAATTGATAATCAATTTTGTTTATAAACATGTTTTTCTATTTAACTCCTAGATGGGACCCTAACAGGTACTACCACTCCGGGTCAGAGTGGAGCCCTGAAAAATAGGTGTCCTAGGTATTACACTAAATTGCATCTCATAGTGAGGCACTAGTTCTGGAGCTCAAGGAAGTTCGGAGTACCCCTTCACTCTGACCTGGAGTGGTAGTACCTGTTAGGGTTCAATCTATGGCTCAAATAGAACTGTTCAATTATTTACTTAGGATCATTATTATTAGTAGTAGTTACTTGAAACCATATAACTATTATTATTATTATTTAAAAGAAAAAAAAGCTTTATATACGGGAGCCCCCCCCCCTCCCGTATATATCAGAAAAATTGTTATTATTTCATAAAATTTTGTTAACAGACAGTTAAAAATAAAATTTTGTTAACAGAATTATAGATGAAAAAAATAATTTTTTTTTTTTTTTTTAAATAACCAAAATTTCTTAACTGATTATTAAGCTCTTACTACACGCCACGACCACGTTTTATTACAAAGGTTAAAGAACCTGTTGAGATATGACACTCATCCTATTATCCAGAGAAACAGTTAAAAAAAAAAAAAATTTAATGACTAATAGATATATATATATAAATCTAAAAGTAGCAAACATTAGTGTTCAGAAATTGTACCTATGCATATCTGAGGTCTGGCTTAACTGAGAGTGTGAAAGAACAGATGAAAAGAAAGAGTCTTACTGGTTTAGAAAAGAAGAAGAAAAGAAAAAGAAGAAAAAAAAAGAAGAATCATCTACACTATTCCGAGAATTCAGCATTGCCTACAAACGACTATGAAGAAGGAGGTAGCACGTGTCAATAAAATATGCTGAATTCTGAAAAAGAAAAGAAAAGAAAATTAGGAGCCAAGAACTGAGGAAAATAATTCTTTCTTTTAACTACTAAAAAAAAAAAACGAAATATACGTAGTCCAGGCTAAAAGCGTAGTAAGGGTAACCCGAAGCCAAAATTATTTATAACTTATTTTTCCGATGCAGGTATCATTGGGGAACGAGTTTTGGTAAACTGGACAGAGCCTGGCCCGTTTACCAAAACTCGTTCCCCAAGGATACCTGCATCGGAAAAATAATGTCTAAAAAAAAGTTTTTTTTTTAATTTAAAAAAAAAGATTTTTTTTTTATTAATTTAAAAAAAAAAAAGATTTTTTTTTTTAATTAAAAAAAAAAAAGATTTTTTTTAATTTAAAAAACAAACAATTAAATGAAATAAACAATAAATAAAAGTTCGGTTTTGTTTTATCCTTACTGTATTTCATCATCCCAGACTTTTTTTCTTTTTTGTTCTTTAATAAAAATGGACATTAAAGAATATCTTCAAAACTTTCAAAAATATAATTTATTCTTTAACAGATTTTAACACCAATACAATACCATGATGATCTAATAATCGTTAAAAAATTTTTTTTTTTTTAAACAATAATGCCTAGATAAATCTTTAAAAGCTAGACTCCTCCACAAAACCTGGGGAAAACTCCCTTCCGCTTTTATGAAGAAAAGTGTTTTTAGTTTCAAGTTCTTAAAAAAACTAATGTCAAAATGTTTGTCTTTCTTAAAAAAAAAAAAACATCTATTTTATTAAATCGCTTAAACATTTAAGTAAAATTTTAAAAAAGCAAAAATAGTTTGTTTTTGTTTTTTTTTTTAAATCAATTATTAACATTTCATTATAACAACATCCATATGTGTAAAAATAAAAATAAAAGTAAGCGAAGAAGAAAAATCAAAGAAAACAAATCAAAAACTATAATGAGAAAATAAATAATAAATAAGTAAATAATTCAATCTTATAATGGAAGATTATAATATGTATCGTTTTTCGACATCTTCCTTAAATTACAAATAAGGGAAATAAAAATAAATTAAATATTAACACTCCTCGACGCGTCACGTGACTAGTCTTTATGATAAATTGCAAAAACAAAAACAAACAAAAACACTAATGTTGTTGTTGTTGATGACGATGATGATGTTGCCGGTGACGAAAGCCCCCGACGACACCTGCAGATCTTACAATATAAGCAAATCACATCACGTGTTCCAAATGATTAATCCTCCTAGAAAATAGACCAAAATAAAATAAATAAATAAACAATGTTTATATATTTATTTGTTTGTTTGTTTTTATTATTCTATCATATTATTCATATATTCGTTTGTTTATTTATTATTTTTATTGTATATTTATTTGTTTATTTATTTATTATTTTTATTTATTTATTTGTTTATTATTTATTATTTTTTATTTATTTGTTTATTTATTTATTATTTTATTATTTTTATATTTATTTGTTATTTATTTATTATTATTATTTATTTTATTTATTTATTATTATTTTATTTATATTATTATTTTATTTATATTTTTATTTTATTTATTATTTTATTTTATTGTATATTTATTTATTTTATTATTTTTATTATTTATTTTTTATTTATTTATTATTTTTATTATTTATTTATTTATTTATTATTATTATATATATTTATTCTATTTTATTATTATCTTATTTTATTATTATCTTTATTATTATTATTTTATTATTATTTTATTATCTTATTTATTATTATTTTATTATTTTATTTTATTATTATTTTATTATTATTTTATTATCTTATTTTATTATTATATTTTATTATTTTATTATCTTATTTTATTATTTTATTATCTTATTTTATTATTATTTTATTATCTTATTTTATTATTATTTTATTATCTTATTTTATTATTATTTTATCTTATTTTATTATTATTTTATCTTATTTTATTATTATTTTATTATATATCTATATATTTGTTTGTTTATTACTTTATTTTATTATAAACATATATTTAATTAAAAACAAAGAGTACAATCCTTTTTTTATTTTAATCCGTCAAATCGAAACTTAGGTATTTTTTTAATTGCTTTAGATTTCTTTTATATCTATTATATATCATTTTCAACCTTAAGAGTAAATAATTAAAAAACACGAACAACATTAACGAAAAAAACTAAAACACCATATGAAAAAACAAAATTAATTCAAGATAAACTAGAAAAACCTTTATACATATTTTTTTTATCGGAAGAAGAACAAAGAATTATTTCATTTAATTATTTTTGACACTCAAAACATTACTTTTTCTCCTTTATAAAGAAAGTAAAAAAAGAAAGAAAATACGCTTGTAATTCGATTTTTAACTTCACTGTAGAAAAACTTTCACGAAAGTCACTAGCCAATTTCTCATAAATTCGATAACAGAAAAAAATTAAAAAACCTATCAAACTACTGTCTGGAGTCTATATCTGCCCCCCCCCCAAAAAAAAAAATGTTATTTTTTATTTAATTTTATTTAATCTTCTCAGTTTTTTTTTTAAGTGAAAGATGAAATTAATATTTTTCTTTCAATACGTCTAAAAGAAAATTTGACAATTGAAAGAAAGAAAGAAAGAAAACGATTAAACACAAAAGACAATAAAAAAAAAAAAATAAAATAAAACTTGATATTTAAACACTTAAACAGTCAATAATAAATTTAATTTAGATAATTATAAAACCAAAAACTTAAGTATTAATTTTTTTTAAGCCAGTAGTAGACAATAAGCTCACCTAAGAAGAACGTGTGGCTACATGGAAGTACTAATGTTTCATTCGTTTAATTACTTAAAAACAAGATACACGAACTAGAAGAAAAAAATAAATTAGATTCCATAGATTATACAATAGCTTAATGACTTGTCTCAAATTTGTATGTACAGTATAAAAGTATTTATTTATTTAAAAAGACAACTTTCTGGTTTTAATAGTTGGTGTAACCATAAACAGATGTTTATTCGCGTGGCTATTATTTTGATCGATTTTTAACAAATAAACTTTAAATTCTATAGTAAAACTAGATTTTTATTTTACTAAAATAAAAACATGTTTTTAATTGTCTTACTAGACAATTTGCATTTTCTAATACTAAGAAATTAATGAGGCGATTTTTTAAAAATGGTTAAGTTTAAGTTTCTTTTAATATTCATAAAAGCAGTAAAAAGAACAAACCGGATATAACAATTTCTCCGACACTTACTAATCGTTTTAAGATGAAATAATTTTTTTTTTTAAAGATGAAAATTTGTTATCTTCGGGTAACATGTAATAAATACACAGAGTTTATCTATTTTAAAAGTTATTTATAGCCCAGGTAGGTATTAATTTGACCATTACAACCTCGTCTGAAGAAAATGTTTCATTTATTCAAACACAAAAACGAGTATATATATTTTTAAATATATAGTTGAAAATAATTAAAAATATTAAGAAATCTGTTTTGTGTATAGAAAAAATAACGTCAGTTTCTACGAAATAGACGTTCGTATTTTTTTATTATTATTCTTAACGGGATTACCAAATAAATTTAAGACCGGTGTCTTGAGTACAAACAAGTTGTCAATTCCATTGTTAAATTCTTTTCCTTACTGATAAGAAAAAACCTCTATAGAGAAATCATAGAACTATATTTACACACAAAGCAGATGAAAATATGGTACAATACCAGATTGACGAATTTAATTACGACTCTAGACATGAGCATCTTATTTTTCCACACACTTCAGGCACCATGATGCCATTATTAACATAAAAGAAAGAAAGAATCAAAGTTGTTTCTAAGAAAAAATTTTAAATTCCATTTAAAAAGAAAATTTAGCGTTAATTTGACAAACTCTGAACATTAACCAGTTTATTATATTGTATGTTATTTTAAGTTTACAATTATTTCATTTTATGTTTTTTCTTCCATTCATCGTCAGTCTCTTCAACACGCTATTTAATTTATTCCAACAATGTAAGGATATCCTACATCATTTTTCTTTCACTACAAACTCGTGTTAGTTCGTAAATAATCCTAATTTGTTTGATTTGAAACTTTAATTTTAATGATTAGCGGAAAGTTGAGATAAAGGGCAGAAATTTAATTGACTTAAATAAAAATACTCAATATAAAAATAACGTAAAATAATGACAAAGTAAAAGGATTAATTTCTAACCAAATCAATGAAGTGTAATAAAGTTTTGGGGTTTGTTTTTATCAAATAAAAACAATTTAAAATATTTTTAAAAATAATATAAATTTCATTCAATATTGACCAGTAAATTAAAGCAAGAACGAATTTATAAGATTAAAAAAACTTTTAAGTTTAAGAAAATAAATTGTCTTTTTATCTTAAATAAAAATAATGCAATTTCTTTTAATAATTGAGTTTTACTTAAATTTTATTCGTTTTTTTTTCTTTTCTTTTTTTTTTTTTTTAAATTATCTGAATTATTTTCTTCTTGATGTTGGGGGGGGTGCATTATGGTGTTACTCTAACCGAATAAACATTAAAAATAAAAATAAAAACTTATCTGTTTTTATAAACAAAAAAAAAAATTAACCGAACACACAAAAACTAAATATTGTTAAATTCAAAGAAAAACAAAACATTAAGACAATGTTTTGTTTTCGTTCCTATAAATTTATTGTTAGCTCAAAACTCAATATTTTTGCCACGTTAAAGATAAAATAATTTCTAAATTTGTCAACAATACAATAATTTTCAGCTCTTAAATATCAAAATGAATATTATTATTATTATCGCTAAGCTATTCTTTAAAACAAGTAATTAGATATTCAAAAGAAAGAAGAGTGCGTTAAAAGGGGAGATTGTACATTAAACTCACCCCCACACACAATAAGAAAGAAGGGGGGAAGATTACACTTTGGACACAAGTGACAAATATTTATCATTAATTTATAACATCAGCTCCTTTATTTTTTCCACTCACTTTAATATTAAGCTAGGAAAAAAAAAACATCTCACGACTTTTTACTCAAAACTTTTTCAAACTATACACAAAGTTTACCCCGTCTTAAAAATCTAAAACTCCCGCCATATGACTCCTTCTGGGCGCAATCGTCTACTTCCACTACTCCTCCACTGACTATCCATTGTGTAGGCAGTGACTTTTTTTTAATTCAATTATCCCAATACCAGTCTTGTTCGCCATTGATCTCGAGACGACTTTTGTACTACCAAGAGTAGGAAATCACAGCTTACTTGAAATCCTCAGTTTTCGAGAATAAATCCCGAACAAAATCCTCCATACGCTGCTTTTCTTCTTCCTCCATATTTACATGCATTCCACTCGCCTTTAAACTGAAGAGTTCTACTGAACTAAGGGCAGGTCACTCTAATCGCTACAAAAATACTCACAACACAGAAGAGTGTCACTAGCCGAAAGGCCATCGTTCATTCTATTGTTGACCTTTGCACTCGTTAGTGCTAGACATTTCCTGTTTGCGTACGTATAAAAAGGAGAAAATATTTTTCTTATGTGTAAAGTAGTTGGTGTTGATTGGTACACAGGGATAACCCAACCTCAGAACAAGAATCGGCAGCTGGGAGTGTAAAACAAGCAACTCGGGACATCGGCTACATTGAGAAGAGAAGAAGAAGAAAAAAACTTTTTTTTTTTACTTCTTTTAAGCGACAATCAGTTTCAACAACAAAGAAAAAAAATGATGGAATATGCTTCATTAATTTAAATGAAATGTTAAACGTGTTGTTGTTGTTAAAGATGAGTATGTAACTTTTACGACATCGTTGTTGCTCAACTTGTTTAAAAAAAAAAAAAAAAAATAAGAAAGAAAGCATACAACTGCTTAGTTTGGTAATTTAATTTAATTTTTTTTCTCATCCATATGCACTGCAATTTTGAGTTGAAAAAAATTGTTTTAGACTGAAAAAAAAAATATATTTTTGCAAATATTTATAAAGCAATCATATTATTTACTGTTTTAATGGAAAGTTTTTAGAGTCAGCACCGATACCTTAGCCACGTGAATTTTTTTTTTCCAACATATTGCCGTTTTAGAAATGCATAAAAAGAACAACGTTTTATTGAAATGAAACAGGATAAAAAATAATATACCCAGAATCTCTACCGTTATTTTATTTTAAACTTGTTTGTTTTATAACTGATCTAAACCCGGTAAAGACTTTATCCTCCTTTTTGTTTAAGCTTACTTTTTGTTGTCTGCTTTCTTCCTTCCGTTATGTCGAACATAAAGTTTTATCGTCAATGCATTACCGAATATGTCCAAGTTCAAGAACACGTTGTTCAACTCCAAATCCACCCTATAAACAGCAACACATCTACTCAATCTTCCTCACAACTCCAGTTCTGGTTTAAAGATCGACACCTACAAGAAGTAATCCAGTTGATCAAGTCCTCACTTTTTAAACGAGCCGAGACCACCAGTTCTATTTCTGACAACAAAGAAAAGAAAGATGAGCCGGCTTACAACATCCTCACCGGCAACACAATTCGTCTTGTGTACACTTTTAAGAAAACACCCGCTCGTCAATATTTTCTCATCATGAATAACTGTGAAAACAACCTCGATCATTTTGAAAACTTCCAATTGAAAAACGAAAAGATGGTCATCTTCGTGTGCCAGATAGAAAAAAGAATTGAAGACTTATTGAAAGCAGTAAATGACAGTGAAGGACTGACATCGTCCCAACAAACGCTGAGCATCAGCAGTTACTTCACACAGTTACCACGAAATAATACAGAAAACTCCCAACAGAATTTAGATAACCCTGAAACAAAAGAATCTGCAGACATTTGCAGTTCAGTTCTTCAAAAAAGGAGAAATTGAAATCGATCGTCAGTCGAGTCAAACGTCTGAGACAAAAAAGAACGTCAAAACATAAAAGTAATCAAAGACTTACAGAAAGCAGAGACTGCGAAAAACTAACCAGCCCTGTAAGTACGATCCCTGAAGCGAACGGGCAGGGTGAACTCCCCAATCTGCAGCACTCGGATATACTAAAAGAGAGTAATCATGCCATAAATTCGAACTTGGCGAGCGATGGCTGGATCGAGAATTTATCCTTTAATGGTGCTTCTCTTTCAAACTCTTTGCTCTCCTACGAATCTGATAGATTTTCACAAGACAATAATAGCGACGGATCGACTTCTTCCGATGAAAATCTGCCCTATTACGGAATCTCTGATAAGTGCAGCGACGCTGGGGGTCTTAGCAGCGTCTCCAGTAGTTTTGAACCCGATTTTAATCCCGACGCACTGCTGGGATCGCCACCAAACAGTCCGGCTGCATTCAGCAGTTCTACCCATACCCATCCAACCGGAGTTAGTGTCAACCAAACGGGAGAAAACAAAAGTGGGAAAATAAAGTCCCGATGTAAAAAGAAAACCCTGAAATCTCCCAGAGTAAAAGACCTCAAAGAGAGCAAAACAAAGCCCGATGTTTCAAAAGGCAGTGTCTCTGGTTCGAACCTGGGTATTAAGAACGTTCACGATCTTACCCCCAAACAGATTATGCGTCTCGTTAAAGAAAGCGAAGACTATTTGCGTAAGATCTTTGAAGGTAAGACGGCGAGTTGGCGGCACGAGATGTACAAGACCGGAGGGCCAGAAAGGCACCGCCTTAATTTCCACTGCCAATTTGGTAATCTGTCCCATAAACAGCTAGATATCATAATGGAAGGACTGTTTAATATTTTTTGCAAGAAACATCTGAAATACGAAGACTATGTTTCAAAAGTCATGTTAGCTGAAGCTATTATTAAGATTCATATGGACATTTATAAAATTCCTCATAAAGAAGCAGAGGATATGTTACTTAAATATTAGAGCGGCTGCTTTGAAACATCTGTTGGCTGTCGGCCATATCACTTAATTGTTAAACCAATTTTTCTTGCTGTATATACTCAATGAATAATCCATATTGGAAAAAAAAAAAAAAACTGAGATATTAATGCTTTTCTAAGTAAAATGAAATTGCAGGAAAATTTTGAATCAACTTTATTTGATAAATAATTCTGAATTATTCATTCTTGTTTTATTTTTACCTGTTTTTTTGTTTTTTGTTTTTTGAGATTTTTGTTTGTTTTTTGTTTTTGTTTTTGTTATGTTAGATTTCTGCTAATGGTACCCATTTTTTCCCCATTCTCACTGGGTACCCTATACTTCTAAACATTCTCACTGGGTACCCTATACTTCTAAACATTCTCACTGGGTACCCTATACTTCTAAACAAATCTTAGCAAAGGATCAAGAATGGTTAGCAAGCTACATTAGCAGATCAATGTTAGTGAGTTTGATTCTTACTGGGTGTTGTACTTCTAAACAAAACTTAGTAAAGGATTAGGATTCGAGCAAGGGTTGATTGATTAATTGGTTGGATTTTATGGCATGTCAATCCTTGTTGGGTTATTTTATACCAAAGATATTGTTTTATTCATTCTTGATGGGTATTCAAATTTTTTTTTGTTAGATTTCTGCTAATGGTCTCGGGTGTATACCACAATCACTAATCTTTGGAATCTTATCTTATTATAATGGAGATTGTGTGTTTTTCTGTCTGTAACCGAAACTAAATCACTACTCAAGTCACAATTCCCTTAGTAATTGACGTCACATTCACCATGAATTTATCCTTATTTTAACCTCAATTATTAATAAAATTGTTTGACATTATTTATACTGTTAACCATATCTACATACTAATAGCATGCAATTGTATTTAAATATACAACAAAATAGCGGTTTACAGTGTGAACGGAAAGGCTAATTTGCATATTGATATTAAAAATGTAATTTTAATAAATATATGCTTAGTATTATTGGTTTCTAATTGTTTGGCTTTATTTTAATGAATATAAGCAAAAATCTCTTCAATGAATCTTAAATGAAATCCATTAACAAGAAAGATAACTGTCATTTTATTCTTTACTTCATCTTTTAATTAAATACTTAAATTAGAAAAAATAACAATGAAAGACGAGAGTGATGGAGGAATAAATTTCAGTTATTCTATTTTTCGATTATATCCCCCTCTGTTTCAAATCTTTTTATCTGCATTCTTATTCAGTTTCATTAGCCTTTCTAATTTAATATAATATTTCATTACATTAAAACTTAAATACTTGCACCCGGAGGGTGCATATATTTGCTAGTTATAATAAAGATTCAGTATCTGTCTTTAACTCGAAACTACATAACTGCTTGCATCATAATGCCCTCAGTAATTGTATAAGTTTATCAATGAGTATTTAATTCATAGTCAAAATCATTAATTAATACATAGAATGAATCTTATTTATTAATGATATCTCTATGAAAATCTGAGTTTGATTTGCCTCAAAACAGCCCATGTTTATCAGTGCATTTAAAATTCTGCAATGTGTCTTTTATTTGTGTGTATGTATTTAAGAAATTTGAAAAAACAAGTGTTCCAAAAATAAGATGAATTTATTTAAAGATTTTTTTTCATCTCCTGTCATCTACAAAACATCCATCAATTTCTTCACCCCATAATACATCCTGATGAAGGTTTAAAGAAACCGAAACGTTTAAGCGTCGATAAATAAATTCATCTTATTTTTGGAACACTTGTTTTTTTAAATTTCTTAATATTGTCGGAATTATTTCCATATTTACTCCCATATATATATATATATATATATATATATATATATATATATATATATGTGAAAATAAAATGGAAATTAATCCGACAGTATGAATAAGATATAATGAAAAAACAAACGATGTTTACAACTGAAATAGGCTCATCAGAAGAGAAAGTGTGCAAACCGTTTCGGGGCCAATTCTCTTGACGGTTTAAAAAGCAACACCCGGCCCATCCTCAACTAATATGAGGACCCTATTGCATTATAATGTATCAACTGCACGTGGGTCGGTCATCAACAAAAATAAGACGGGAAAAAAGACCGTTAGTAAAAACAGAACGCTGCTAGTCAAACGTTGGAATTAAAAAAAAAAATTGTGCTGTCTGTATTAAAAATAATATGAATTTTATTTAAAAATAAAATGAATCTCATTTTCAATTTTGAAAATAATCAGAAGCATTATAGTAATGAAATAAGACTCAAAAAAGTCTGATGTAAAGTTATAGAAAAGTGTAAAATATGTATAAAAAGTGTATATAGAATATCAAAATTATTGTAATATAATCCAACTGTAAAATAAGTAGCCCACATTTATAGGTAAATCTGTGGTGTTAATGGATATCATCAAAAAGGGGTAAACATTGTCCATGAAAAAACTTTACATTTGAATGTTTACCCCTTTTTGATGATATCCATTAACACCACGGATTTACCTATAAATGTGGGCTACTTATTTTACAGTTGGATTGTATTACAATAATTTTGATATTCTATATACACTTTTATACATATTTTACACTTTTCTATAACTTTACATCAGACTTTTTTGAGTCTTATTGCATTACTATAATGCTTCTGATTATTTTCAAAATTGAAAATGAGATTCATTTTATTTTTAAATAAAATTCATTTTATTTTTAAATAAAATTCATATTATTTTTAATACAGACAGCACAATTTTTTTTTTTTGATTAATTCCAACGTTTGACTAGCAGCGTTCTGTTTTTACTAATGGTCTTTTTTCCCGTCTTATTTTTGTTGATGACCGACCCACGTGCGGTTGATACATTATAATGCAATAGGGTCCTCATATTAGTTGAGGATGGGCCGGGTGTTGCTTTTTAAAACGTCAAGAGAATTGGCCCCGAAATGGTTTGCACACTTTCTCTTCTGATGAGCCTATTTCAGTTGTAAACATCGTTTGTTTTTTTCATTATATCTTATTCATATATATATATATATATATATATATATATAATCACTAAGAAATAATGGTTTCCATACTGGTTTTAACAAAGCCAGATTTAATAAATAATTACTTGGTGTTATTGATCTCTAATATTATTGTTTTATTCTCCAACATATTAAAATCAATCCTATGAAAGATATTAAAAAAAAACAATTAAAATGTAATTAAAATAAGTGTAATCTTTTTTTATGCATTCTTATTTAATTTTGGTAGTATTTCTAATTTATTATATTTCATTACATTAAATCTTAAATAATTACACACGGAGGGCACTTATTCTTGCTAGTTTTACTAATTCTGTCTCCCCTCACTGGTTTTAAGAAAACCGGATTTAATAAATAATTACTTAGTGTTATTGATCTCTAATATTATTGTTTTATTCTCCAGCATATTAAAATCAATCCTATGAAGGATTTTAGATAGAATCCAATTAAAATGTAATTGAAATAAGTAATCTTTTTATATGTGTTCTTATTTAATTCCATTATTTCTAATTCAATGTATTTCATTACATTTAAATGGGTGCCATTTAATTTTAATTTTAACCCTTGAAACATCATACTCAAAACATAATCTTGCAAATCCAAAACTTAAGAAAAAAAAATGATAATGAAACAATTAAAGGTAGTATGTTAACTCTTAACATCCTGTTGAGAATTTTCTAAGTCCAGAGCTCAATTCCTATAAACATTTATTTAAAAAAATGGCTAAAATTGGTGTTTTCATTTAAAGTTACCTGTTATTTCCCTTAAATCGAAGACTTCTAAATATGTTTAATATTACATTTAAACATAGATTTAATTTGGGGTAGATTAGGAAAATGAATGTGACTTCCGGCCGGGTGGAATGAGGTGGTATAGGATGTTAAGAGTTAAAGTAGATATGTTCACAGGCACTGTGGAAGGTGAGAGAGTGAGATATAAGGAGAAAGAGATCCTAAGAATTAAGGATGCAGAGAGAGAGAGAGAGAAATAAGGAGAAAGAGATCCTAAGAATTAAGGATGCAGAGAGAGAGTTATAAAGTACATATGTTGAGACAGATATAGAAGAGACTCTAAGGAGAATAGAGATAGATACTAATAGAAAAATGACAGTCACAGAAAGTACAGACAGGCCACCACCACCACCACCCTCCCTGTCTCACATACACAAACTCACAGATTATGAAGCAGCTGAGAGAGAGAGAGAGAGAAAAAAAATCTGTAAAAAGCTAGCAGCACAAAAAATATTTTTTTAAATAAATGATTGCTGAACAATTTCAATCTAACTTTGTGATGAAAAAGGATTATATTAAAAAAAATTTGATGCTTTGTTGGGCCAAGAACTTTTCAGTTGTTAACAAAGATGGTAATTTTCACCTTTAGTTGTTAAAATTCCTAGCATAAAATTGTGCGTGTGCATTATCTGAATTGAACTTAATTGTTATTAAGAAGACATTTTATGATATTTTTGTGTTAAAGCATGCAGTTGTATTGTTTTCGAAAAAGTTTCTAAGATTTGTATATTTCGCACGGACACATTCAAAATGACTACCGTCTTGTTTCAAAGTGAAAGTCAGTTGGCTAAATTCCTTGCATAAAATTATCTGAAATTAACTTAATTGTTATTAAGAAGATATTTTATGATATTTTTGTGTTAAAGCATGCAGTTGTATTGTTTTTTGAAAAAGTTTCTAAGATTTGTTTATTTCGCATGGTGACTTTCAAAATGGCTACCGGCTTGTTTCAAAGTGAAAGTCAAGGGAGGTTACTCTAATTGCCTTATTTGCTAGGAATTTAGCCAACTTAAGGTGAAAATTATCATCTTTTGTTCCAAATTTTTTAATGAACAATTGAAACTCTTTGTGTTTTTCCTATTGTTACCATGTTTCAACCAATTCTTTATTTCAGCCTTCTACAGATCATATGTATTCTATAAGAAAAGAAGAAAATATTCCTATTTCTCCACAATGCCAACAGAAAAAGAGATCATGTATACAAACCAATCTCTCTATATATTTACCAACCCCTCTGCACGAGCAGGATGTGACACAAGGTCAATTTCTGAAACGTATTTTAACAGGTTTGAATTCAGAGTTTTCCTTCATCGTTGAGAGGAAAGCCCCGAAACAGTGCATATTCTCTCCTGATAATCTCAAAACCAAATACATAACAAATCAAAAACAAACATAACAAAACAATCATGGAGTTGAACTTCTCATCGGTCTTTGCATAGAGGAGGATTCTACAGTCTGCTCGCTTTATGGTAAGTTTCAGTTACTAATCAAGTAACTTTCTTCTATATTTACCAACCCCTCCGCACGAGCAGGAGGTGGCACAAGGTCAGTTTCTCAAACAGATTTTAACAGGTTTGAATTCAGAGTTTTCCTTGTAGGGACTAGAACTCTCCTGTGCCTTCGGGGACAGGAAGTAGAAAAGGTAACGTCCCTTATCAGGTTGGGTGAAGAATTCTCTTTTACGGTTTTGGTACCAACGCGTAAGCCTCGTAGAAGCGAGCCCTTGTCTCAGTCCCAGTGAGGGAGTAACAACTGAAGACTCAACCTGAGCACCCCCCTCAACTAGGGAGATATATGAACTGTAAGTACTGCCCCTAAGTACTTGTTATATTGACTGTTGTTGAGTTTGCATGTTATTAAATAAGGTTAAAAGTAAATGTGCTTTCCCTTTTGTCATTACATTCTGTGAACCTACATTTTGTTTCTTATAGACTGTAGACAGCTATTCCTACAACCTTTTCTTAGACTGTTTGCTGATAGGGAAGCAGGGTGCGTACCTGACACGCAAAAATCTAAAAGGATGCAGTAAAATCGTAGGTAATTTTCATCTTTAGTTGGCAAATAAGGCAATAAGAGTAACCTCCCTTGACTTTCACTTTGAAATAAGCCGGTAGCCATTTTGAAAGTCTCTGTGCGAAATAAACAAATCTTAGAAACTTTTTCGAAAACAATACAACTACATGCTTTAACACAAAAATATCATAAAATGTGTTCTTAATAACAATTAAGTTCATTTCAGATAATTTTATGCTAGGAATTTAGCCAACTGACTTTCACTTTGAAACAAACCGGTAGCCATTTTGAAAGTCTCTGTGCGAAATAAACAAATCTTAGAAACTTTTTCGAAAAAAATTTAAACTGCACGCTTTAACACAAAAATATCATAAAATGTGTTCCTAATAACAATTAAGTTCATTTCAGATAATGCGCACGCACAATTTTATGCTAGAAATTTAGCCAACGAAAGGTGAAAATTAGCAAATCGTATATCCATGCATCCCAGTGTTTTTCTTTTTTCTTCCCTCACCATTTCAAGTTAACTGTAAATACATTTCAATAGTTTCTTAGAAACAAATTACACAGGATAAGTGAATTTGGAATTTGAAAGTAACACATCTCAAGCACCAAAGTCTGACTCCAGCACATCTTAAACACAAACTCTGATGATGGTTAATCTGCATGTATTTACTCAACCCCTCCACACGAGCAGGATGTGACACAAGGTCAGTTATTAAGCAGAGTTTAAAAGGTTTGAATTCAGAGTTTTTCTTCTCCTTGTCTGGTTGGAATACCAAGGATAAAGAGCAAAACATTATGACCATAATGAATTTGACTCTGAATAGACGCTCCGAACTAATGGCCTTGTACCAGACAAAACTTAATACACAACTATTACACTTCTTTTCAGTGAACAAGATTACACTTGGCTTACAACTTGATTTTTTATCATGGAACAATAATTTAAAAAAACTTATCTCCCCAGAACATCTATATATAAAAAAAAGAAAGAGGTTTGAATTCAGAGTTTTTCCTTCTCCTAGACTGGTTACCTACCCAAAGTTAAAGAACCCAGTCTGTCCTACTATTTACCCATATATGGATTCATACCTTCCCCAAGGGTATTAGTGCTATATGTGAAATGCAAACAGCCTCGTCCAGGATTTGAACTCGGATCACTGAGTCCATTCCCTGCGACGATAGCCATGACATCACACACACCCCTTTCTGCATAAATGAATATTTACCAAACTCCTCCGCACGAGTAGGATGTGACACATGGTTAATTTCTGAAGCGGAGTTTAACAGGTATGAATTCAGAGTTTTTACTTCTCCTAGACTGGTTGCCTAACAAATGTTAAAGAATCCAGTCTGCCCTACTATTTACTCATAGTTTGAGGGAAAATATATAGATTCATATCTTTCCCAAAGGTATTAGTGCTATGTGAAATGCAAACAGCCTCATCCAGGATTTGAACTTGGGTCGACAAGTCCATTTCCTACGACTCTAACCATTAACCCACGTACCTACAAACCAATATATAAGATGTAACTACTATATACAATATATTTTTTGTTGTTAAAAACTTAATCGAGTGATTTTATTATTATTATTATTTTGTTAAAGAACTACCCTCCAGGCAGTATAAAAATTAATTTTTGAAAGTTATTACCTGAGGTGGAGTTGAAAATTCAATGTTAGAGGGTTTGTATCATAAGTAAAATCATCACATTTATTAAAAATTTGATGATTTTACTTATGATAATTTTACTTATTGATTTAACAAAGCTCCACAAATCAAGTCTCTTTTGGGGAGCTTTGTTAAATAATTTAGATTTATAAAGGCCCCAATTTTGGTCAAAATAAATTTATTATGGAATAACAGTGTTGAGTTTTTCCTTCCTTTCAAAGATAAATATTGCTCTGTATATAATCTAAAGAGATTATTATACATTGAGCTCTCTCTCTGGTGATTTAAAGATTCACTGTATTTGTACATACCGGATCATACAATAATAATACAGTGTGTCTTAGATATCACATATAGAATCATCCCTTACTACCAAGTTTTGGATACCTCACATATATATATATATATATATATATATATATATATATATTATATATATATATATATATATATATATACACACAGGGTGACCCAAATAAACAGGCCTGACTTTTTTGATCACCCTATATTCATTAATTTGCAATGATCATTGAACGGATCTCTATTGACTCAATGAATATATCCACTACACTATGTGTCCTATTGAAATACCTAAAGAAGGCCGGAGTGCACGTTGGCCGAAACGTTGTGCAGGTAACAATAAGGATAAGGGCAATTGTCCAAATAATCCAAATAAATACAAATGGTCATTATACATTTATCTGAAATATTGATTTTATCTTCATTGTTCTATACAGATGCACCCTCCAGATGTCAAGTTACACGTAGATGTACTTTCCAGTTATACAGATGCACCCTCTAGATGTCAAGTTACATATAGATGTACTTTCCAGTTATACAGATGCACCCTCTAGATGTAAAATTACATATAGATGTACTTTCCAGATGCACCCTCTAGATGTCAAATTACATTTAGATGTACTTTCCAGTTAAACAGATGCACCCTCCAGATGTCAAGTTACATGTAGATGTACTTTCCTCTAATTTTCATGTCTCCCCACTAATAGAGCATGATTGACTGTATCCCTTGAAAGGTTTCCTGGATTTGGTAGTGATACATTTTTTCTGGGCCTTGGAGGAAGTGCAGGTGAGTCCCATAGCGTTGTGGTTAACGTGCTGTACTGCAACATTACGGTAAGAGAGTTCAAACTTCAGTCGTAGTATTATGTTCTCTTTCGGACTAATACCCTTGGGAAAGGTATGAACCTCCTTAGCCCCCAGCTATACATTAAATAGTTCCACTATTGTTCTTCTACAAGGATGGCTTTGACACTAAATAACCCATGACAATTGAAATGCCGTTAAACAAAGAAACCAAACCAAACTTTCATTGCTATTACTCCCAGGTCCACTCTGACCCAGAGTAGTAGTACCTGTTAGGGTTTACATTATAGGTCAAATAAAATTATCTGCATAGATACATCAGTAAGCAAATCAGTAGCATAATAAGGAAAAAAAGCACTTTTACACAACATTTTTTCAACATAATCTCTTTCCTTGCCAATGTACTTAATTCAACACCACTATATTAATCGAATAGATCGAACATTATACAGTGAAAAGATCAGATCAACGCTCAGCTAATAACTGTGCCACACTGTGTACATATTGATCCATCTTCATAAAAGAATGGACATATCTTATTATAATGGAGATTGTGGGTTTTTCTGTCTGTAACCGAAACTATATTACTATACAAGTCACAATTCCCTTTGTTATTTACATCACATTTACCATGATTTTATTTTTATTTATACCTCAATTATTAATAAAAATTGTTTTACATTACTTATACTGTTGACCATATCTACATGATATTTTCCACGTACCCCACTTGTACGGGTCAGGCACAAGGCCCTATTTATGTGGGACCACCCACAAGCCAAGACTCATGGGGTGGCGGGTGAAAAATTGCGTCAATCCCATCAGCATTCCCCCTCAAGGGGGGCACCTCAGGCACTGGGCAATAAATCCAGCCCTGCCCCTTTAAATCAGGTGTTGCCTGGGGGGATGGCCCCCTGGGATCGACGCCGTTAATTATATAAATGGTCCAGAGGCCGAAGCATATCTACATACTAATAACATGCAATTGGATTTATATATACAACAAAATAGCGGTTTACAGTATGAATGGAAAGGCTAATTTGCATATTGATCTTAAAAATTTGATTTTAATAAATATATGCTTAGTATTATTGATTTCTAACTGTTTGGTTTTATCTTAATGAATACGAGCAAAAATCTCTTCAATAAATCTTAAAAGAAATCCTCTAACAAGAAGAAATAACTAATATTATTCTTTACTTCCTATTTTATCTAAACAGTTAAATTAGGAAAATTTATCAATGAAAGACGGTAGTAATGGAAAATGATAGAAGAGTTAGTTTCAAAATTGTTCTATTTTTCAATCATACCCCCTCTGTTCCAAATCTTTTTATCTGAATTCTTATTCAGTTTCATTAGCCTTTCTAATTTAATATGATATTTTATTATATTAAAACTTAAATACTTGCACCTGGAGGGTGCATATATTTGCTAGTATATATAAGAGATTTATTCCAGTGAGTTTTGCATTGGTCGAAGTCTCTCTGAAATTGTTATTTTGATATGATGTGAAGCTGCGCTATCATATTTCTTTTAATGTCCTTTGTATCTTTAAATCTTAGTTTGAAGTTGAATTTTCAATTTAGGAAACAGGAAAAAGTTACAAGGGGTTAGGTGAGTATAGAGGATATTGCACTTTCACAATCTTGTGTTTTGCTGAAAACGACTGATCAATCTAGATGTCTTGACATCATCACTTTATTATGTAAGTTGTTTAGCTGTGTACACATCTTCATTTTAGACTTTAAAAAAAATTAATTTAATTTCTATTCTGTTACTCAGCCTCCAGTGAACCATCAGCTACGGCATGTGTGAAAAACTAATAATAATAATAATAATAATAATAATGATAATAATAATATCCTGCTAGAAACCAGACCTAATATTGATTAACAACAAGAAGGAAACTTTTTACTCGTCAATTTTGCCGTACTGGCAGATCACAGGGGGAAGTTGAAAGACAACACAAAGATAAGCAAATAACTGGACCTGGCTTGAGGGCTGAAAAATCTTTGCAACAGGAATGTAAAGGTCGTGCCAATTGTAATTGCCACCCTTGTAACGGTTCCCCAGGATTTGGAAAAGAATTTGGAGGAATGGGAAATCCAAAGAAAAATCGAGACTATCCAAACAACAGCACCCTTAAGATCAGCTAGAATACTCAGAAGAGTTCTGGAAACCTGTAGAGACTTGCTGTCATTACCTCCTGGGAACCACTAACTTAGGCAGGTGTGGAAAACCTTAATAATAATATAATAATAATAATAATAATAATAATAAAAAAAGTTAATATCTGTTTGCAAATTATTTGTATCATATAGGAATATTTGATATCATATACCATAATTATTTCTGTATAAGACACTGTTTTTCCAGATTTTTCAGCCCAAAAGTTAAGTCGGCATGTAAGGTATTCTAATACAAAGTTGTTTTACATAAACTCCAATGAAGAGACAAAACAGATCCAAGATAACAGGAAAAAAGATTATTGCTGAATTCAATTTTTAAAAATGTTTCTGTGACCACCCCCCCTTATTCTACTTTCTTCCTGTTACCGGTTCTATCTTTCCAAGCATCTTTTATCATTGAGGAAGAAAGCTATTTTCTTTCAGGCAATGCTAAATCACATTTGAATTGTGTTTATGACTAAAAGTCTTTGTGAATATCTGTCTGTACATATATATATATATATATATATATATATATGAGGAAAAAATAAGTAAAGAAAAGAAATGTAGATGGATAAAATGAATTTAATCGATATCACTTACACATGTGTTTCGGTCAGTTTATGTGTGTGAAAATATTTCGCACACATAGAAGAATCAACCTTCATCAGAGTGAACATTTATTTTGAATGAAAAAATTCGTTGGGAAAAAAAACAACAGAGATTTTTGGAAATATTCGAAAATCGAATTTTTTTTTAAACGCTTATCTTAACGCTCTATTTTTCAGCATTCCAAATTTTTTTTAAAAATCGATTTTCGAATATTTCCAAAAAATCTCTGTTGTTTTTATCCCAACGAATTTTTTTAATTCAAAATAAATGTTCACTCTGATGAAGGTCGATTCTTCTATGTGTGCGAAATATTTTCACACACATAAACTGACCGAAACACATGTGTAAGTGATATCGATTAATGTGATATCAATTAAATTCATTTTATCCATCTACATTTCTTTTCTTTACTTATTTTTTCCTCATATTGTCGGATTCAATTCCTTTTCCATTTTCACATATATATACACAGATATTCAGAATATATATATATATATATATATCCTGGGTATGAAACTAAACTGTGTCTAATGGTGAGACTCCAGTTCTGGAAATCTGTGAAGTGTGAAGTATCCCTTTATTGCCATTAAATCAAATAGATGTGTTTAAAAATTATTTATTTCAACAAAAAAGAAAAAAGAAAAAAAAAAGCCTCTTTTTTTAAGAGGCTTTTTAGCCTTGGTATGGCAACCAGGCAAGGAGAAGGAAAACTCTGAATTCAAACCTTGTGTCACATCCTGCTGTTAAGTTAAGGGTGTATATTATAAAATAATGAAATTTATTGTGTACAGTGCTCAGGTGCACCACAACTCATCAAAGTCTCATGTCAAGTACACAGAATAATGTATTAGTGTCAGGAACATGAACAGTTTACAGTAGTAATATGCATGTATGTGTGCGCGTGTGTGCATATGTATGTGGAGAGTGGCATCAGGTATAGTGTCGGTGGACTACAGGAAGCATGGAGGCTTTGAAAGACTCAGTGCTTCGGCAGCCTACAACAGACGCAGGCAATTTATTCCATGTCTCCGCAATTCTGAGCGTGAACGTTAGAACTACATAATTAACTTTTTTCCCAGCCACATGCCTCACCAGATTCAAGACAAGATAACTAAAATTAATTTATATTATTAGCCCAAACCAGGGATAACCAAACTTTTTTTTACAGCAGACCGGATAATTGAAAAAATAACGAGTGCAGGCCACATTATCATTGTGTTCAATACTCTGAGAAAAAGATGTAAAACAAAATTTATCTTTCCTTGTTATATTCATGGATGAGTGGCGTAAGATGCATAAAAATAAATCTAACCAACATATTTATTTTCAAAACATTATCAAAGAATGCAACATTAGCAGAAAGGTTTAGTGAGATTTGTGAAACTGAGGTTTGCCTTTCAAGATATCGTCAATGTTTGGTTTGGAATTGCTACATCCAATCAAGAGAATTGCTTTCAAATGTTTAGTAAGTGTTACATAATCTGTGCGGTTGCATAAGATTATTGTCAATCCCCTGTAATTCTGAGGGGATACCCGTTTCATACCATGGTCCTTCTATGGAAAATTACAGAAGCCCGCCAAATATGTGAAGTCACATGGGACCTTTTTCAGAGTCCCCAGTTTGCAGTTAGAAATTAGAAGCCGAGCTCCTAAGATGTAATTCTCACTGCGCAGGTGTCTGGGTTGGGGATTTGGAAATAAAGTAATATCAACGTAAATTGAAGTCTTGTGTTTATTACCTAAAAACTAACAATGACACAGGGCTTCTGATAAGGAGTGATCCCTAACAGAAAACCAGACTGAAGTCCCCATAACAACTCCAGACGCAAGATGTTAGAAGATAGAACCAAAGCCGGCCAGAAGAATAGATGTCCAAGATATAGAAGCAAGTAAGAATTTAAGAAAGGGTATACAACATATATCGATTTGGTGCCGTGAAAACCTCAGTATATAAAACGCAACATTAGCAATTAAATTCAAGTCCTGTTGGCGGGCCTGATATGGCCTGCGAGCCATAGTTTGGTGACCCCTGATCTAAACTAACATTTTATGCTATTTATTGAGAAATATTCACTGAAATAAGTTTGTTTATAATTTAATTTCCCCTAATGCAAGCTTATTTTTGTGTGAACATGTCCGTGTGTTTGTTCTGAATCCTGTGTAAATTTTGTGTTTGGTAATTTTCACCTTTAGTTGGCTAAATTCCTAGCATAAAATTGTGCATGCGCATTATCTGAAATGAACTTAATTGTTATTAAGAAGACATTTTATGATATTTTTGTGTTAAAGCATGCAGTTGTATTGTTTTCAAAAAAGTTTCTAAGATTTGTTTATTTTGCACGGAAACTTTCAAAATGGCTACCAGCTTGTTTCAAAGTGAAAGTCAGTTGGCTAAATTCCTAGCATAAAATTGTGCGTGCGCATTATCTGAAATGAACTAAAGGTGAAAATTACCCTTTCTCATCCCGCAACAATCTTCTAGTAGTTCTCCACATACGACTCATCCATCGCCTCGAAGTATCTCGCTCCCTTCTCAGTTGCGTCTCGTTTTATGTACGACGATCTGAAAAAAATTTGCATACGTGCAGATTTACTTTCACCATGTCTCTTTGCTTCGAGATTGCGCGTATTTAAATTTTAATGCCAAGGCAGCCATATTTTTAATTTCCACTCATACTACAAATGAGACAGGTTCGCACCCACTTTGCTCCACAATGTAAGTCTCTCCTCGCGCTGCAGAAACACTATAAAAATATTGAATTTGGTAAAAGAAAATTACTGAAATTCCAACATCCCAAGATCAAAGTGTGCGATGAATGCTAAAAAGAAGAAAAATTAAAGAAAAAAAAATTTCTTCAGAAAACAGATTATTGGGACAATATGACCTTTAGGCACCCCTTTTTGATCTCGATTCAGAAAGACATGTTTTTCATTTACACCGTCAATATCCGGTTGTTTGTTAACAGATGATTTTTAGAGTTTTTTTATTTTTAAGTTATAAAACTAATCCTTAACAAACAACCGGATATTGACGGTGTAAATGAAAAACATGTCCTTCTGAATCGAGATCAAAAAGGGGTGCCTAAAGGTCACATGGTCTGATTATTGTAAAAATAAGGGATTAACTATCTGACCTTGACAGCAGGGGATCAATCAGGCAACACCATATATTGGGGACTAATTGTAATTTCACTTTGCGCTAATACCTTTGGGAAAGGTATGAATCCTACTCTCCCTCCAGCTATGGATAAATAGTAGGGCAGACTGGGCTCTTTAACCTTGGTTAGTCAACCGGTCTAGGAGAAGGAAAACTCTGAATTCAAACCTGTTGAACTCCGCTTAAGAAATTGACCCTGTGTCACATCCTGCTCGTGCGGAGGCGTTGGTAAATAAATGTATATATTGGGGACTAATTTGAATCTTTTTCTAGTATCATTTGAAGGTTGGCCTTAATTAAGAAATTGACCCTGTGTCACATCCTGCTCGTGCGGAGGTGTTGGTAAATAAATATATATATTGGGGACTAATTTGAATCTTTTTCTAGTATCATTTGAAGGTTGGCCATCACAGCAGCAAAAAGTCTAATCCAGTCTCTCCCAGAACCAAGATGGACTTCAGCAGATAAGTCTGGCCACAACGCCATCAAGTTTGCAAAATACGGTCATTTTTGCTGGGAACCATATAATTTCACCACATTAAGAGGTAGGCATTCAAATTCGGATGAAGAAGACTCAACAAACAAATGAAAAAACAAACATATATTCAAAAACACAAGTTGTAAGAGTATTTACGGTTTTCGAAGGAGCTCTTATTTCTCCGTAGTTGTAGGCAAATTGTCGGACAAAGAAGGAACAAACACGAAAGTAAATGCAGACACTTGTATTGACAAAAATTACATAAAATTGTTGCAAATTTTAATGGTATTTGCTATCAGACTTATTTGAGTTAGTAATTTACTTGGAGTAATGGTGATAACAGGGGATTCTTTTCGTCGGTAGGCAATGCTGATAAGACGCTTCGTCTTGGTAGTTTCTCGTCCTTCAGTAAGTGTGCTATTGTACAGCCTTTTAACGTATGCTGATACAATGCCTTAGAAGTGAGCTGGTTGTAGAGTTCTGTGATAAGTGGGCCCTGTTTGGGCTTGGTAATGAGAGCTTGGTGTTTTACGTCTCTCCTCCAGTACTGCTTTTCGGTAAGTAAGCCCTGTTTTTGGGCTAAGTGATGAATGAAGTGTAGGGACCGCTGTTTACGCGACTGCCCTCAGTGTGTGCTCCGTGATAAGTAGGCCCTGTTTTGGGGCTAAGTGAGAGAACATTTAGTTTTACGTCTCTCGTTGGTAACGGATCCCTGATAAGTTAGGTTTTTGGTATTGGCGCCAACATACGATGATGGCGATCCGCCCCTAGCGGCAGGGGGAGATAATTGGTTATGGAATTTCCAATAGTTGCAAACTTAATGGCGTTGCAGCCAGACTTATCTGGGAGAGACTGGATAAGATGTCTCACTGCTGCAATGGTCAACTTATATTACATAATTCATGGGTAGCCTAAGAATTATGTAAGTGTAGTTAGATTTCTGAATCAAAGTTCATTGAAGATTCAAAATCGGAGGAGTAGATGGAAAGTTACAGTCAGTCCTGATAGTTATGATTGGCAGGTGGTAACCTTTACTTGATCCCCTGAAAACCTGCCAATAGAAGACATGTGAAAGAAAATTAGGTTTAGTTATCTTTGAGGCGTAACTCAGATTCTCAAAGTTATGTGGTTCAAAGTTAACTGACCTGAAAAATGTAAAAGTTTTTTAAATAAAATAATTGGTGCATTATATCTTTTATTTATTAATATATCAACACTGAAAATTTCATTAAATGCGGTTAATTAACTGATTTTTTTTTCTTTTTTCGGCAGGGTGACATACAATGGTGGAGTTTAGGTCCATTAAGTTTGATTTAGCCACTGTGGTAGTAAGCAAACAAACACTGTCGGACTTGCAGAAGCTTTATTCTACATAGAATACAGTGGTGGATTTTTGACCAGTTTATATAGTAATTAGAAGGGGAGGGGAGGTAACTCAGTTACCTATTACAGCCACCTTATTTTTCCAATAAGATTCAAGAAACTGTAGGTTTTTTGAAAAATTTGACTATGTAGTCTTGATCAGTCTCTAGACATAAGACTAAGTGTTCTTTTATTGGTAACCAACACATTCTTGCATCTGACATTAAACGTCTCTCAAAAGTAAATAAACTTTGAAACTCGTCTTTTCTAGGCACGGAGTATATATTGTCAACATCACAGCCAAAGACAAGACCTGACTTGTGAATTAAAATGTCATCAGTGCGACATTGATGATAACTTTGAAGATCTTGTGACGACAAGAGTGAACCGTTCAAAGTACAGCACAAAATCACCTGGGAATCGTAATCAAGTAACCAAAAACTGCAGCTCGTCAGTCCGGGACAGATCCTGTGAAGGTAGCTACCTGTGGGTGCGAGATATCGACCTGTAAAAACGCTGCTGAGCAGTTTTCCATCAAAATCCAAGATATCAACATTCGTAAAGCAATCACAAGCCAATAAAAACGAACCACCATTTTTGCAAATGGCGCAATACATTTTCTTATTTGTTGAGACACGGGAAGATAAAGTCAGCGTCTTATAATCAGAACAACATTCCAGAAAACAAATATACTGTTTTGTAATTGACACGGTTACAAACTTTGTAGAACTCACAGAACATATATCGGTAGGGGGGTCAGGAAGTTGACACTGGCAGAGAAGCATCCCTTCTTGATCTTCTTCTTNGATATAACCAAACACCTTGAGTTACCAAGCGCTCATAAAAGATTCCCACATCTGTAACTGTCATTCCAGTAATATAAGAATCAACGTCACTTCACTCAGAGACCAGGTGTTTTAATTCTGCTAAATTTAGTTAGAGTTGGTCTTTAGCAATTCCTTATAATAACTAGAACTCGTAATGTACACGCAGGTTGGTATTATATTTTGTGAGTACTTTCTTCTCTTTCTTCAACAACATCAAATTCTTGTTCTCTTTAACCAGCATCCAGTGCTCTGTCGTGTACACTGTCTTTTTCAGATCGACCCCCCAGTGAACCAGCGTTTTCATTTTTCAGTGTTCCGTAGTAAACGCGTCCGCCTCTGTTAAGGCGTCTCCTTTTTTGTACAGTGGATTTTTGCGTATTATGTGACCCAGTCGTGAATTCTTGGTGGCAGATTAGACAGCCAGTGACATATATATCTGTCACAAGTCTCACAATTAAACGTTTACGGTTGAGATATTTTTCTTCACCACAATTCACAATTCTGCACGTTTTTGCCAGTCACAATTGTTGGATAAAATTTTCCAGATTTCCGTCTTAGCAGGCAGACGACGATGACGAAGAAGACATGGTCGAAATTAATCTTTAGGTCAATTTTAAATACCGTACGAAAAGAATACAACATTCACGAGTGTTCGCTAGTCTCTGGAGAGAAACTTTTTAGCTTTTAAATGTAAGCAAAATTTTTAGTACAGGGTAGGTAGATTCATGGAATAAATTACCATCATCAGTAGTGAATGCCCCAGTCTTAAACTCTGTTACAGACAAGGTGGATGAATGTGGAAATATATAAATATTCATTGAAAAACGATACTTTTAAAAATAAAAGGATCAGCTGACAGATCTATCAGACCTGATATACTTAGCTGAAAAAGATATCTCATTTATTAAAAGTAAACACGTGGTAATATAGAGTAATTAGAACAGGAAGCCGGCGGACAAAAGATTCCAAAACTACTTTGAAAAGAATACTGTTAACTTTCTTTTTAAGTTGCATTCATATGTTTTTCCTGTTTATAGTTTTTCTACAAGATGAGCAGTGGTGCGAGAAATAACACGTGGGTTGTTGGTCATAATACTTAACTACAGAGTCACATTGAAGAAAGAACAATTGTAACGAATATCTAAAAAAATTTTAAAAAATTAAAAAAAATAATTGTAGAATTCCCACCGTTAAAAAAGACCTGCAATGATTTTCACTTTAACGATCGACAAATTTCGGTAAATCCGTTCATTTAATTAAAGTTCGGTAAATTCCGTTGATTAAGAATGAATTTTATATGCAACTCGTTAGCCTGAGGTTGCCGGTAGCTATTAATGTTTATAGTAACTGTGATGCACCGTGTTGGTCTCCCCTGGATAAGCCATATCTATCATCTATCTATTTCTCTCTCTCCCCCTCCTCTCTCTCTCTCTCTCTTCTCTTTCTCTCCTCTCTCCTCTCTCTCTCTCTTCTCTCTATATCTATATATATACTATATTATTTTATATAAACTATTATAATATGTAAACGAATATATATTTATATTATATATATATATATATATATATATATAATATATGTGATAAGTTAAATGGAAGTGAATCGACAGTATGAATTTGAACATTTTTAGAAAAAAAAAATGTGTAATTATTTGCTGAAGATCTGTTTCGACCTTATATATTATTATATATTATATATATATATATATATATATGTATTTATATATATGTATGTGAAAAAGTGACTTATCGGTGAAAATGGTCACAGTGGTTAGTGAATTCAAGTTTCACAATGATAAGGCAGCGATTATAAAAAATATAAAGCTGCTCAATACGTTAGTTAGAGCAAATTTATTAAGATTTAAAGTTTCACGGTATTAATCGATCGAGTTTCACCATAAGGATCTTCAGACTGCCATTAATTCAAGAGGCGTTTTTTTAATTATAAAAACCTAAACCCATAACAAACATGTTGTGGTGTAAATGAAAAACATGTACTTATCAATCGCCCACAGCAAAACGGCGGCCTAAAGGTCATATGCCAGCAAATTTATTTAATAAGCAAGTAATTTTAAAATAAAGCGAATTTATTAAATAAAGCAATTTATTAAATAAGGCAAGTTTATTAAATAAAGCATGTCATTTTTTAAAATTAAAGCAAGTTTATTAGATAAGACAAGTAATTTTTAAAATAAGCAAAATTTTTTAGTACATAAAATTTAGAAAAAGTCAAATAGATTTAAAAAGTAAGCTAATAGATTAAAGAAAAATAAAGCAAGTTTATTAAATAAGTTGGTTTGGTTTGTTTTGTTTTACGCATATCAACCTCAGTGGGGTCATTAATGCAGACAAAGTTGTGAAATAAATTCATCTTATGGATAATACAATTTGTTTTATAAACTCATGTTTTCTATTTAACCATAGATGGACCCAAACAGGTACTACTACTCCGGGTCAGAGTGGACCAGGGAGCAATGGTGATGAAGGCGATGCTCTACATTCCCCAAAACCTCCAATAACTGGAACCTCACCATCAGATAGAGTTTAACGTCATTCCCAGGATATGATGACCCTCAGCCACCACCTTCTAGCATATTAAATAAGCGGAAAATTTATTAAATAAAGCAAGTAAATTTAGAATAAAAGCATTTATTAAATTAAGGTAAGTGTTTTTTTTTTTTAAATAAGCAAGTTTATTAAATAGGCAAAATATACTTAGTAAGGCAAGTAATTTTTTAAAATACAAGCAATTTCATTCAAATAAGCCAGTCTTATTAAATAAGGCAGGTAATTTTTTAAAATAAGCATTAAATTTTAAAATAAAGCAAATCTATTTAAGCGACGGGGCGGCCTAAAGTCGGTATCAAGCCAGTCAGCGAGGAGTCTATACCCCTTTTCAATAGCGCTAGACAAGGAGATTGTTTGTAGCATCTGCAGGTGGAGCCGGCCAACCACCAATCAGCTTCCCTTACTTTACCGACAGATCCCTGGCTACTCATTACACTGAGTTGCGGGTCGATCGAACTAGGAACCTGTGGTTTCCTAGTCTGAACGCCTCTACGACGAAGCTAACCCGGCCCTTTTATTTAGGTGAAGTAAATTTATAAAATAAGTCAAATCAGTTAAATATGTAAGCTAAATAGTTTAAAGAAAATAACAAAAAGCAAGTTTATTATTATGGTAAGTAATTTTTCATAAACAAGTTTTATTAAATAAGGTTAAGAATTCAAAGACAAGTTAAAATTAATTAAATGAACATAAGTAAACAGATTTAGAAAATTAATTAAAAATGAATTTCATTATTTCTGACAAATATATTCATTTTTCCTGGTTTTCCATCGATCATCTGTTATCATGAAGTAAAACTGCCAATTCATTGTTGAATGGTTGATACAAAATCCTTCAACAGTTTTCTTGTTTTCTTCGAACATTTGGTGCATAGACTCAACATCTTTTCGACGAGTGTCAATAATTTCCATATTTCATTTGTGGTCCAAGTCGCTTTCTGACAACTTTGCTGGAAAAGAAACAGAATTTTACGAAGACTTAAATTCAAAACAGAGTGCCAAAAAAAAATAGGTGGGGGTTGTAATATACAAAATATGGAGACAAACACCAACCTTGTCCTTTGGTGAGTTGCGCTAAATACTAGCGTCAATCCCAGAGGGCCATCCCTCCAGCAATACCTGCCATCATTGTACTTAAAGGGGCAGGGCTGGTTTTGCCCAGCACACTGAGGCGCCCCCTTGAGAGTGAATGCCAAACGGATCGACACAATTTTCTCCTACCAACCGTGAGTCTTGGCTTGTGGGTGTGTCCCACATTAAACGGGGCCTTGCTGCCATATTGTGTGAAAGTGGGACACATTGTAAAAAAACCAATCAAATATTTGGAGTAGAGTTGGTGTGATGGTGGGTTGGTCGGATAGATGTGCGGTGGCGCTTTAGGGTTATAAAGGATAGCTTAGTGTTCTGGTGCATGTTCTTAGGGGTTGTTTTTAAACCCCATCTATTTGGTGGTCACACTGAAAAGGAACGTCAAGGAAGAAAATGAAGAGAAAAAGACAAAAGGTAGTTTTATGATTTAGCTTTATTCACGGGCTAATAAAGTAGTAAACTTTGTTAAGTGTGTTGTATATTGTACGAGCCGGACAGTAGGATTTTCCGGTTGGATCGAAACAAAGAAAAGATGACAAAAATGACAAAGCGACTTTGAAAAAGCGAACAAAGAAGTTAAAAACGAGCGAGGCTTTCAGGTCAAAGAGTAGGGAGAAGATAAAGAAAATATATAACAAAGGTCCATTATCAGAATAAAAGATAAAGATGCGTTGGAGTATCTATCGCTTAAAGGCAGACAGTTCGAGCTTGACAGTCAGTCAGACATTGGACAGAAACAGGAGTGACCGATGCTTCACGGTCCTTCGTTGGCCAAGGGCAGTGGAGACGCCACCAGCCACCCTACTTACCTCAACATCACTAATCCCAAAACAATACGTAGTAAGTCATGGTCACGCTCGCCACCCACCACGCGAGGAAGAAATAAATGAACTCAAAGTTTTTACAATACCATGTGCTTGTGATTTTCTAAGTCCGACTTACGTACAATTACTTCGCTACATGACCATATATACCCGACTACTAACATACACGATTTAGAGTAGTGAAGAAGCTGCACGTAACAGTAGTATCAACGTCGTGTCAACCGATTGTCAATGGCCACCTCGGCTTTCTTTATTATGCCATTCTTCCCAAGGGGCAAACCAGTCCATTCACATCACACGGGGAGTATCACTCTCTTATACAACGGGTCAAGCCACCCTATTCCTATGGTCATTGCCATACAATTGACCAATAGGGATGAATTGGCGACGAGAAGACAGTCACTGCGGGCCCATGCTGTCAGCACAACCTGATGATAATTTTATCTGTTATTTTTCTGTGATGGCATTTACCCTAGGGTCAGTGACGCCCTGTCGGATGGGCATGTTAGAATGCGCCAACTGCCACTTCTGCAGAGGGGTAAGACTCCACAATGGGGCCACTGTTGGCAGTGGGTGCGGACCCGTTGATGCTTAAGGATAAAACCCAGGGGCTGAGCAGTCCATGACTTGAATATTTTCACTTTAGGCTTTTTTTGGCCTAGACGGGCAGTCAGAGAGGCCCCTCCGATCCAATCGGTGGCACATCAGCACCATAGCATCTATATTGTGGCCCCAACCCTATTGCCTTTATGGCAACCCCCAATCCTTCTTATCATATGGGTGCTAGAAGGCGGTGGTCTGAGGGTCTACATGTCCTGAATGACATTAAACTTATCTGATGATGCGTTCCAGATTCTGGAGGTTTGACGAAGCTGGAATGTGGAGCACCCCTTCATGACCCATTGCTCCCTGGTCCACTCTGACCCGAAGTGGTTAGTACCTGTTAGGGTCCCTCTCCCCTAACCCACCGACTGCCACCTCTGTAGAGGGGTAAGACTACCTATTGGTTGTCACCTGTTGGCTATGGGTGGCGACCCGTGATGCTCTAAGATGGAGTCTTGATGGATGAGCAGTTCATGACATGCAACACCTCCACTTTGGCCTTTAGTGGGCTAGGCGGGTCGGTGGTAATATGGTCCGGATTTTTTTAAGAGAGCAAAGAATATTCCAAGAATCTTTCTTTTGAAATAAACTGAAATTTTGACTTACTTTAAAATTGAGAAACTGAAAAATATTCCTTCAAGTGTCGACAACTATCTGCTTGAATCTTCTGAGCGTAAATATAAAATTGGTTCCTATGGAAATCTTTGACCATTCCTCCAAGTAACACAGAATAAAACCCAATTTCAAATCTTCAACTGAAAAAATTAAAAAAAGAAAAATTTAAAAAATAAAAGAGAAATTTGCTAATTGTTATAATTGTGATACACCCTATAAGACTAAGGAATGCGCGGACAGGTTACTATAAGTAACAGGGACAATGTGGGCTGGCAGTAAGCCAATGCGAGTAAGCCAATAACTCTATTTGTCGACGTAATTTCCACTTCTATGTACAAACAACGGTCAGAGCTGTTAGGGTGCGATAGCGCCGTCACTACCAAGATCTGGACTATTAACGAATACGCCGGTGACTAGAAGCAAGCCAGGCGTGTTGTTGTATTTGTCTACTTTTCTGTTAATACATTTTCCACATTTGTTAACCCATGTTTTGTTCTTATTGACCCTTAAAAACCCCACAACACTTATTTGTTAATTGTTTAAAAATCACTAATATTCATTATTTTCTGAGTATTTGTCATAAAGCTCCATGCTCCTTCTAATCCGGCAACACTATACCTGATACCCCGCTCACACACATATGCACACATGTCACACGCAGTATATTACTAATTGTACACTATTCATGTTCCTGAACACTAATACATTATTCTATGTTATAGACCATGAGACTTGATAAATTGATATTTAAGAATCTCAAAATATTCATATTTTCTGAGGTTTGTTTATTGAAAATTGAAATGACTTTAGTCTGCTGCAAACCCACTTGAGTAGAGTAGTATACATCTTATTTATAATTGGAAGATTGTTTGCTTTCGTCTGTAACCGAAACTAAATCACTTACTCGAAGTCACAATTCCCTTTGTTATTGACGTCACATTGACCATGAATATATTTTTATTTAACCCAATTATTGATAAAATTGGTTTAATTATTAATACTGTTTAACCATTCTACATACTAATAGCAGCAATCATAATTATATGCTACAACAAAATAGCGGTTTACAGTGTGAATGGAAGGCTTTAATTTGCATATTGATATTAAAAATGTGTTAATAAATCATGCTGCTTAGTATTATATTTACGTAACTGTTTGGTTTTATTATAATGAATATAAGTCAACATTTCTTCAAGATCTCAAATGAAATCCGTTAACAAGAAAAAATAACGTGTCATTTATTCTCACTTCCCTTAACTAACTAAATTAAGAAAAAATAATAACAAGAAAAGACGAGAGTGATGGAAGAGTAAATTTCAGTTGTTCTATTTTTTCGTTATACCCCCCGCTCTGTTTCAAATCTTTTTATCTGCATTCTTATTTAGTTTCATTAGCCTTTCTAATTTATATAAATATATTACATTAAACTTAAATACATTGCACCCTGGAGGGTCATATATTTGCTAGTAATATTATAATAATATAATAATAATAATAATGAAATTATTGTGTACAGTACCTTCAGGTGCACCACAATTCACTCAAAGTCTCATGTCAAGTACACAGTAATTAATGTAGTGTAGGAACATGAACAGTTTACGTAGTAATATGCAGTAAGTGTGAACGTGTGTGCATATGTATTGTGTAGAGGCATCAGGTAATGTGTCGGCGGACACAGGAGCATGAGGCCTTGAAAGACTCAGTGGCTTCGGCAGCCTACAACGGACGCAGGCGTTTTAATCATGTCTCCGCAACTCTGCAGTGTGAAAAAAATGTTCAAAAAGTCATGTGAGCAGTGCTGTTTTCTGATTTGTAGGGCATGCCCCACGTGGTTGGAAAGATGGGAGATACAAAAAGGTGCTCAAGGTTGCTGTTGTTAAGATGATTAATGACCTTATGAGCGTTTTTTACAAGTAGTAGTAGTCAAAAGAAGCTAGTAGTAGTAGTAGTAATCTTATTTACAATTGAGAATTCGGTGTGCTATCTGTCTATAACCAAACTATGTCACTGCTTACGTCACAAATACCCACTCAGTATTGCATAAATCTACAATGGGTATTTAACGCAAAATCATTAATAATAGTATAAATCTTTTATTATCATTTATTTTATTGTGGGATGTAAGGGTGTTTTATGTTTTTATAAGTCACCAGTTTGAGCGTCAATAATCAATTAAAATATTCAAACATTTTAAGAACATAAAACATATCAATTACTGCAGGCACAGGGATAAATAACAAGACTCAATATTAAAACAAACAACTTGTTATTTGAGAAAAAGTTAAAAAGTAACTGCATAATACAAGCAAAAGTTCTTCAGTACTTCTTTGCTGTACCAAAATGTTATTGTGGCTTTTTTTTAAAAGTTCATTATAAACATGTAAGAAAAGTATGTTATAAGTTATGAAGTGAGAAAGAAAGGGCTAAGAGTTAAAGTCACACGGCAGTCAGTAGAATTGGCTGATCTCGAAAGAGATAAAGAAGATAGATATGATTAGATATGTGTTATACCTTCTTATAAGTGAATGTACTTTGTCTTATTTTAAGTGACGTGGATCTTGGTTAGAAGAATAATTTCTTTCTTGGTATGGGATCTGAAAAGTTGGTTTATACTAGTCCGAGGGTCAGGGCTCCAAAAGGTCTATTGATAGATCCTTTTAGGTGCGAACGTCTCTGATGGTTGAAAAATGCTACAAATTTTTATTTAATTTTCTTCTTTTACTAGGGTTCCGCAAATCCCATGCGCAAACTATTAATTTGTATTTGACTTTGTTCGTTTCGTTGAGTAAGAACTTGCCGGTCCACCACAATTTCTTTTTTTATTCTTACATATGTCATTCTGTTTGATTATCAAGATTCTCAAGAACTTATATATTGTGTTCAGATAATAGACATTAGGAAATTAATTTTCATGTCATTTTTTTTTCTTCTCCAGAAACAGTAAAAAAAATTTTTTTTTACTGTATTAAAGGGAATAAATCTGGAAAGTTTGCATTACGTGATTGAAGCAGTTATTCCCTTGAATCTTTGGGCTTCTTTCATTTCTTATTAAAAAAAGAAAGAAAAGCAAAAAATATTCCGGAAACAAGCATAAAAACTAAAAAAAGAAAAATATATTCATTCACTCGATGAAATATCACAACTCAACCCGCTCTACCCCAAAAAGCGAAACCCTGGAAAATGCCTTTATAAGGATTTTTGACGAGACCCTAAAACAGATTGGGATGAATGGGTCTTCGATCAACTTTTAGTTCATTTTTGGACTGCCATGTGAGTAATTCCGCATAGGGAATATCGGAATACTGAGGGGATACTTTTGCGATGCTCATTCTTCTTCTTTAACATTACTACAGTTTTTGATAGGTTACTGGTACCAGCAGTAAGAAATAAAAAACTTTGACATGACTAATTTTACGGAACTCTGATTTGATTTTTACAGAACTGAGCTGAATAAAAGATACATTTTTGTTTCGTGTGTTTATTTTTCTAATGTAAGTGATCAGTGTAACTTTTATAGTTAAGTTTGTTTTTTTTATACTGAAGGGTTGCTAAAATTTCTCAATTTGACATTGATAATATCGATAGGTATACCAAGAATCGGCTCGTAAAAGTCAGCTAATGTTTTTTAAAAAACGAATTAAAATTAATTAAATCGTTATTTTAAGTGTCAAACTTTGTCTAAATCGATAAGTAGTTAAATAATACAATCAATAAAAAAGCAAATAATATTACACATTAATCTTTTTAAACATTTAAAACGATTTTTTGGTCAATCTCAATCGCGTTCAATTGGATATTTAATATTAATATTAAATATTAGATATTGAATATCCCATTTAAGGGAGATAAATCTTGTAAAAACACAGGAGTTTATGTCCCTGTTGAACATGGCGCTATATTTATGGAGCCCGCTTGAAGTTGAACTGTTTATGGGGACCTCTTAATAACTAGCATGAAGTCTGGAATAACCACTTTTATCGTTTAAATGGGGTTATTCGAAAAAAAAATCACAAGAAATCTTTTTTTTTTTTTTCTTTTTTTTAATATTTGAGCGCTACATCTCAGATTGATTTAAAACGGATATTACTGGTTATCTGCCCATTTTAAGTCACTAATAATAAATAAAAATTTCCGTTGAATTTTATAATTTTCTTAATTAGGGAGGAGATAAAAAATTAGGAAATGCTTACTAAATACTAGCACAGTCTGATGCACGCCTTCCGGGGCCAAGGTATTTAAGTTTTAAATATATTAAAATATTACTTTAAAATAGAAACTAATAAGAATGACCGATAAAAAAAATTGAAGAGAGGAGTATGATTGAAAAATTAGAACAGCCTTTAAAAAACTAACTCTTCATCATTTTCCACTACTCCCGTCTTTTCATTGCTAAATTTATCCTTAATTTAACTATTTATTTAAAATAGCAAGTAAAGGATTTATTTACAGTTTATTTTCTTGTTAATCGATTTCTTTAAAGATTTATCCCCAAGATTTTTGCTCATATTCAATTAAGATTTAAAACAAACAAATATAGAAATACATAATACTGAAGCATATATTTATTAAAATCAATTTTTTAAAAATTGTTTTACATATTTATGACCTGTTGACCTAACTAATAACAATACAATTGTATTTTATATACAAAATAGCGGTTTACAGTGTGAATGGGAAGGCTAATTGCATAATGATATTAAAAATTGATTTTAATAAATTATATGCTATAGTATTATTGATTCATAATTGTTGGTTTTATCTTAATGAATATGCAGCAAAAACTCTGGGGATAAATCTTTAAAGAAATCGATTAACAAGAAGAATAACTGTAATATAATCCTTTACTTCCTATTTTAACTAAATAGTTTAAATTAGGAAGAATTTAGCAATGAAAGACGGGAGTAGGCGAAAATGATGGAAGAGTTAGATTTAAAGCTGTTCTATTTTTCAATCATACTCGCCTCTTCTTCCAATTTTTTTATCGGCATTCTTATTAGTTAATCTAATTTAATATAATTTTTATATATTAAACTTAAATTACTTGCACCCGGAGGGTGCATATATGTGCTAGTATATATACATTTTCCTAATTTATTATCTCCTCATAATTAAGAAAATATGATAATTCAACGGAAATTTTTATTTATATTAGTGACTTTAAAATGGGAATCAATCCAGTATATCACGTTTAATCAAATCTGAGATGTAGCGCTTCATATTAAAAAAAGAAAAAAAAAGATTCTTTGATTTTTTTCGAATAACCCCATTAAAAACGATAGAAAAGTGGTTATCCAGACTTCCGATTGCTAGTTATTAAGAGGTCCCCCATAACAGCTTTCAACCTTCAGGGGCCTCCATAAATATAGGCATGTTCAACAGGGACAAACTCCTGTGTTTTTACAAGATTTATCTCCCTTAAATGGATATTCAATATCTAATATTAACTATTAAATATTAAATATCCCATATTGAAACGCGATGAGATTTGACCAAAAAAATCTTTTACAATGTATTAAAAATGAATATAATGTGCAATATTATTTGCTTTTTTCATTGATGGTCATTATGTACTACTTATCGATTTAGACAAAAGTTTGACCTAAATACATCGATTTTATTAATTTTAATTCGTTTTTAAAAAAACATAGCTGACTTTAGCAGCCGATTCTTGGTTACTAATCGGATATTTCAATTCAAATTTTGAGAAAATTTATGAAACCCTTCAAGTATAAAAAAAAACAAACTTACACTTATAAAAGTTACACTGAAATACACGTTACATTTTAAAAAATAACAACACAACAAAAATTGTATCTTTTATTCACTCAGTTCTGTACAATTCAAATCGAGTTCACGTAAAATATAGTCAGATCAAGTTTATTTCTTATGCTGGTTACCAAGTAACCCCTATCAAAAACTTTTTGTAGTATGTTAAAGAGAAGATGAGCCATCGCAAAGTATCCCCAGTATTCCGAAATATTCCGTATGCGAATTACTCCACATGGCAGTCCAAATGAACTAAATTAATTAATAGACCCTTCATCCCATTCTTTAGGGTCATCGTTCAAAAAATCCTTATAGGTGCAATTTTTTTCAGGGGGGGTTTCAGCTTTTTGGGTTAGAAGCGGGGTTGAGGGGTATGAAGGTTCATCGAAAAAGCGTGGGGAATGATATATTTTCTTTTTTTTTTAGTTATGCCTTTTCCGGAATTATTTTTGTTGTCTCTCTTCTTCTTTCTCTCTTAATCAAGAATGACAGAAGCCCAAAGATTCAAAGGCGAAATAACTGCTCATCACTGTAGCAAACTTTCCGAGAATTTATTGCCCCTTTATACAGTAAAAAAAAATTCTTTTTTACTGTTTTGAGAAAGAAAAAAAATGACATGAAATTAATTCTAAGTCATATTATCTGAACACAATATATTAAGTTCTTAGAATCTGTGAATAATCAAACAGAAATCATATAGTTCAGAATAAAAAGAAATTGTTGGAACCGCGAGATTCTTACTCGACGAACAAAAGTCAAATGACAAAAATTAATAGTCTTTTGCGCATGGGATTGGCACCCTAGAAAAGAAGAAAATTTAAATAAAATTTGTACATTTTCAACAATCAGAGACGTTCGCACTCGCTAAAGAGATCTATCCAAATAGACCCCTTTGGGAGCCGTACCTCGGACTATATATAACCAACTTTTCAGATCCCAACCAGAAAGAAATCTATTCTTCTAACCCAACATCCACGTCACTTTAAAATAAGACAAAGTACATTCACTTATAGAAGGTATCGAACACATATCTATCTATCTATCTCTTTTATCACTTTTACCAGATCAGGCAATACTACCTGACTGCCGTGTGACTTTTGAACTTCTTACCCTTTTCTTTCTCACTTCATAACTGTATAACATATTTTCTTAACATGTTATAATGCAAGCCTTTTAAAAAACCAATAACATTTGTACACAAGAGACTGAAAACCTTTAGTGGTATTTGCGTTACCTTTTGTTAAATTTTCTCAATACAAGTTGTTGTTGTTTAATATTGAGTTTATTTATGCCATGTGCCTCGCAGTAATTGAATGTTTTATTGGTGTCTTAAAAATGTCATTTGAATACTTTATTGTTATGACCTCAAACTGGTGACCTATACAAAAACATAAAACAACCTTACATCCACAATAAAAAAATGATAATAAAAGAATTTATTACCTATGATTAATGATTTTGCGTATAATACCCATGTAGTAGATTATGCAATACCTGATGGTATTGTTGACGTAAGCATGACATAGTTTTGGTATAGACCAGATAGACAACGAATCTCAATTTGAATAAGATTCTACTACACTACTACTTTCTTTGACTATACTACTTGTAAAACGCTCATAAGGTCATTAATCATTTTAACAACAGCAACCTTGAGCACCTTTTGATCTCCATCTATTCCACACACGTGGGCAGCCTACAAAGTTCAGAAACAGCCATGCTCACATGACTTTTGGAAACATTTTTCACATCAGAGTGCGGAGACATGGAATAAAACTGCCTGCGTCCGTGTAGCTGCCTAAGCACTGGTCTTTCAAAGAGCCTCCATGCTTCTGTAGTCCGCCGACACTATACCTGATGCCCCTCTACACATTACATATGCCACACACGTGCACACTCTACGTGCATTTCACTACTGTAAACTGTTCATTGTTCCTCACTACATTATCTGTGTACTTGACATGAGACTTTGATGAGTTGTGGTGCGACCTGAGCACTTGTACACAATAAATTTCATTATTATTATTCTATTAGTATTATTATTTTACTAGCAAATATAGCACCCTCGGGTTGCAAGATTTAAGTTTTAATGTATATATATATTTATTAATATTAGAAAGGCTAATGACTAAATAAAGAATGCAGATTAAAAGATTTGAAACAGAGGCGGGGGTGTATAATCGAAAAATAGAACAACTAGAAATATTACTCTTCCATCACTCTCGTCTTTCATTGTTATTTTTAATTATTAAGGTATTTAGTTAAAAGAGGTAAGTTGAAGAATAAAAATGACAGTTATTTTTCTTAGTTAAACGGTATTTCATTTGAGATTTCATTGAAGATAATGTTGCTTATTCATTCATTATAATAAAACCAAACAGTTAGAATCAATTAATACTAAGCACATATTTTTAAAATCACATTTTTCAATATCAATATGCAAATTTAGCCCTTCCATTCACACTGCTAAACCCGCCTATTTGTTGTATACATAAATATGATTGCATGCAGATTAGTATGATGAGATATGGTTAACAAGTATTAATAATGATAAACAATTTTATCAATAATTGAGGTAAATAAAAATTATATCATGTCAATGTGACGTCAATAACAAGGGAATTGTGACTTGAGTAAGCTGATTTAGTTTCGGTACAGACAGGAAAAAGCACACAATCCTCCATTATAAACGATAGTAATACTTACTATACCTCAAAGTGGGTATTGCAGCAGACTAAAAAGTCATTTCATTTTCAATAAGAAAACCTTCAACGAAATAATGAATATTTGATTCTTAAATACATTTATTCAAGTCTCATGTCATATACAAGAATAACTGTATAGTGTCAGGAACATGAATAGTGTTACATTAAAATATACATGCATGTGTGCACATGTGTGCATATGTGCTGTGGAGCGGGGTATCAGGTTAGTGTGCCCGTATTAGAGAAGCATGGAGGCTATGAACAAAACTCAGAAACATAAATGATACTTTGATTTTTAACATTAACATAAATTAGTTTGTGGGTTTAAGGGAGTCAAATAAGAACAAAACAATGGGTAACAAATGTAGGAAATGATATTAACAGAAAGTAGACAATACACATACATAGAGTGGAATATACGTCCGACAAATAGCAGTTATTGGCTTACTCGCATTGGCTTACTGCCAAGCCACAAGTTGTCCTGTTAACTTATAGTACCTGTACCGGCGCATTCCATAGTCTTATAGGGATGTATCACAATTATAACAATAAGCAAATTTACTCTTTTTATTTTTTTAAATTTTCTTCTTTTTTAATTTTTTCAGTTGAGATTTGAAATTGGGTTTATTCTGTGTACTTGGAGGAATGGTTCAAAGTATTCCATAGGAACCATTTTATATTTTACGCTCAGAGACTTACAAAGCAAGATATTGTCGGAACTTGAGAATATTTTCAGTTTCTCAATTTAAGTAAGTCAAATTTCAGTTTTATTTCAAAAGAAAGATTCTTGGATATTTTTGCTCTCTTGAAAAAAATCCGGACCATATTACCAACGACCGCCTAGCCCAACTAAAGGCCAAAGTGGAGTGTTGCATGTCATGAACTGCTCATCCATCAAGACTCCATCTTTAAGCATCACGGGTCGCCACCCATAGCCAACAGGTGACACCATTAGGGTAGTCTTACCCCTCTACAGAGGTGCAAGTCGGTGGTTAGGGCTAGGGTTAGGGACCCTAACAGGTACTACCACTCCGGGTCAGAGTGGACCAGGGAGCAATGGTCATGAAGGGGTGCTCCACATTCCCCAAACCTCCAAATCTGGAACCATCATCAGATAAGGTTTAATGTCATTCCCAGGACATGATAGACCCTCAGCCACCGCCTTCTAGCACCCATATGATTAAGAGGATTGGGGGTTGCCATAAAGGCAATAGGGTTGGGGCAATCATATAGATGCTAGGGCTTGATGTGGCCAGCCGATTGATCGGAGGGGGCCTCTTCTGACTGCCCGTCTAGGCCAAAAAAGCCTAAAGTGAAATATTGCAAGTCATGGACTGCTCAGCCACCTGGGTTTTATCCTTAAGCATCACGGGTCGCCACCCACTGCCAACAGGTGGCCCCATTGTGGGAGTTCTTACCCCTCTGCAGAAGTGCAGTTGGCGCATTCTAACTGCCCCATCGCAGGGCGCTCAACTGACCCAGGGTAAATGCCATACAGAAAAATAACAGATAAAATTATCATCAGGTTGTGCTGGACAGCATGGGCTCCAGACGTCTCTCTCGCCATCCATCCCTATTGGTCATTGCTACTGGAATGACAATAGAATGGTGGCTATGACCCTTGTATAAGTAGAGTGATATCTCCCTATGTGATGTTTGAATGGACTGGTTTGCCCTTGAAGAATGGGCATAAATAAAGAGCCGAGAGGTGGCCATTGACAATCGGTTGACCGACGTTTGAACTACTGTTACGTAGCAGCCTTCTTCACTACTCTAAATCGTGTATGTTAGTAGTCGGGTATATATGGTCATGTAGCGAAGTATGTAGTAGTTCGGACTTAGAAAATCACAACACATGGGTATTGTAAAAACTTTGAGTTCATTTATTTCTTCCTCGCGGTGGTGGGTGGCGAGCGTTGACAATGACTACTACTATTGTGGGATTAGTGATGTTGAGGTAAGAGGGTGGCTGGTGGCGTCCCACCGCCCTTGGCCACGACGGACCGTGAGCATCGGTCACTCACTGTTTCTGTCCACTGTCTGACTGACTGTCAGCTCGAACTGTCTGGCCTTTATAGCGATAGATACATCCAACCGATCTTATCTTTTATTCTGATAATGGACCTTTGTTATTATTTCTTTATCTTCTCCCTACCTCTTTGACCTGAAAGCCTCGCTTCCGTTTTTAACTTCTTTGTTCGCTTTTAAAAGTCCTTTGTCATTTTTGTCATCTTTTCTTTGTTTCGATCCAACCGGAAAATCCTACTTCCGCTCGTACAATATACAACACTACTTACAAAGTCTTACGTACTTTATACCCGTGAATAAAGCCTAAATCATAAAACTACCTTTGTCTTTTTCTCTTCATTTTCTCCTTGACTTCCTTTTCAGTGTGACCACCAAATAAGATGGGGTTAAAAACAAACCCTAAGAACATGCACCAGAAATAACAAGCTACCTTTATAACCTAAAGCGCCACCCACATCTATCCACCAACCAACCATCACACCAACCTACTCCATATTTTGATTGGTTTTTACATAGTTGCCCACTTTCACACAATATGCACAAGGCCGTTTTATGTGGGCACCACCCACAAGCCAAGACTCACAGGTTGGTAGGTAGAAAAATTGTGTCGATCCGTTGGCATTCCCTTCAAGGGGGCGCCTCAGTTGCTGGGCAATAAACCCACCCTGCCCCTTTAAGTACAATGAGGCAGTATTGCCTGAGGGATGGCCCTCTGGGATTGACGCTAGTAATTTAGCGAACTCACCCAAAGGACAGGTTGGTTTTGTCTCCATATTTGATTTGAATAACAACCCCCACCTATTTTTTTTTTGGCACCTCTGTTTGAATTTGAAGTCATTCAGTAAAATTCTGTTTCTTTCAGCAAAGTTGTCAGAAAGCGACTTGGACAAAATGAAATATGGAAAATTATTGAACACTCGTCGAAAAGATGTGAAGTCTATGGCACCAATGTTAGAAGAAACAAGAAAACTGTTGAAGGATTTGTATCAACCATTAACAATGAATTGGCAGTTACTTCATGATAACAGATATCGATGGGAAACAGGAAAATGAATATATTTGTCAAGAAATAAATAGAAATCAATTTTAAATTAAGTTTTTCTAAATCTGTTACTTATGTTCATTAATTTAATTTACTTGTCTTTTGAATTTCTTAACCTTATTTAATAAACTTGTTTTATTGTAAAAATTTACTTACCATAATTAATAAACTTGCTTTATTGTTATTTTTTTAATCTATTTAGCTTACATATTTACTGATTTGACTTATTTATAAATTTATTACCTAAATAAAGGGCCGGGTTAGCTCAGTCGGTAGAGCGTTCAGCTAGAAACCACAAAGTTCCTAGTTCATACCGGACCCGCCCAACTCAGTGTATGAGTAGCACAGGGATCTGTGCGGTAAAGTAAGGAGCTGATGGTAGGTGTGGCGCTCCACCTCAGATGCTAAAAAACAATCTCCTTGTCTAGCGCTATTGAAAAGGGGATAGACTCCCTCGCTGACTGGCTGATACGACTTTAGGCCGCCCCGTCGACTTAAATAGATTTGCTTTATTTAAAAATTTACATGCTTTATTTTAAAAATTACCTGCCTTATTTAATAAACTTGCCTTATTAATAATTTGCTTTATTTTAAAAAATTTAATTGCCTTATCTAAATATATTTGCCTTATTTAATAAACTTGCTTTATTTAAAAAAAAAAAACACTTACCTTATTTAATAAACTTGCTTTATTCTAAAATTTACTTGCTTTATTTAATAAATTTCCCTTATTTAATATGCTAGAAGGTGGTGGCTGAGGGTCATCATATCCTGGAATGACGTTAAACTCTATCTGATGGTGAGGTTCCAGTTTTGGAGGTTTGGGAATGTAGAGCATCCCTTCATCACCATTGCTCCCTGGTCCACTCTGACCCGGAGTAGTAGTACCTGTTAGGGTCCCATCTATGGGTTAAATAGAAAACATGAGTTAAAAACAAAATTGTATTATCCATTAAGAATGAATTTATTTCACAACTTTGTCTGCATTAGATGACCCACTGAGGTTGATATGCCGTAAAACAAAACAAACCAAACCAAACCTTATTTAATAAACTTGCTTTATTTTTCTTTAATCTATTTAGCTTACTTTTTAAATCTATTTGACTTTTTTCTAAATTTACTTACCTAAATAAATTTGCTTATTTTAAAATTTACTTCTTATCTATATAAACTTGCTTTATAAAAAAATGACATGCTTTATTTAATAAACTTGCCTTATTTAATAAATTTGCTTATTTTAATAAATTCGCTTTATTTTAAAAATTACTTGCCTTATTTAATAAATTTGCTGGACCATATGACCTTTAGGCACCCCTTTGCTGTGCTGATTCATAAGTACATGTTTTTCATTTCACCATCAACATGTTTGTATGGGTTAGTTTTATAATTAAAAAAAAACCCTCTGATTAATGGCAGTCTGAAGATCCTTATGGTGAAACTCGAGTAGATTAATACCGTGAAACTTTATTGTTAATAAATTTGCTCTACTAACGTATTGAGCACTTTATATTTTTATATCGCTGCCTTATCATTGTGAAACTTGAATCAACTAACCACTGTGACCATTTTCACCGATAAGTCACTTTTTTTCACAAATACATATATATACATATATATATATATATATATATATATATAATAATAAGGTCGAAAACAGATCTGTCAGCAAACTAATAACATCATTTTTTTTTTTTCTAAAAATGTTCAATTCATACTGTCGGATTCACTTCCATTTACTTTACATATATATAATATAATATTATAATATATTATATATATTATATATTTGTTTACATATATTATAGTTATATATAATAATATATATAATATTATATAAGAGAGAGAGAGAGATGAGAGAGAGAAGAGAGAAAGAAAGAAGAGAGAGAGAGAGAGAGAGAGGGGGAGAGAGAGAAATAGATAATAGATAGATATGGCTTATCCAGGGAGACCACTAAGGTTGACATCACAGTTACTTATAAACATTAATAGCTACCGGCAACCTCAGCTAAAACTGAGTTGCATATAAAATTACATTTATCAACGGAATTTACCGAACTTTAAATTAAATGAACGGAATTTACCGAAATTTGTCGATCGTTAAAGTAAACATTGCAGGTCTTTTTTAACGGTGGGAATTCTACAATTATTTTTTTTAATGTTTTTAAAAATTTTTTTACATATTCGTTAAATTGTCTTTCTTCAATGTGACTCTGTAGTTAAGTATTATGACCAAAAACCCACGTGTTATTCTCGCACCACTGCTCAACTTGTAGAAAAACTATAAACACGAGAAAAACATATTTGAATTGCAACTTTAAAAGAAAGTTAACAGTATCTTTTCAGTAGTTTTGATCTTTGTCGTCCGGCTTCCTGTTCTAAATTTACTCTATATTTACCACGTGTTTACATTTTAATAATGAGATAATCTTTTCAGCTAGTATATCAGGTCTGAGATCTGTCAGCTGATCCTTTTATTTTAAAAATCATCGTTTTTCTAATGAATATTTATATTATTTCCACAATTCATCCAACCTTGTCTTAACAGAGTTTAGAGATGGGGCATTCACTACTGATGATGGTAATTTATTCATGAATCTACTACCTGTACTAAAATAATTTTTGCCTTACATTTAAAAGCTAAAAGATTCTCTCCCAGAGACTAGCGAACACTTCGTGAATTTGTATTTCTTTTCGTACGTATTTAAAAATTTGACCTAAGATTAATTTCGACATGTCTTCTTCGTCATCGTCGTCTGCTGCTAAGACGGAAAATCTGGGAAATTTATCAACATATTGACTGGCAAAAACGTGGAAGAAATTGTGAAGTTTGTGTGAAGAAAAATATCTCAAACCCCGTAAACGTTTATTGTGAGACTTGTGACAGATATATATGTCACTGCGTCTAATCTGCCACCAAGAATTCACGACTGGTCACATAATAACGCAAAAATTCCACTGTATACAAAAAGAGAGACGGCCTTACAGAGCAGGACGCGTTTACTACGGACACTGAAAATGAAAACGTGGTTCATGGTGGGTCCGATCTGAAAAGACAGTGTACACGACAGAGCACTGATGCTGGTGTAAAGAGAACAAGAATATTGATGTTGTTGAAGAAGAAGAAGAAGTAGCCACACATATAATACCAACCTGCTGTAATACGAGTTCTATTATTATAGGAATGGCTAAAGACCAAACTCTAACTAAATTAGAAGAATTAAAACACTGTCTCTGAGTGAAGTGACGATTGATTCTTATATTACTGGAATGACAGTTACAGATGATGGGAATCTTTTTATGAGCGACTCTGGTAACTCAAAGGTGTTTGGTTATACTCAAGAAGGGATGCTTCTCTGCCAGTGTCAACTTCCTGACCCCCTACCGATATATGTTCTGTGAGTTCTACAAAGTTTGTAACCGTGTCAATTACAAAACAGTATATTTGTTTTCTGGAATGTTGTTCTGATTATAAGACGCTGACTTTATCTTCCCGTGTCTCAACAAATAAGAAAATGTATTGCGCCATTTGCAAAAATGGTGGTTCGTTTTTATTGGCTTGTGATTGCTTTACGAATGTTGATATCTTGGATTTGATGGAAAACTGCTCAGCAGCGTTTTTACAGGTCGATATCTCGCACCCACAGGTAGCTACCTTCACAGGATCTGTCCCGGACTGACGAGCTGCAGTTTTTGGTTACTTGATTACGATTCCCAGGTGATTTTGTGCTGTACTTTGAACGGTTCACTCTTGTCGTCACAAGATCTTCAAAGTTATCATCAATGTCGCACTGATGACATTTTAATTCACAAGTCAGGTCTTGTCTTTGGCTGTGATGTTGACAATATATACTCCGTGCCTAGAAAAAGCGAGTTTCAAAGTTTATTTACTCTTTGAGAGACGTTTAATGTCAGATGCAAGAATGTGTTGGTTACCAATAAAAGAACACTTAGTCTTATGTCTAGAGACTGATCAAGACTACATAGTCAAATTTTTCAAAAAACCTACAGTTTCTTGAATCTTATTGGAAAATAAGGTGGCTGTAATAGGTAACTGAGTTACCCCCCTCCCCTTCTAATTACTATATAAACTGGTCAAAAATCCACCACTGTATTCTATGTAGAATAAAGCTTTCGCAAGTCCGACAGTGTTTGTTTGCTTACTACCACAGTGGCTAAATCAAACTTAATGGACCTAAACTCCACCATTGTATGTCACCCTGCCGAAAAAAGAAAAAAAAATCAGTTAATTAACCGCATTTAATGAAATTTTCAGTGTTGATATATTAATAAATAAAAGATATAATGCACCAATTATTTTTTTAAAAAACTTTACATTTTCAGGTCAGTTAACTTTGAACCACATAACTTTGAGAATCTGAGTTACGCCTCAAAGATAACTAAACCTAATTTTCTTTCACATGTCTTCTATTGGCAGGTTTTCAGGGGATCAAGTAAAGGTTACCACCTGCCAATCATAACTATCAGGACTGACTGTAACTTTCCATCTACTCCTCCGATTTTGAATCTTCAATGAACTTTGATTCAGAAATCTAACTACACTTACATAATTCTTAGGCTACCCATGAATTATGTAATATAAGTTGACCATTGCAGCAGTGAGACATCTTATCAGTCTCTCCCAGATAAGTCTGGCTGCAACGCCATTAAGTTGCAACTATTGGAAATTCCATAACCAATTATCTCCCCCTGCCGCTAGGCGGATCGCCATCATCGTATGTTGGCGCCAATACCAAAACCTAACTTATCAGGGATCCGTTACCAACGAGAGACGTAAAACTAAATGTTCTCTCACTTAGCCCAAAACAGGGCCTACCTTATCACGGAGCACACACTGAGGGCAGTCGCGTAAACAGCGGTCCCTACACTTCATTCATCACTTAGCCCAAAACAGGGCTTACTACCGAAAAGCAGTACTGGAGGAGAGACGTAAACACCAAGCTCTCATTACCAAGCCCAAACAGGGCCCACTTATCACAGAACTCTACAACCAGCTCACTTCTAAGGCATTGTATCAGCATACGTTAAAAGGCTGTACAATAGCACACTTACTGAAGGACGAGAAAACCCGACGAAGCGTCTTATCAGCATTGCCTACCGACGAAAAGAATACCCTGTTATCACCATTACCAAGTAAATTACTAACTCAAATAAGTCTGATAGCAAATACCATTAAAATTTGCAACAATTTTATGTAATTTTTATCAATACAAGTGTCTGCATTTACTTTCGTGTTTGTTCCTTCTTTGTCGACAATTTGCCTACAACTACGGAGAAATAGAGCTCCTTCGAAAACCGTAAATACTCTTACAACTTGTGTTTTTGAATATATGTTTGTTTTTTCATTTGTTTGTTGAGTCTTCTTCATCCGAATTTGAATGCCTACCTCTTAATGTGGTGAAATTATATGGTTTCCCAGCAAAAATGACCGTATTTTGCAAAACTTGATGGCGTTGTGGCCAGACTTATCTGCTGAAGTCCATCTTGGTTCTGGGAGAGACTGGATTAGACTTTTTGCTGCTGTGATGGCCAACCTTCAAATGATACTAGAAAAAGATTCAAATTAGTCCCCAATATATATATTTATTTACCAACACCTCCGCACGAGCAGGATGTGACCAGGGTCAATTTCTTAATTAAGGCCAACCTTCAAATGATACTAGAAAAAGATTCAAATTAGTCCCCAATATATACATTTATTTACCAACGCCTCCGCACGAGCAGGATGTGACACAGGGTCAATTTCTTAAGCGGAGTTCAACAGGTTTGAATTCAGAGTTTTCCTTCTCCTAGACCGGTTGACTAACCAAGGGTAAAGAGCCCAGTCTGCCCTACTATTTATCCATAGCTGGAGGGAGAATAGGATTCATACCTTTCCCAAGGTATTAGCGCAAAGTGAAATTACAATTAGTCCCCAATATATGGTGTTGCCTGATTGATCCCCTGCTGTCAGGTCAGATAGTTAATCCCTTATTTTTACAATAATCAGACCATGTGACCTTTAGGCACCCCTTTTGATCTCGATTCAAAGGACATGTTTTTCATTTACACCGTCAATATCCGGTTGTTTGTTAAGGATTAGTTTTATAACTTAAAAATAAAAAAACTCTAAAATCATCTGTTAACAAACAACCGGATATTGACGGTGTAAATGAAAAACATGTCTTTCTGAATCGAGATCAAAAAGGGGTGCCTAAAGGTCATATTGTCCCAATAATCTGTTTTCTGAAGAAATTTTTTTTCTTTAATTTTTCTTCTTTTTAGCATTCATCGCACACTTTTGATCTTGGGATGTTGGAATTTCAGTAATTTTCTTTTACCAACATTCAATATTTTATAGTGTTTCTGCAGCGCGAGGAGAGACTTACATTGTGGAGCAAAGTGGGTGCGAACCTGTCTCATTTGTAGTATGAGTGGAAATTAAAAATATGGGCTGCCTTGGCATTAAAATTTAAATACGCGCAATCTCGAAGCAAAGAGACATGGGGAAAGAAATCTGCACGTATGCAAATTTTTTTCAGATCGTCGTACATAAAACGAGACGCAACTGAGAAGGGAGCGAGATACTTCGAGCGATGGATGAGTCGTATGTGGAGAACTACTAGAAGATTTTTGCGGATGAGAAAGGGTAATTTTCACCTTTAGTTCATTTCAGATAATGCGCACGCACAATTTTATGCTAGGAATTTAGCCAACTGACTTTCACTTTGAACAAGCTGGTAGCCATTTTGAAGTTTCCGTGCAAAAATAACAAATCTTAGAAACTTTTTGAAAACAATACAACTGCATGCTTTAACACAAAAATATCATAAAATGTCTTCTTAATAACAATTAAGTTCATTTCAGATAATGCGCATGCACAATTTTATGCTAGGAATTAGCCAACTAAAGGTGAAAATTACCAAACACAAAATTTACACAGGATTCAGAACAAACACAAGGACATGTTCACCACAAAATAAGCTTGCATTAGGGGAAATTAAATTAAAAACAAACTTATTTTCAGTGAATATTCTCAATAAATAGCATAAAATGTTATTAGATCAGGGGTCACCAAACTATTGGCTCGCAGGCCATATCAGGCCCGCCACACAGGACTTGAATTTAATTGCTAATGTTGCTTTTATATACTGAGGTTTTCACGGCACCAAATCGATATATGTGTATACCCTTTCTTAAATTCTTACTTGCTTCTATATCTTGGACATCTATTCTTCTGGCCGGCTTTGGTTCTATCTTCTAACATCTTGCGTCTGGAGTTTGTTATGGGACTTCAGTCTGTTTTCTGTTAGGGATCACTCCTTATCAGAAGCCCTGTGTCATTGTTAGTTTTAGGTAATAAACACAAGACTTCAATTTACGTTGATATTACTTTATTTCAAATCCCCAACCCAGACACCTGCGCAGTGAGAATTACATCTTAGGAGCTCGGCTTCTAATTTCTAACTGCAAACGGGGACTCTGAAAAAGGTCCATGTGACTTCACATATTTGGCGGGCTTCTGTAATTTTCCATAGAAGGACCATGGTATGAAACGGGTATCCCTCAGAATTACAGGGATTGACAATAATCTTATGCAACCGCACAGATTATGTAACACTTACTAACATTTAAAGCAATTCTCTTGATTGGATGTAGCAATTCCAAACCAAACATTGACGATATCTTGAAAAGGCAAAACCTCAGTTTACAAATCTCACTAACCTTTCTGCTAATGTTGCATTCTTTGATAATGTTTTGAAATAAATATGTTGGTTAGATTTATTTTTATGCATCTTACGCCACTCATCCATGATATAACAAGGAAAGATAAATGTTTGTTTACATCCTTTCTCAGAGTATTGAACACAATGATAATGGGCCTGCACTCGTTATTTTTCAATTATCCGGTCTGCTGTAAAAAAAGTTTGGTTACCTGGTTGGGCTAATAATATAAATTAATTTTAGTTATCTTGTCTTGAATCTGGTGAGGCATGGGCTGGGAAAAAAGTTATATTATGTAGTTCTAACGTTCACGCTCAGAATTGCGGAGACATGGAATAAATTGCTGCGTCTGTTGTAGCTGCCGAAGCACTGAGTCTTTCAAAGCTCCATGCTTCCTCTAGTCCACCGACACTATACCTGATGCCACTCTCCACATCATATGCACACACGCGCACACATACACAGCATATTACTACTGTAAACTGTTCATGTTCCTGACAACTAATACATTTTCGTGTGTACTTGACATGAGACTTTGATGGTTGTGGTGCACCTGAGCACTGTACACATAAATTTCATTATTTTATAATATACACCCTTACACTTAACAGCAGGATGTGACACAAGGTTTGAATTCAGAGTTTTTTCTCCTTGGCTGGTTGCCATACCAAGGCTTAAAAGCCCTCTAAAAAAGAGGCTTTTTTTTCTTTTTTCTTTTTTGTTGAAATAAATAATTTTTAAACACATCTATTTGATTTAATGGCAATAAGGGATACTTCACACTTCACAGATTTCCAGAACTGAGTCTCACCATTAGACACAGTTTAGTTTCATACCCAGGATATATATATATATATATATATTCTGAATATCTGGTGGATTAGGCGGGGGAAAAAAAAGGAGAAAAAAGAAAAAAAAAAACAGAAGGAAAAGAAAAGAAAGAAAAGAAAGAAAGAAGAAAAGAAGAAAGAAAAAAAAAGAAAAACAGAGGGAAAAAGAAAAGAAAGAAAGAAAAGAAAGAAAAGAACAGTAAGAAGAATAGAGATGGAGGAAAAAAAAATAAGAAAAACAGAAGGAAAAGAAAGAAAGAAAGAAAGAAAGAAAGAAAGAAAAACAGAGGGAAAAAAAGAAAGAAAGAAAGAAAGAACAGAGGGAAAAGAAAGAAAGAAAGAAAGAAAGTGGGTCAGTAAGGAAAGAATAGAGATGGAGGGAAAAGAAAATAAGAAAAACAGAAGAAAGAAAGAAAAAGAAAAAAGAAAGAAAGAAAAGAAAAGAAAGAAAAGAAAAAAAAGAAAGAAAGAAAGAAAAAGAAAGAAAGAAAAGAAAGAAAGAACAGAGGGAAAGAAAGAAAGAAAGAAAGAAGGTGTGGGTCAGTAAGGAAAGAATAGAGATGGCGGGGAAAGAAATAAGAAAAAAGAAAGAAAAAGAAAGAAAGAAAGAAAGAAAGAAAAGAAAGAAAGAAAGAAAGAAAAGAAAGAAAAAAGAAAGAACAGAAGAAAAGAAAGAAAGAAAGAAAAAGAGAAAGAAAGAAGAAAAGAAAGAAGAAAGAAAGAAGAAAGAAGGTGTGGGTCAGTAAGGAAAAAAATAGAGATGGCGGGAAAAGAAAATAAGAAAGAACAGAAAAAGAAAGAAAGAAAGAAAAGAAAGAAAGAAAGAAAGAAAGAAAGAAAGAAAAAGAAAGAAGAAAGAACAGAGGGAAAAGAAAGAAAGAAAGAGAAAGAAGGTGTGGGTCAGTAAGGAAAGAATAGAGATGGAGGGAAAAAAAAATAAGAAAAAACAAGAAGGAAAAGAAAGAAAGAAAGAAAGAAAGAAAGAAAGAAAGAAAGAACAGAGGGAAAAGAAAGAAAGAAAGAAAGAACAGAGGGAAAAGAAAGAAAGAAAGAAAGAAGGTGTGGGTCAGTAAGGAAAGAATAGAGATGGGGAAAAGAAAATAGAAAAAACAGAAGAAAAGAAAGAAAGAAAGAAAGAAAGAAAGAACAAGGGAAAGAAAGAAAGAAAGAAAGAAAGAGGAAAGAAAAAGAAAGAAGAAGTCAGTAAGGAAAGAATTAAAGAAAGAAAGAAAGAAAGAAAGAAAGAAAGAAAGAACAGGAAGAGAGAAAGAAAGAAAGAAGAAGGAAAGAAAGAAAGAAAGTAAGTAAGAAAGAACAGGGGTGGAGAGAAAAGAAAGAAAGAAAGAAAGAAAGAAAAAAAAAGAACAGAGACGGTGAGAAAATAAATAAATAAAGAAAGAAACAAAGAAGGTGTGGGTCAGTAAGAAAAAAACAGAGATGGAAAAAAAAGAAAAAAAACAAACAAAGAATGAAAGAAAGAAGGCGTTGATCAGAAAGAAGAACAGAGATGGAGGGAAAAGAAAGAAAGAAAGAAAGAAAGAAAGAAAGAAAGAAAGAAGGTGTATGTCAGAAAGGAAAGAACAGAAATTGATAGAAAAAATGATTAAAAAATAAAACAAAATGATAAAGGATAAAACATAATAAAATGAAAGAAAAGAAAAGAAAAAATACAAACAAGAAAAATAATAAAAATAAACAACAAGAATATATAAAGAATTAAGGATAATACAAATATAGAGAATTATTATTATAGTAGTAGTACAAAATAAAAAACACCCTCCGGGCGATGTAAAAATAGATTTTTGAAACATATTGCCTGATATAAAAAGTAAAAAATTCAATGTCAGCAAGTTTGTACCCTAAGTAAGTAAAATCATCAAATTCATTTAAGGATTAAAAAATAAAACAATTTGAAATGTAAACTTTAAATGTGTATTAAAATAAAACAAACTATATATAGATATATAATACCAGTCATGTATTTATTAAAGCTTGTTTTAAAAAACAATGAGGACTGTCTAATGTTGCATGTTCAAATTTTGAGTATATTTATTCTATGTTATGTGACGTAAGCAGTGACATAATTTTTGTTACAGACAAAAAACTGGAAGCGAATCTCCATTATTAATAGATTATTATTACTCCTTTTGAGTTTTTCACATCAGCGTTAATTGATGGTATTTCACTGGAGTCTGAGTGACAACAAGTCTCCTTGGTGTCCAGCACTCTTCTGAGTATTCTAACCGATTGCAGCAGTGCAGTAGTCTGGATGGTCTCAATTCTTCCTCTGATTTCCAGATCCTCCAGTCTTTTTTCCAAGGTTATTGGGACCGTTCCAAGTGCACCAACTACAATTGGTATCACTTTCACTCTCATATTCCACAGCTTTTTCAATTCTCTGGCAAGTCCAGGTATTTATCCATCTTTTCATTTTCCTTCAGCTTCACCCTGTGATCTGCTGGAACAGCAAAGTCCACCAGTTGACACGTTCTCTTTTTTTTTTGTTAATCAACACTAGGTCTGGTCCCCTGGCTGGGATTGAGTGATTCGTCTTTATCTCAAAGTCCCAGAGAATTTTTTGCGTTTCATTCTCAAGAACAGATTCTGGTTTATGCATATACCATTTTGTTGTATGGTCAAAATTTAATTTTTTGCATAATTCCCAGCGGATGACCTTCTCAACCCAGTCATGCCTAGCTTTGTATTCCCATTGTGCTAGTTTGCTACATTCACTTAATAAATGGTTTACGGTCTCATCTCTGTCACCGCACAGTCTACATTTACTGTTTTGTTGTGTCTTATCAATTTTTGCTTTGATATAATTTGTTATTAAGGCATTATTTTGTGCAGCAATTATTAGTGATTCAGTTTCTCTCTTGAGGTTTCCTCTTCTTAACCATGTCCAAGTCTTTTTATGTGCAACCTCTCCAATTTGTTTTTTGAAGTGCCCATATAATTGCTTTTCTTTTTCTGTTTGTCCATATATTACATCTGCTGTTGTTGGCAGCCATAAGTAATCTTTCTTTGCTCTTTTTTGTGTATTCTTTGAGTCCTTCGATTGTGGCCTCTACACAGTCCATTATTATTATTATTATTATTATTATTATTATTCTATATATAAACATAGATAAAAGATTTATTTTTAACTTTCTAAATCCCAGGCAATGCCAGGTAGCTCTGCTAGTTAATTATAATTTCCTTTGATATATGATAGTCTTATAGTATGAATAGAATAAGATATGAATGCATGTTTGAATGATACAACCTGTCATCACCTCAGATAAATAATGGACCATTCCATTTCGATTGTGAGGGAATAAGCCAAATAAACAAGCCAAAGAGAAAGGGAGATAAATTTGTTTTTATGCATACCATTTCTCTTATGTTTTTACATACAGATTCCATGAAAATCAATCATTCAATCATAATTTTAGATGGATATGCCATTAAAATCACCCAATCAATCATGATTTTAGATGGATATGCCATTAAAATCAACAAATCAAACATAATTTTAGATGGATATGCCATTAAAATCAACCAATCATGATTTGCTACTGCCTGAAACTATAGTCGAGGATTTTAACCCATTCGGTATTAAAACATATATTTAGCTCTTTTTATTGAACACTTTTTAAACCGATTTTAATTAATCCAGAAGCAAATATATTTATTTGCTTCGTGGATTGGCAATTAACTGTTTTATATATATATATATATATATATATATATATATATATATATATATATATTCAATGTTCATCTATTAAGAAAAGAACTAGGGAAAAGAAAGAAAGAAACTAATGTATTCAAATTATTTTAAAACTTAAAAAGACAAAATAATAATTGAAATAATAAACAAAATAATCAAAGTGTTTTTTTTTAAGGGTTATGGTCCCATCTATGGGTCAAAAAGATCCATATGCAAGTTAATGTAAATTATTTCTCCCAGTTTATTGGTGCACATGAAGTTAATGATAAATCTAATAGGAAAATTATTTCTACCAATTTATTAATACACATCTATTGATAATGGAGATTGTCTGTATTTCTGTAAGAAAAACTACATCATAGCTCTACGTCACAGCTTACATCACAATATTCTTATGCTATATACACCCAAAATTTGAGTAAGCAATTTTAAAAATTGTTTTTTTACTCTCGTCCCTTTTTTTTACAGTAACAAGAAGTTAACTAAAAATTTTACAAATAAATAAATACCTACGATTTTGTGGAAAATTGAAATGGAAAATATTCAAAATAATTGTTTGATTATTACATGCATGCAACATTTTATTTGAGAGGGACGGGGCTCAGTTTTCATTTCAAATTGTTCTTTTTTTTTTACTCCTTTATTAAATATGAGGATTTGTCTTACTTATACAAACCCTCTGACATTGAATTTTTAACTCCCACCCTCTCAGGCAATGTCTTTCAAAAATTAATTTTTACGATGCCCGGAGGGTGTTTTGTTGCTAGTAAAGTTAATGAATTATCTATCAATTTATCAACACTTAAGAAAAAGAATTTGGTTTAAAAAACAATTTTGTTAGAAAAAAATATCTAAGAGAATTAGTTTAAAAAAGATCAGGTAAAATAAATTGATTAAAAATAATTTGGTTAAAAAATTTAGTTTTGTTTAAAAAATTTTTAAATAAAAAATAATTTGGTTAAGAAAAAATACTTTAAAAAATAATACACATGGAGTTAATCAAATAATATATAAAAAATATGTTTTGTAATTTGCTTGAAGCATTGTGTTTATATTGGTTTGGTGTTTGATTTTGAAGGCTATCACAACGCAAGTGTAAAGAAAAATAAGGTAACTATGGTGTTGTTTGTTAACCTCTAATTTATTCTTAATATCTTGAAATATTAATATTATCACAATGCAAGTGTAAAGAAAATAAGGTAAATATGGTGTTGTTTGTTAACCTCTAATATATTCTTAATATCTTGAAATATTAAGAATAAATTAGAGGTTAACAAACAACACCATAGTTACCTTATTTTTCTTTACACTTGCATTGTGATAGCTTTCAAAACTAACTATCAAACCAATATAAAAAACAAAGGTTCCCGAGTCCGACAAGAAATACCTGAAGAAGGCTGGAGGGTATATCAGCCGAAACGTTGTACAAATAACAATGAAGATGGGGACAATAGTACGAATAATGCAGATAATACTAATCTTCAAGCCTCATCTCAAACATTCAGAGAAATAATAAAAAACAAAATTTAGCATCAAATAACCCACAAGGGTTAAAAAGCTGTTAAACACCAACCAACTAACCAAAAATGAAAGGGTTTTATAAAATAAATAACTCACTAACATTAAAAAAAAAAAAGGTTATAAAATCAAAAAGATTTGAAAATGAAACCACTTACCTTTCATGATTATTATTTAAAGAATGAAAAAATTATTTCACTTTGTATCAATCTCCCTTACGTGATGAATTACCATAGATGTAATCCAATCTCAGAGCAACATCAATACTTACATATACATATAGATAGTAAAATTGTTTTGTTTTATTTGTGTGTAATTCTTTTTTGTTAGATATCAAAGATTGATGAATCAAAAAATGTTTTCTCATTAATCACATAAAATTCAATAAAAAAAAAACAAAATCATATACACATATATATTTTGGTGTCTTAAAATGAACAATTAATTATATCATTTAGTTTCAACTTCTATTTCTTAAATTAAATTTGGTTTTAAATTTTATATGTATTAATATAATTTTAACTTTTCTTAAAATTAAAATTTGGTTTTAAATTTTTATATTTTTCCTTTCGTATTCTTTCCAAAGCAGAAACTTTTGTTTTCTTAAAAATTAAAATTTGGTTTTAAATTTTTATATTTTCCTTTTGTATTCTTTCCAAAGCAGAAACACTTTTGTTTCTTAAAAATTAAAATTTGGTTTTAAATTTTATATTTTTCCTTTTGTATTCTTTCCCAAGCAGAAACTTTTGTTTTCTTAAAAATTAAAATTTGGTTTTAAATTTTTATATTTTTCCTTTTGTATTCTTTCCAAAGCAGAAACTTTTGTTTTCTTAAAAATTAAAATTTGGTTTTAAATTTTTGGTTTAAATTTTCACTTCATCTGCCTTGCAATGTAGGAAATGTTCGCAATTTCTCGAGTATTTCTGATCCAATCTTAAAAATATTTATCTGGTTAGAAAGAAAAGAAAATAATTTTTTAAATATGTAATTTCCATGTTTTTATCCATTGAATTGTTTTTTTATGGCGATTTAAATGGTATTTTACTTCAAACAGCTGAAAATAGGAAATTTGAATTTTTTTCCAAGGCTAAATTTTACTTGTTTGTTTGTCTCACAAAATAAAAGAGGGTAATCTTTATCAATATTCTTAAAATTGTACACTTAATTAGAATACACCTTAAACTTTTTCAAGGAGTTCATTTTCTTCTTCTTGGACCTTTGGAAGTAAAACTACTACTAATGAAAGTTGATGCAGATTCCTTCAAAAAGTATAAGATGAGAAAAAAAAGAACTATATCCTAAATAGAAGATAATCTCAGAATCATTTTTATATTTTTCCTTTTGTATTCTTTCCAAAGCAGAAACTTTTGTTTTCTTAAAAATCAAAATTTGGTTTTTAAATTTTTGGTTTAAATTTTCACTTCATCTGCCTTGCAAGTGTAGGAAATACTGTTCTTTTAAAATACTGACCACGACAGAAAGTGTAAAAGATTGATTTTTTCAAAGGAAATTTTAGTTTGCTTCTGAGCATGTCACAAGTGGGAACTGGCTCATAAAGGTGTCACAACAGTAATTGGTATAGCATTTTTTTTGTAATTATTTATTAAAAGCTTAAATGCATTATTTGTAGAGGAGATATAACTCTCAATATTATAGATAGCATTTATAAAGTATTACAATTCCTAAAAGGTCACAGTATTACAACTCCTATAAAATCAAAGTATTACAACTCCTCAGAAATTAATGTATTACAATTCTTGCAAAGTGAAAGTATTACACTTCCTGTAAAATCAAAGTTTTATAATTCCTAAAAAATCAAAGTATTACAATTCCTGTAAAATCCAAGTATTACAACTCCTCTAAAATTAAGGTTTTACAACTCCTGTAAAACCCAAGTATTATAATTCCTGTAAAATCAAAGTATGCAACTCCTCTAAGATTAAAGTATTCCAATTCCTGTTAAATCAAAGTATTACTATGCCTGTAAAATCCAAGTAATAAGTATCTCAAACATCCAGAGAAAAAAAGGGCTATTAAAAATGATCCACCACTTTAGATATCAACCATTAAAAAAAAGAAATAAAATTTAACCCACATTGCTTTAATGACTTCATTCTATCTAAATCTATAATTTTTAATCGGAAAACTTTTCCCCTGTATATAAAACTATAAGTGGCTACCCGGCGTTGCCTGGGTAGAGGCGTAGGAGTAAAAAAGGTAATCTCATAGATCCATTATTGTTGAATCGAGATTTAGATCTCACAGGATGCCCCATTAAAATCCTTATGTATAAAAGACCTTGCATTGATCCAGTCACTCTGAAAAGAAAAATTAATGTCTCCTATTTAAAATTCTAAATAAATAAAAAATTCCATACTTTCTCGTTTAAATTTTATGTTTTAATTATCTTCACAAATATAAATTAAATATTCTTTATTTTTGTTCAAAAAGCAAGATCTGGTGATAGTCAATGTGTATATGCATTTACTTTGTCGTTAATTATTTTATTTTCTCAGTTTCCTCCAGACATACATACACACAAACTGCCCTTTATATATGTATAGATTATCTAATCAATATGCAGTCAACCATGTTGTCTATTTTTAACATAATGAAATTATTTTCATTCCGTCAATAATTATATAAGACTGGGACATTGCCAATTTAGTGAGTTTAAAACAATTTTTTTTTTTTTCTTATAGAAATGTAATGACCAACTATAATTCTATATTTTTACCCACTTATCTGGCTCATGTATAAACTCACTTTGCTTGCTAGACAGATTTAAATGGCTGATAGAATATATATATTTATCAAATCCACTATGGGTAGGATGTGATACGAGGTTGCAAATGGGGCACCCATCAAACTTGCTATTCAATAGTAATGGATTTGTGAGATTACCTTGCTAACCATAACACCACAATGGGAAGCCATTATTATCCAATGTGTTTGCAATACAATAGATATGAACAATTTTGAGATAGATAGATATGAACTATATGAGATAGATAGATAGATAGATAGATAGATATGAATAATCTGAGATGGATAAATAGATAGATAGATAGATAGATAGAGACTGAGATAGATATGAACAATATGAGATAGATAGATAGATAGATAGATATGAACTATATGAGCTAGATAGATGGATAGATAGATATGAACAATCTGAGATGGATAAATAGATAGATAGATAGATAGATAGATACAGACTGAGATAAATATGAACAATATGAGATAGATAGATAGATAATATGAAAATCTGAGATGGATAGATAGATAGATAGATCGATAGATAGATAGATATGAACAATTTGAGATAGATAGATAGATAGATAGATAGATAGATATGAACAATTTGAGATAGATAGATAGATAGATATGAACAAATTGAGATAGATAGATAGGATACGACACAAGGTTGCAAGTATTGGGCATCCAACAAACTAGCTATTCAATAGTAATAGATCTGCGAGACTACCTTGCTAACTATAACAATATGATGAGAAGCCCTTATTATCCAACCTGTTTGCCATGGGTAGGATGTGACTCAAGGTTGCAAATATGGTGCATTCCTCAGTAGTATTCCTATTCAGTAGTAATGGATCTGCAAGACTACCTTGCTAGACGGGTGGTCAGAATTTGATATGCCGTAAAACAAAACAAACCAAAACAAACCTTGGTGGATGCTTTACCAATTGAGTTAAACCAGCCTCATACTGTCCAAGTAACACAGAAAATTTAGGACCATATTACCTTTAGGCACCCCATTTTGATCTCGATTAAGAAAGGACATGTTTATCATTTACACCGTCATATCCGGTTGTTTGTTAGGGGTTAGGGTTAGGGGTTAGTTTTATAATTTTAAAAAAATCTAAAAATCGTCTGTTAAAACAACCGGATATTGACGGTGTAAATGAAAAACATGTCCTTTCTTAATCGACATCAAAAAGGGGTGCCTAAAGGTCATATGGTCCAAAATTTACTTGTAAATGATTCATCTATACATATATAAAGGGCAGTTGTGTGTATATGTATGTCCGGAGGAAACTTTGAAAATAAAACAATTAACGACAAAATAAATATATATACACATTAAATATCACCAGGACTTGGTTTTTGAGCAAAAATAATGAAGGTTTGATTTATATTTGTGAAGATAAATAAAAAAAATAAGATTTAAATGATAGCTGGATCAATCCAAAGTCTTCTTTTTACATAAGGATTTTAATGGGGCATCCTGCGAGGATCTAATTTGTGAGTCAGTAATAATGGATCTGCGAGACTAAATTTTTTTGCTATCCCCTACCCAGGCGATGCCGGGTAGCCACTTCTAGTACATATATAAAGGGCAGTTGTGTGTATATGTATGTCCGGAGGAAACTTTGAAAATAAAACAATTAACGACAAAGTAAATATATATACACATTAAATATCATCAGGGCTTGGTTTTTGAGCAAGAATAATAGAGATTTGATTTATATTCGTGAAGATAATTAAAAAATAATATTTAAATGATAACAGCATGGACTTCTCTTTTCATTTAATATTTTAGATAGTAGACATTAACATTTCTTTTCAGAGTAGCTGGATCAATGCAAGGCCTTTTTTTTTTATATAGGGATTTAAATGGGGCATCCTACGAGGATTCAACTCACGATTCAGTAATAATGGATCTGCGGGACTAACTTTTAAAAAATCCACCTCTACCCTGGCGACGCCAGCTAGCCGCTGCTAGGTTGTTTTTTATATATGTAAGAAGCTTAGCTTATAAAATAAGAGCAGTCAACCATTGAAATTCACATTGGTCAGGAGACTTGAATATAAACTCTATTGTTATACATTCTTTTCAGATGTAAGGCTTGTATAAAGGATTGGTATTTGATAATACTTGTAAACCATTAAGAAATTCTTTCATTATGGAACAAATACCTCAAGGAAAAGTTTTGTGGGAAAATAAGATAAAATAAAATAAATAAATGAAATAACAATAAAGAATTTCTACTAATGACCACTAGAGGGTGTTGTCACAGTGTTGCATAGTATACTTGTGGATGTACCTGCCCCTCGGAGTGGTCCAGACAAGCCCAGGGCGATAGGTGCAAAACATGCGTTGATCCCGTTGGCATTTCCCACTTAAGGGATGGTGCCTCAGGCACTGGGCAATAAATCCAGCCTTGCTCTTTTAAATCAAGGGGGCAGGTTGTTACATAATTATTAGATTCCTAACACTTATGTACCATTAGTGTAGAAACCAAAATGGCTGTTATAATTTGCAGCTGGCAGCCTTGAAGGATTGAGTGACTCGGCTTGACCTCAGCAGACAAGGGCATCTCCTTTCCCTGATTGAGATATGCATACAGTGTTTGGTGACCGCATGTGAATTTCCTATCACCTTCTTACTCTTTTCCTGAGTTCATTAATAAACACGTTCATCTAACTAAAGGTGTTACATAATTGTTAGTACCCTAACACTTATTTACAGTAATGTAGAAACCAAAATGGCTGTTATAATTTGCAGCCGGGGGCCTTAAAGGATTGAGTGACTCGGCTTGACCTCAATCTGATCCTCCTTCTGGGGGATACCATGAGAATCGGAGGAGAAGACCCTCTTCCGGTTTAGATTAGAAAGAGAGTTTAGTCAGTATCGGCCAAACCATGAAGGTGGTAAGTTGTGTTAAGCGCACGGCCGACTCAATAAGCGCAGGTAGTCAACATCAAGTAATGTTAACAGCATTGATCCGAGTAGGCTATACCCCCAGGCAATACCTGTGCTGTATACTCTCTTTACTTCTATTATTCTTCTGCTCATCTTTTGTATCTTACGTTCTTCTTCTAGCGTCTGGACTTCGTATTGGGGACTTCGCGTCTGGTCATCCATTGGGGATTTCTCTTTATCAGAAGCCCTGTGTCATTGGTAGTTTTTAGATAATAATCCAAGATTTCGATTTGCTTTAGATCATATTTTATTCCGAAATCCCCACCAGACTACCTGCGCAGATTAAGTCGGCCGTGCGCTTAACACGACTTACCACTATCGTGGTTTGGCCGATACTGATACTAAACTCTCTTTCTAATCTAAACCGGAAGAGGGTCTTCTCCACCGATTCTCACAGTATCCCCCAGAAGGAGGATCAGACTAAGGTCAAGCCGAGTCACTCAATTCTTCAAGGCCGCCGGCTGCAAATTATAACAGCCATTTTGGTTTCTACACTAATGGTACATAAGTGTTAGGAATTTAATAATTATGTAACAACCTGCCCCCTTGATTTAAAAGAGCAAGGCTGGATTTATTGCCCAGTGCCTGAGACACCATCCCTTAAGGGTGAAATTCCAATGGGATCAACGCATGTTTTGCATCTACCGCCCATAAATCTGGGCTTGTCGGTGGGCCCACATAAAAATATCCTTGTGTCACACCCCCATACATGGGATGAGCGGTAAATACTCTTATCTTATGTTATATTAATACTCATGTTCCTTATTTGTACGTCCGTTATCATCTTGCAACACCCTCTGGTTAAAAATGAGGCTGTCCAAATCACCCAAGAGGATATGCAAAAATGTAAATCCTGATTATCTTATTGCTTATCTGTAATATTCTTATTTCTTATGAGTGTCGTCACCTCAGCTAAATAATGGACCATTCCGTTTTTATTATAAAGAAAGAAAGGGCATGCTACACAGAAAAAATATGATAAGAAAGAAAGAAAGAAAGAAGAGGAAAGATAGAGAGAGGGTGAGCATGCAGAACTGATAACGCTAATCTGTTTCAATCAAACATAATGAAAAGATGAAAAAAGGAAAGAAAGAAGAAAAAAGCGTGTGAGAGAGTTAAATCAAGATTATTATACTTTTTACATATTGAACTATTTTGCAATAGATCTTAAATAAACATATGAAACGTTAAATTATAATACTGTGGTATATCCATAGGTGCTGCTAATATCTATTAATAATGGAGATTCGCTTCCGGTTTGTCTGTAACAAAAACTACGTCACTGCTTACGTCACTATACCCGAAATCGTCATAACATAGAATAAATACACTCAAAATTTGAGCATGCAACACTAGACAATCCTCATTGTTTTTAAAACAAGTTTTAATAGATACAGCCCCAGTATCATATATTTATATATAGTTTGTTTTATTTTAATAGATATTCAAAGTTAATAGAACTTAGTTTCGATTTCAAATTGTTTTACTTTTTTTTACTCCTTTAATAAATTTGATGATTTCTTGATTTATGGTTCAAACTCTCCGACATTTAATTTCTAACTTCCACCTACTCAAGCAATATCTTTCAAAAATTTATTTTTACATCGCCCGGAGGGTGTTTTTTTTTTTTTTTGCTAGTATATATAATACACTAAACATTAAGTTGATTGCAACCATAGTTTTACATTTGAAGATCATGTTCCATGAAAAACTCTAGTGTTATATTTAAAAAATACCTTTTTAGCTGCTCTTTTCTTACATTAACCACTTTTAGCTTTCATTATAAAATCATTAATCGTATTGCCTTTCATTTTCTTTCACGTGTTTAGCTCAGTTGGAAGAGTGTTCGACTGGGAACCTCAAGGTTCCTGGTTTGATACCGGCCCTCGCCAACTTAGCGTACGAGTAGTCGAGGGATCTGTGCAGTTAGGTGAGGAGCTGTTGGTAGGTGTGGTGCTCCACCTCAGACGCTAAAACAATCTCATTGGTCTAGCGCTAATGAAAAGGGGATAGACTCCCTAGCTGTCCCGATGACTTACTTTAAAAATTAAAGAAAAATTGTTTTTAAATAATTGGAATAGATCACTAAGTAGGCCTGAGCCTATTCTAGTAGTGATTAGGTTTGAATTCAGAGTTTTTCTTCTACGAGACTGGTTTCCTAACCAAGGTTAAAAAGCCCAGTCTGCCTTACTGGAGGGAGGATAGTTGGATTCATACCTTTCCCAAGGGTATTAATGCAATGGGAACTGTGGCTTTTGTCCAAGAATTGAACTCGGGTCGACGAGTCCACATCCCACGACTCTAACCAGTACACCACTGTGCATCCCTTATACTTACATACGTATAGGAAATAGAAATCATTTATTTGCTCCAGTATCTAAAAAAAATCGCACTGCCCTCCCCTATTTCTCAAAAAAAAAAAATGAATATTTAAAGATGAAAAAAAAAAGGAAAATATCAATTTCAGTTCAAATGGTTAATTCAATGTTAATACTGATTTGTCAACTGATTTGAAATAAAGTTTGAAATTTAAAAAAAATCCTATAGATTAAATATACACAGCTGTTATAACAATATTCTTTTTGATTTATGGTAACTTTCAGTTTGTCTTCAATTAAAAGAAGAAATTTTATTCCTAAATACTCCAGTTAGTCACCATATGGCACATGATAGCTTCTTCTTTTCTTTTTTTTCTCACTTTGCAAAATGATTTACTTACGTAGGAATCATAGCCTGTCTCCTTAACGTAAGAGGCACAAAATCACCTGCACCATACATTATATAACGAGGGTAGTCAAGAGAAACATAGAAGGGAAGAAAGTAATATACAGAGAGTAAAGTAAGAGATTGGTCAGTTTTTTGACTTAATTGCAAATTACGACTAATTAGAACCAATCAAAACAGAATTTTTTTCCAAACATAATTCAACCATAAAAGTAGGGAATAATTCAGTATAATTTTCATGTCATTAAACTAAACAGTAAAAAAAGCCTTTAGGAAGCAAAAGTTGATTAACTCAAATTTAGTATAATAATAGATATATATATTATCATTATTATTATATTAAAGCTGAGAGAATCAATGTTTGTCTCCTAAAGGTTGTTTTACTGTTTAGTTTAATGACACAAAAGTTATACTAAATTATTCATTAGTTTTAGGATTGAGTTATGTTTGAAAAAATTCCATTTTAATTGGTTCTAATTCCTCGTAATTTGCAATTAAGTCAAAAACTGACCTGCCCATTACTTATCATCTGTCTATCAATTTCCCCAACCCCTCTATATATATCTTCATTCTCCATTCATTGAAAGGTAAGTTCAATAAATAAATACTTGCCTTTGTCTGCCTGAAATAGGATCTAAAACAGAATAAAAAGCAGTTGTTCCATATATACAGTGTGTTCGGGATAAATTTGACTGCTTCATAAGGAAAAAGAAAAGGGCTTGGTAACTACACAATTTAATGGATTTTAAAGAAATTCAACAGGTACGGAAATTACACTACTGTCAATAAGTTTCACTCAAAATAACCGCCATTAGCGTCGATCACAGCTTCAATCCTGCTCCGGAACCTGGAGCAAGCTGATGTTACAGTTTCCCTGGAAAAGGTTTCAAAAACTACCTTAATTCTGTAGATTAACTGGTCTTTTGTAGTACTGGCACGGTGATTGGTGTCTTTCTCAACAGCGCCACATATATAATAATCCATGGGGTTAAGATCTGGGTAGTTTGGATGACAAAGATCGGGACTGGTGATCTCTCTCT
>CM042160.1:2776694-2816694 GCA_023376005.1 Doryteuthis pealeii
TTAGAGAAGAATGCGGTCACATATAGATGTTACGCAGATTTTTGAAACTTTAAGTAAGAGGTAAAAGATAGACATAACTCTGCCTTGAAATGATGATTTAAGGTTTTAATGGCATGTAACCGCTGCCTAATTGTGGCGTCGATCCAGCCTGGGTGTAACGATCAAATGAGCTTTAATCGTTTCATCCTTGTGGTGGTCGATGATTCATATTTAATATATGTGCTTGTTTTTTTCTTTGAGCATTTTTTAGGAATTTTTTTTTTGGTCGGGCGTCACAGTTTACTAGAGAGTAATTTGTATTGGCCGGGTAGCTATTTATGTCAGTTCTAGGGAATTGCCAGATATTTACTCGCTAAAATGAAACTACGAACAGCCCTTTTTCATCCCTCCGGTTGTTGGTAACGCGCGTGTAATATGGAGTATTATGTATACACGGACCTATTGTAGTTACACCCCTTTGTTATGGGACTCATTGATTTTATGACATGTGGCAATTTAGTATGCTCTTAGGTTTTAATTCATTTAAACGGCTTTGTGATGTGGTACTTACAGATAAAAAAAAAAATTTATGTCGATTTTTTAACAGCTTTTTTAAAAAACTCAATATTTTTTTCCTCTATTTAGAAATCGCACTCACGCGCTCAATGTGTTTGTTCACCCACAAGGCAAGTTTTGGATAAACTACGGATCTGGCGGTGGTGGATGTCCTGGGATGTATACGGTGATAGATGAGGGTGATATCTTCTCAGTCATCTTCCCTATGCAGAACATTCGGACATGAACTGAACATACAATCATAATATTAGTGTATAAACGTCATACTGCCAGGGGAGCTAACTCCGGCTTCTCGGCTTTCACGCGGCAGAGATGACAAACTGTGACTTCTACATACAAGAAAACAGTTGGCGTCCTCTTACGTTCTATAACTATGCGACAGAGGGCTTTTGATCCCTTGAGCATTCTAATCATAAAATGATATCCTATTGATTATTTTATTATGTATACAACCGAAGAGTGACCAATATCTCAAGAAATGCAGTCATCTCCTTTATTCTATTTGATCTTTTGATATGATCAATTTCATAAAGTGTGCTCATACTACTACACCAAAAATTGCTTGTCTTACTGAGAATTAGATCCGGATTCAGATATTTCCTAAAGATAGAAAGGTTATTGAGTCGACTGTATTTCTTTTTTGGTGTCTGTTGAGGGGTTAAAATACGATGACGATAAATTTTATATATTGCTACACACTCGAGCCGGCGGTAGGTGATTCTTATTCTCTGGTCTTTTGTCTATTGTTTATCATTTTTTCATTTAATTAAAATCATTTGTGATTTTTCCTCGATTTATCACGCCAAGCAACTGCATATTTGCTGTTTAGTGGTTGCTTTGTTAAACATTTTGGTTTTTGGAGTTCATTTGTGTTCTGCAGTCCGGGAATAGTTAGGCAATAAATGATTAAGTAAATTTATGGTAGATAATAAAATAGTAGAGATTAAATGGATATCCATATAGAAATTGTCTAGATAATAATCAACATGTACACTATAATGCTAATTGGACACCTGTTCTCTTATTTTGGATTATAGTGATCTTGGTTATCCCTCGCTACGGAATCTGGAGAGGGTATAGTCAACTGGCAGTTTAGCGTATTGTAAGGGTAGCTTTTGGAGTCAAGTGCAAGTGTAATAGGATGCGCAGCACGTGTAGGCTTGAATTTAGCTGTATTTAAAGTTATTCGCATATTTGTCTAAAAAACAAAAATAGCTACGATATATCAGAATATATTGCATGTGGAGAGAAAATTTACAGGTATAAGCAATATATAGTTTTAGGCTTCGCGACCAGTTTAGCAAGAATTCTCATGACATAAAGGGCATATGTATTATTGTCGAGTGTTATATTAAAAATAACGGGCAAATCTCCAACCTCTATACCTTAAGCTCTATTTTAGTAATTTTCTGATATTATATATGATCTCTCATGTAAAGTTATGATATAATTCTTTGTATATTTATTCTTTGAATTGGGCTATAACAGCTTATGACTGAATTGCATTTTTTGAAATTGAATATATGTGAAAAATAATTAGTTTCAATAAATTACCTACTACTTATATCTATAAATATGCTCTTACTGAGGTAGGACACATTCAAACCGGGTAGGCCACATTCTATAACAGAATCAAAAAGGCCACATACTATAACAATTAAAAAGGTAGGCCACATACTATACAATTAAAAAGGTAGGCCACATACTATAATAGCACCGAATCATCTGTAGATTAATACTCGTGTTCCTTAAAGATACGATCGTTATCATCTTGCAACACCCTCTGGTTAAAAATGAGACCGCCCAAATCGTCCAAGATGAAAGGCAAAAATCTAAATTCTAATTATTTGATGTTGCTTATCCACCGAAATCTTATTTCTTATGAGTGTTGTCACCTCAGCTAAATAATGGACCATTCTGTTTTTATCATAAAGAAAGGGAAGAAGAAGGACATGCTACACATAAAAATATAATAAGAAAGAAAAAAAGAAAGAGAGTAGGTGAAAGATAGAGAGAGAGAGGTGTGAGCGCGCGGAAGCGATAATGCTAATCTGTTTCAATCGAACATAAAAGATGAAAAGAAGGAGAGAAAGAAAGAGAGAGAGAGAGAGAGAGAGAGAGAGAGAGAGAGAGAGAGAGAGAGAGAGAGAGAGAGAGATCAAGGGCCGATTTAGCTCAGTCGGTTAATTGTTTACAGAAGATTTTTATATTTTTTTTAAATTATAAAACTAACCCCTAACCCTAACCCTAACCCCTAACAAACAACCGGATTTTGACGGTGTAAATGAGAAAAGTGTCCTTGTGAGTCGAGATCGCGGAAGGGGTGCCTAAAGCTCATATGGTCCGAATAATTATATCAGAAGATTTTTATGTGTTCCAATGCGAGAGCTTTTTAGTAAAAGAACCATGAATACAGAATTTTGCTAAAAAATATCAATAAAGAAATTGACCCCGTCGTAAAAACCTGGACTGTTTTACTTATTTTTCAAGATAACGGTGAGTAATTTTTCCCAATCGGATAATTTGATCCTTGAATTAACTGTTTTTCTTTGTAACAACTGTTTCTGTTCGTTATTTCTTTTTTTGCGAGATTTTTAAAAAAAATTAAAAATATTTACGTTTCTTCCTTCAATATGGCCTAAAGTGATCATATGACCTATTTTGGTGGTACCTAATAATAGTGATAGACTTTTTTTTAAGGGTGGTGTCAGGTTTTCCTTTCAAGGAATCAAGGTAGCTAAGTGGGAGTGTCTATTTGACAGGAGAGCGAGCTACAACGAGTGGGTGGTACTCTAAGCTAAATAATAAATTCTATTGACAGTGGTTGGTCATAAGATAGGAATTATTGGGGATAAATAATGACATCCCTCGCAAGCAGGATTTATATAATCGACTGTGGACAAAACGAAAGCAATAGAGAAAAATAGTTAGTGAGCATGCGCAAAGGAAACGTGTGGCGTATTAAAAAAAAAAAAGGCTTCATTTCCTTTTTTTCATTTGCTCACAGTCGATGGGCTGAGTTTGCACAAAGGTGTCAAAATTAGAGTGACCCAGTGTTGAGTATCTGACCGTCATCTTTGGTTCCAGTTGTAGTAAATAAGTAAGCTGGTGTTATAGTATTCTTTGTAAGTCCGACGTCCAAGAGAATCCAAATAGCAATGAGCCAAGGTTAAGAATCAGACCTCTATAAATACACCAACAGCAGCAGCAGCACTGCCAGTGATTGGACAGTAGGAATCTTTCTCAGGTCACGTGATAGCCAACGAGTCTATATTTAAAAGTAGGCGTCTGTCACACGCCTTTATCCAAAATATTCCAACACCCAGAAAAAACAGAACCCACAAATTTAGTAATAAAACTGTTAATTCTAACTATGGGGGTCTAGGATTAGGGTTAGGTTTTGGGATTAGGGTTAGGATTAGTGTATACCGGTGACCCAGAAAAAACAGAACCCACAAATTTTGTTATAAAACTTAATTTTAACTAGGGGGGTTTAAGGTTAGCAGTTAGGGTTAGGGGTTGGGTAAGGGTTGGGGTTTAAGGTTAGTTTAATGGGAAAATAAATAAATAAATAATTTGGGTTCTGTTTTTTCTGGGTCACCCTAATTTTGACACCTTTGTGCAAGTTCAGCCAGTCGATGTCATATTTAGCAAGCTCATCTGCTGATTATTATATGATCGAATGTACCGAATTTGATCTTCACGGCACCTCACAACTGTGGTCTTATGTCAAGCTCAACTAAGTTTAGTAAATATAGCGTCCACTTTTTCTTCATATATATATATATATATATATATATGAATAAGATATAATGAAAAAACAAAAGATGTTTACAACTGAAATAGGCTCATCAGGAGAGAAGTGTGCAAACCGTTTCGGGGCCAAATCTCTCGACGGTTTAAAAAAAAAAACGTTTCGGGGCCAAATCTCTCGACGGTTTAAAAAAAAAACGGTTTTTGTTGATGACCACCACGTGCGGTCGATACATTATAATGCGAAAGGGTCCTCATATTAGTTGAGGATGGTCCGGTGTTGCTTTTTAAAACCGTCGAGAGATTTGGCCCCGAAACGGTTTGCACACTTCTCTCCTGATGAGCCTATTTCTGTTGTAAACATCTTTTGTTTTTTCATTATATCTTATTCATACTGTCGGATTAATTTCCATTTTATTTTCACACACACACACACACACACACACACACACACACACACACACACACACACACACTCACACACACATATATATATATATATGTGTGTGTGTGTGTGTGTGTGATAGCGAATGTGGTTATCAGACAAAGAGAGGCTGCTGGCATCACCAAGTGCCGTTGACTCTGTCTACACAATCCTAACTCAGATCTACATATGCCCTACATATACATATATCACAGTTATTATTTATAGATATACCAAAGAGCATTATATATATATATATATATATATATATATATATATATATATATATCATATATCATAATACATATTCATATATGTGATATATATATATATATATATATATATATATATATATATATATATATAGCACACTTTATTAATATGTATACATTAAAAGAAGGCACACTTTTAAACACATTAAATCTGTGACTTTTCCTGACCTTTGTGCTTGAATTCTTTGGCTTGAGGAAACCGAGAAAAAAAAAGTTATGGCATATGCACTTGACACAAAGTCTTGAAAAAGCGAAAACGGTTTTTTTCTTTCTTTAGGAAATAATGCAACGCCATGAACACTGCCACCATCAGAGCATCTTCCTGGTGTTAACAAGAATGAATCACAGATCTTAATTCTGTGGTCAACAATGCAACCCCCAACCAACCCCCTCACTACCACCACCTTCTACAAGACAGCACACAGCATCCTTGTAGTTTCCGTTTAGTCTTTTCTAAGTTCGTAAAAGTATATATATATATATTTACCAACCCCTCCGCACGAGCAGGATGCGACACAAGGTCAATTTCTTAAGCGGAGTTCAACAGGTTTTGAATTCAGAGTTTTCCTTCTCCTAGACCGGTTGCCTAACCAAAGTTAAAGAGCCCAGTCTGCCCTACTATTTATCCATAGCTGGAGAAGGAAAACTGAATTCAAACCTGTTAAACGTCACTTAATAAATTGACCTTGTGTCACACCCTGCTCATGCGGAGGCGTTGGTTATTTATGGTGCGTGTTCACAGGGTTTCCTTTTTAACCCCGTTATATTTGGCAGTCGCACTGAAAAGGAATTAAGGAAAGAAAAGGAAGAGGCAAAGATAAGGGGTAGTTTTAGAATTCAGATTTTATTCACGGGTCATAGCCACCACGTGGAAAAGAAATTTCTTCTTTGTGGTCGGAAATGGTCCTTTTTCCTGTACACACTCGGGGGGTTCTTCCGGTCTGAAGGCACATGGGAGATTATTTTGTTTATTTTAATTTTATTTTAATCTCCACAAACTCCCCCGTCTTTAAGTGTATAATTCGTATAAAAATTTAGGTTTGATTGATTGATTGATTTTAACGGCATGTAAACCCGCCCAACAGGGTGGGGGTCCAGTGGCTTCGGTCCTGGATCTTTACAAGTTAATAGCGTCGATCCCAGGGGGCTATCCCCCCAGGCAATACCTGCCCCCTCGATTTAAAGGGGCAGGGCTAGGTTTATTGCCCAGCGCCTGAGGCGCCCCCCTTGAGGGGGAATGCCGACGGGATCGACGCAATTGTTCACCTACCACCCATGAGCTTTGGTTTGTGGGTGGTCCCACGTTAATAGGGCCTAACCCGTACGAGGTAAATACAATGTAAACCTGTCTAGGGTTATTTTATGCTCAGAGGTTATGATTGATTAATTGATTTTAACGACATGTCAACCTGTCTAGGGTTATTTTATGCCTAGAGGTTTTGATTGATTGGTTGATTGGTTGATTTTAATGGCATGACAACCCGTCTAGGGTTATTTTATGCCTAGAGGTTATGATTGAATTATTGGTTGATTTTAACGGCATGTCAACCCGTCTAGGTCTCTTTTCACTTATGAAAAATCAACCGAAATGTGTTCCTTTCTTTTTTTAAAGTAGTAATTTATTTCAAACTAGAATCGGCTACCCGGCATTGCTTGGGTAGAGAGGGGATAATAAAAAGTTATTCTCGCAGATCCATTGATTGTTTTGGTCTTACATAATTGATTTATGTTTTAATCACGAACGCAACTAATGACTTTCCCTTCTCTTACTATTCAAATCCTAATTTTTAAATATCTTTCCAGATATAAATAAAATGTTCATTATTTTTGCTCAAAAAGCAAGACCTGGAGATAGAGAGAATGTATATGTATATTTACTTTGTCATTAATTGTTTTATTTTCATGGTTTCTTCCGGACATACGTACATACACACAACTGCCCTTTATATATGTATAGATAGATTATGGGTCTAATTCATTTTATGACATTTTGGTTTGGTTTGATTTCTTTGTTCTAATGACATATCAACCCTCGTGGGTTATTGTTATAGGTGATATATACCCTATAGACTAATGGAATGCGCCGACGGTTACTATAAGTAACAGGGACAATTATGGCTTGAGAGTAAGCCAATGCGAGTCAGCTCATAACTCTATTGTCGTACGATTTTCCCACTTCTCTGTACTGTAATTGTCTACTTTTTGTTAATACATTTTCCTACATTTGTTACCCGTCATTTTGTTCTTATTTTACCCCTTAAAACCCCACAACAGTTATTTAATGCCAAAACCAGCTTTGTAGAAGAACAGTACGATACTATTTCTCTGAATTTTTTAGATGAAGCTTGATAATTTAGATTATTTGGATTGTTCGGACTATTGTCCTCCTTTTTACTATTATCTACACAACATTTCGGTCGATGAGGCTGAAGAAGGCCGGAGGGCACATAGACATATGGAGTAAGGTTTAGTTCGTTCATACTTGAACGAAAAAGGAAAGATACAAAGGCAGAAGGTGGCTTTATGACTTAGGCTTTATTGACCAGGTTATAGTCGCCTGTAGCAAGGGAATACCCCCTGGCTAGTATATGCCACTAGACCGAGTTAAGGCCCGACTCGAAAAATGGCCGAGAGCTTCTTTTGGGGGTCGGGGGACAGTCCTTTTTGTCGGACATGCGCAGAGAGTTCTTCCAGTGAAGGCCCCATGAAAGTTTTTTTTTTTTTTTTTTTTTTTTTAAATTCTAATTTTATTTTCGTTTTATTTTAATCCCCACAGACATAGTGTAAAGTAAAGTCATCGGGGCGGCCTAATGTCGGTATCAGCCAATCAGCGAGGGAGTCTATCCCCTTTTCACTAGCGCTAGACCAAAGATATTATCTTAGCGTCTGAGGTGGAGCGCTACACCTACCATCAGCTCCTTACTTTACCCGCACAGATCCCTGTGCTACTCATACGCTGAGTCGGCGAGGACCGGTATCGTACTAGGAACCTTGTGGTTTCTAACCGAACGCTCTACCGACTGAGCTAACCCAAAGATGGAGTACTGATACTATTTGACGCTTAGCTAGGAGGATAGTATACCTTTCTCAAAATTATGTCCGAAAGTGAACGTAATAACGCGACTGCAGTTCGAACTCGTTTACTACGATGTCGCAGTCCAGCACGTCAGCCACTACGCCATGCGTACTCCCCCCTCTATGATTTGGATAAAATCGTCATGCATAGCATAAAATAAAACAAAATAAAAATAAATAAAACATATAGTTAGATTTTATAAGTCCATATTTCTATTATTAAATATATTTGATGTGACATCAGCAGGAGCTCAGACTCCGCCCACTTCCGCCCAAGGTTTGTTCCCGCTTTTTTAAACCTTGTAAGAAATTTAATCAGTTCGTAATAAACCATTGTTGAATTTACCTCGTGTGTTAACGTCCTTGACATTCTCTTTCCACCTTGTGTGTCCATCTCTCACCTCAATTTTTACCTATTGTAAATACTGTTATTTCATGCATTATTTCCATTATGCAACACTCTGCTGAATATCCAACCTCAACAATAATTATACTAAGCATAAAAAAATAAATAAATCTCCCAGAAGTTCGCAGACCGGAAGAACCCTCTGGGCATGAGCTGAAAAAACCCCGAATTCTTGGCGCTAAAAAGGAATCTCAGGCCTTTTGACTCCAAGACCTTGAAGGAGAAAAACCTATTGACTTTCTCGGGAAAATATATCCCCTTTAGGAAATAGTGTGAATCAATGAATAAAAGTCTTACCCTAAAGTTATACTTATCCTTGTTTCTTTCGCTTCTTTTCCTAAATCCCCTTTCATCTTGCCAGCCCAAGACCTTGAAGGAGAAACACCTATTGACTTGCTCGGAAAAATATCTCCCCTCTAGGAAATAGGTGTGAATCAATGAATAAAAGTCTTACCCTAAAGTTATACATATCTTTGTTTCTTTCGCTTCTTTTCCTAAATTCCCTTTTCAGCTGACCAACCCACAAGAAGGAAGAACCAACTATATTGGGTTTAGGCACGACCACGAACGAGTTTAAACGACATAGAACTGACAACCAACAAATCTGCATAAAAGTCTTCAATCCTAGGATTCACATTTCATTAATGTGACTTTATTTTTTTGTGTTAATTATTTTGCCTAACTAAGATTTTACCGACTCTTCTTGTTGGTAGGGATTAGAGGGAGTAGGTGTTGGGAATTTAATCCCACAGAAAAAAGAGACATACCTTTTTTGTCTTTAGCAGCGCAGTTATTCATTGTGACATATTCCAATTGAGATACCTTCCATTGCATTAACGAGGCAACACATTACGACTGCTTTTCATAACACGAGGTGTTTTATATATTTAAAAAAACAATGACTGAAATTAATAGATCAAAGGGCAAGTAACTCACCCGTACAAAAAAATGGATTAGGGCAGATAACTTCTGACCCTTATTATTATTAGAGTCTGTTAGTGTTAATTTGTACTGACTAAAGTGAATTTCAACAGTAGGAGCCCCCAAAAGGGGTGTTCGGGGTATTACATTAAACTGCATTTGATGGTGAAGCTCCAGTAAGGTAGATCTGGGAGAGTAGAGTACCCCATCAAAGGGGGTAGTAGGGATAGGCAGCTGACGCAGAGCACAGCTTCAACGAGGCAAGAATCGCCCTAGATAGATAAGTTTGAAAAATATTTGTATCAAATAGGAATAGTTGGTTGGTTGGTTGGTTTTTACGGCATGTCAACCCCTGTTGGGTTATTTTATGCCGAATACGTTTTGTTTTATTCATTCTCAGAGATACTGATAGGTACGCGTCCTGTGTCACTGACGCATAAAAATCTAAAAGGACGCAGAAAAATCGTATCCATGCATCCCAGCGTTTTTTTTATTCCTCCACCATTTCCAGCTTACTGTAAATACATTTCAATATTTTCTTGGAAACAAATTACACTGTATGGGGTACAAGGTAGGGATTAGATGGCTTTATTTATTCATAGATAAAAACTCTACAATTTATTAAGAAATTTTAGTTGGGACCCATCAAATTTCTCGGGGACTCATTCAAATCAAATTCTTGCGTCCCAGGATGCACTAAATTAAAAAGCCATCAGCATCACTGCATTCTTGATGGGTATTTGTTTTTTTTTTTTTTTAAAACTCAATTCTTTTTAAAAACGCATTCATCTAAGCTATTTTTCCTATTTATCCCATAGATGGGACCCTAACTGGTGGCCCCATTGGGAGGATTTTTACACATCTGTAGAGGCGCAGTCGGTGTATTTCACAACCCCAGCCGACAGGTCGTAGGTATACTTGATACCATAACTATGTACATTATTTGTATTAAGAATAGTTACTTGAAGCTATAATTGTTTACTAAGGACTATTATTATTAGTTACTTGAAACCATATATATAACTGTTTGCAAACAAATGATTATTATTAAATACAAATAGTTGGTTGGTTGGTTGTTTTGTTTTACGGCATATCAACCCCTTTTCGGAACATTTAATGTCGAATCAATCGTAATTTTTTATCAACAAATGACCCAGGTTGCTTACAATACCTGCTGTTGCTTATGTGGTCACCCAATTAGGTATTGAAGAGGCTTATCGCTGCTTAACTACGGTGATCTAGCAAGAACCGGCATTTTAAACGTGCTTGGCCGTAATGAAAATAGAAATAGTCAAAGTGGTTGAAATTATGTATTATGTCTTAATCTGTGAATGCTTAGATAATTACGTATCTTTAATCAGCGTTTCTTTTTAGTGCCTCAGCTAACTTAATTGTCTTTGTTTATTCATTCTTTATATTAAAAAGAAATGGTCTACTTACCGGTAGGCCCAGCCATGCCAATGAATTATCTTAAAATAATGTCTGAGCCAAGTGAACCTGTTTTTAACACCTACTCTGAATGCTGATTGCCTTTAGCATTAACCAACCAGATGTACAGAAGTCGAGGTCTGCGTTGGCAAAACTTTATTTAAAGCCAGTTGTTCTGTTAGCGTTGTTCAAGACGGGTGGCGCATTAGGGTTTGATAATCTCTAATGGGGTCTAACTGGCGAAGGGGGTATTATGTTGAAAGACCCGACCCCCCAAATAACCAGTTATAATAACATTTCTGACGACGCTACCCAGTGTTGTTTAGTAGTACAAGCGTATCTCAAACAGCGTATACTATTAGTATTAGATATAAATATTTGAAACCATACAATTGTATGCAGATTACTTGTATTAGTTACGATGGTTATCTTCAAGATACGCTCTCCCAATTTTTTAAAGGAATGTTCCCTTAAATTAGTAGCAGGGACCAGCTTTTTACGTCTTTTTGATCTGCCTTTTTTTTTTTTGGAAAATAAACTGGTTTTTCATCTGAATTCTCAAATAAGTTAATAAATTTAATTCATTGTAAAAAAAAGAAAGTTTTCAAATTTTATTATTGACCCCCCCCCCCCCAAAAAGTTCATACTTTTGAAAAATACACAAAATAATTTAATTGATACATATTTATTGAAAAAAATGCCTAAAATAATTTATTGTAAAAAAAGAAAATTATTTCATAATTCTGATAAAAAAAGCTTTATTCTCCGGAAAAAAAAGAAAAAGAAAATAAGAAAAAAAAAAGCAGATCAAAAGAACTATGAGGCTGGCTCTTGCTGTTAATTTGAAAGGAGCGTTCCTTAAAAAAGCTGAAAATTTCGGGAGTGCGTATCTTGAAGAAAACCGAAAAAAAAAAAAAACTCTTAAGAAATAACTACACAAAAAATGTATAATGTACAACGTGATTCCTTTACCTAGTCACTGCCAAAATCTCATCTCATTTTCATTTTAAAAACGAATTAGAATTAATTAAATCGATTATTTAAGGTCAGATTTTTATCTAAGTCGAAAAGTAGTAACATAATGAGCATCAGTAAAAAAGCAAAATTAAATGACATGTGTAATTTACTTTTAATACATTTTAAATAATTAATTTCGCTCAAATATTTTGCAACCTCTAACCTTTTAGGCATAAAATAAACTTAGACAAGTTGACACACCGTTAAATCATATTGAAAAAAAAAAAAAAAAGAAAGTAAAACTACTAACTGTGAAAAAAAAAACTTGTACCAATTTTTTAAAATACGTAAATAAATTTAGAGAGCACTGACAGAAGTCGTCGTAAGACGAAATGATTAAGAAGACACGTGCTCTCAATATATGACTATGCACTAGATGCGGTGCAATCGACTAATATAATTTATTTGTTTCCATAGGCAACAGATATAAAATTATTTCTTAATCTAAAAGCCACCCCCTCCAAACGGAATCCCAACCGGAAATAAATAAAATAAAATTCATTAAAAAGTCGATTACTTCAGAAAAAAAAAAAAAATTAATCAATTTAAAATAAAATAAAAACACCGCTTCCTAAAAATAAATGGAATAAATAGATAAAAATAAATAAATAAAATAAATAATAAATGGTAAATTAAATAGATAGATAAATAAAAATACATTAAATAATAAATAAAAAAAAAAAAATGAAAATAAATAAATAAATAGATAAATAAATAAAAATAAATAAAATATAAAAACTTCTTTCATACTATTTGCACACTTAAATTAAATAATCACGAATGCACGAAAATAAAAAAGTAAGCTTTCAGTAAGTTGCACAGTTAATAAATATTGTAAACAGTAAATTAAATATAACGAAGGTTTTTTTTTTCTATAGATAATTCGAGAAATTATCCTCTACTGTTATTCTACGGCGATTGTTACTCTTCTGGCCATTCGTACATAACAAGAGTCGGTAAACAACAAACGTTGTCACGTATAGTCCAAGCCATTTCCGTCAACAAACATGGCGGCCGCTCTATTCTACTGCTACTAATCATCGGGGACAGCAGGATAATTTTTACCGCCTATTTTGACAGCTCCTACCTAGGATATTTAAAATTGCATAGGTGAAAAATAAGGTAAGGATGTATTTGAATTGTTGTTCGTGCCGTGAAAATGTGAGACATTTTGTTAGTTTTGTTTACTGAGCCTATTTTTTTTTATATGTGTCGTGTCCACTTTCCTCACCCTTAGATTTTTTTAACGATGTCTACATTTTTTTTAAAAGGAGGGGCACATTTTTTCAAGGTATATAAAAACTCTTACGAAAGGTGTTTTCAGCATTCATCAGGTTTCTTCGTTTCTTTTACTATAAGTTCATGATTTGTTTTACTTTATAATCTTTGAATATTCTTTTAAATAACTTTTTACAGCATTTTAACTTGAATATATTTTTTTGAGGTTGTTAAAAAATTCCTTTACTGAAATAAAAAGGTAGATAAAAAAAAAGACTTGCTACAAGTTAAATTGCATGGACAGAAATTATTTTAGGTAAATCAAGGTGGTATTTTTTTGGTAAAAACAGAAAATACATCGCCTTTTAAAGTAACATGATTACATTTCGTTATTTCAACAAACCCATTTATGTATTTAAATAAAATCAAGTTAATTATTATGCAACTATTCAGCTGCAATAATTTTAAATTTCGTTTTTGAAGTAAGTTACTTCAAGTAACCATCGTTTAAATTAAAAATTAATTCCTCTTTTGGTTAAAATATTTACCAAAATCCTCTTTATACATTTTTCTTTTCATCCCTAGTAGCTTTTAAAAAGGTACCTTTTTTTTATTATCGAGATTGAGCACCTCTTTTTATTTAAAACCCCCGAAAGTTGTCACACCTGGGGAGGGAAAAAATGATACATTATGTTCATTTAAGCACCTTTCTTTATGAAATAACTAACTACTATCAAAATATATTAAAACAATCAAATAATGTAACTTAACTTTTAATCTTTCGTTCAAATCAGGTGAGATTTCATAGTCATACCTGGAAGGTAAAAAAAAGGTGAAATATATATTTTTTTGTTTCACTATAGCACCAAAAATACCCGTAAAATAAATTCTTCTTTTTCTTACTTGTTCGTAAACTTTTAAAACAAAAACAAGTAACTTTTTGTACTCTTTTCTTTTGTTTTCTTTTTAATTATTGGGTTGCATTAATTTAAATTAAAACCGTAAACACGTGCACCTGTGTATGTAACTTTATACATAGGGCGTGGTTACAGGTAAAAAAAAGTTTTTTTTTCTTAAACTACACACTATAAATTACTAACACTGTTTAATATTTCAGTATAAACGTTGTGCATATGTTTTTAAAATTAAAAAAAATTAAAACAAATATTATTTCGATTTTTCATTGCTTATTTTCGGTTACCGTTTTCTTTTATTATTGTTCTTGACTTAATTCATATTATTCATACCTGCATTTTTTTTACCTGTAAAAGTGCACGACAAGTCATGTCAATGATTTATTTAACGATGTCGATTGCTCATAAATTAATTTTTGATGAATATATAAGCAACACCTGATTAGTTTTTTTTTTCTTGGTAATTTTCTGGTATAAGTATTATTACTAATAGTATAAGTAATAATATTATTTTTTTGTGCTTTTAAAACTTGAAAATATCTCAGTTCGTTACTTAGTACTTTCGTCATTTTTTTGTTGTTGATTTGATTACTGGGGGATTTTTTTAAAACCATTAATTTAAATCAAATTATTTATTTTCTAGTCTAGTCTCGCAGTAATAAAAGGGTATTTCAACTTTTTTTTAAAGGGATTTATTTTATTTTTGAATTTAAACCCGACAGCATGCAAAATCTAGCTGCATGGTTCGGATTAATTAGTAATAAAAAAAAAAAAGAAAAAGATAAATCAATCAGTTGCTACTACTACTACTGCTTGGATTATGTTGGATTTTACAAATAACCTATTGTTTTTATTATTATTATTATTTTTTTTTTTTTTCAAATGAACGACTTTTTTCATGAAGGAAGTACTTACAGAAGCAGAGGTTTTTATTTAAAATTTTAGTAGGTGCGTTAAACAATCGCTAACATTTAAAGGGCAAGTGATATTTTTCATGAGATGTCCCTATTGATTCGCACCTTCAGTTAATTGTACATCTTTTATTCTTTATTTAAAAAAAAAATCCTTTGATAATGAAAAAAAACAAAACAAAAAAAAAACAACAATTTTTTAATTATAAGTCATTAAAGTCAGAGTGTCTCTTTTAGTTTAATTTAATCTAATCTGATTAAATAAAGTTAATATTTAATTTCAACAATAAATGTGTTTTGTCAGCTAAAACCGATTTAATTCGTTATAAAGTGATCCTGATTTAGATTTACACTTGGGGAAAAATGACACGGTTATTTTAAGTACCTGTGTGTGTGTGTATATATACACATGTGTGTACTACACACAAAAAGGTAGATCTATCTATGCTAAGAGGTATAATGTAACGTTGTCTAGTAAGTTGTTGGAGTTATGTCAGAAATCTGATATCACCAGTCAGCAGTGAGCTGACAAAAAAAGAATAAAAAAAAGCTGTTGATCCTGAAGGCAAAAGGGACAAAAGTATCCGTCACCCACTCATAAATAATTCATAAATATCCAGCCTGGTTTTCTTTTTCTTTTCTTTAAAAAGAAAAAAAGTAAACCAACACAGCGCTTTAGAGAAAAGACAACATTAACATTATTACAAGAACTGTGATAGTTTAGAATAAAATTAAAAAAAAAAAAAGCATTTAGCTCACACTTTTATTAGTTTATTTATTTTTACTCTGGTCCAGGTATGAATTAAAAAGGTTTTTTTTTTCGTTTTTCTTCAATTGTTGAGTGTCGGGTCATTTTTTGTAGCAATAAATTTGATCGATAAGATTATTTACAAAGAAACATCTGGAAGGAAAAGGTATCAACATAAAATAATTGATAATAAGTAATAATAGTATTATTATTTCTATTTAGTCACTACTATAGTAGTAGTAGTAGTAGTATAATAATAATAAAAATAAAATGCACTAAAGGTAACGTAACAAGGGTTCAATTTTTTTACATTTTTATTTTACTTTACATTTTTATTTTATCCGAAGACGTATTTAGGGAAAATTTTGACAGCATTTAATTCTTATGACAACGATTTAAATTATCACATAAAGTTGAATTATTGTTGTCATCGCATTTATTTATCATAGGGTTTGGGGAGGGTAGGATCAGGTGATCATGTCGAAAATTGCAAACTCACCCCCACCTCCTCTTACGTATTCTAAAAGTTTTTGTTTGGGAAAAAATCCGAGAAATTTAAAACAAAGTTGCTGCTGCTGATATTGTTATTATTATTCATTTATTTATTATTGTTTATTTTCAGAGTTAAAATAATAATGTTTAGTTTTGCTAGATTTAAAAAATATTCGTTTATCATTGACTTATTTAAATAAAATAAACTTATTAATTTAATGTGAAAAAATGATTAGGCTACCCTTTTTACACTGTTGATATATATATATATGTGTGTGTGTGTGTGAATATTCGTCTACTAGTTATTTTTGACATTTTCCATATCGTTGATTAAAATAAAAATCTTTGGAATGCGATCTTTTTGAAAGCAAAATTTCATTAAAATTCTCCATTTTTTTTTGTACGAGGTTTCTTTTGAGGCATAACTGCGATGTGTAATTTTTGACAAGCTTTAATAAAATAAACGAAATAAAAAGATTGATCGATAATATATTTAATTACACATTTCCAAATAAGGGTCCTTTGATCATAGGGGTTACATCTCGTTACTAAGGGAGACAAGTAAGGAGAGACACGTGCTCTTGTTTGCTGATGTAACACGTTTTATGTTGCAAGTACTTTTTGTTTTTGTTTTTTGTTTTTAATTAGATTGTCTGTAATTAGTTTGTCTTTAAAAGAATGCTTAAGAAAGCAGAATAGTTTTTGGCATCGTCATCGTATATGGGTGCGTTGGTCTGGGGTACGTTTTATTTGTCTAAATAAAAGAAAACGTTTAAATTACAGCTTTGGAAACGTGAATAAAAGCAAGGCTTAATGTTTAGCACGAGGGTTCCCAACCTTTCCATGCCCCTAATTACCTCTCTTATAATTTTAAGCAGTGAACTCTGAGCTGAAGAAGCTTAAAACTCCAATACCTTTGTTTCAAACAAGGGTCGAAAGAACAAGCCATTTATGAAAAGTAAAAATGAAGAAAAAAAAAATACAAAAGAAAATACAAAAAAAAAAAAATTAAAATCGGAAATTTGGACCAAGACCTCGTCAGTCTCAATTGCCCCCCCCCCCAATCAAATTACCCCTTCTCCTGTGGGGCGTACACCCCACGGTGGGAACCACTGGTTTAGCAGTTTGCAAGAAGAGTTATGCTTATTAATATTATTTGTATCCAAAATTCATTAACCCCCTTTAGAAATATTATTAAATACCCTAATTTAGACTTAGCCGTACAGATACTATTTCTACAGTTAAGTCCAAATTAGGGGTCGACTTGTACATGAGTAGTAGTTTTGTAAGATTGAAATTCAAATACTATGGGAAATAAGAGGAGCATCCATTGACTTAAAATAACCCTTTGAATCTGAGCAGCCGGTATTTGTGCCGCTAATTCAAAGCACGTAAACCTGAGCTGCCGGAATTTCCTCCGTAGATCCTAAAATTCTTCATCGTTTATTGCTAATAAAATGTCATTTTATATATTATATATAATTCTATTATTTTTCCTAATAAAATGTTGTAATTTTATATTTTGTTTATAATTTTATAATATATTAAATTGTCTAAAGAATGTTGTAACCTGTTATTTAAAGGCCTTGTAAAGCGGTTGAATAACAGATGGCAACATTAACAATTTTCAGCTGTTTTTCAAGTCATTAGTCCAGGATTGTGGGAGTTTCAGGGTACTAAGGGTTAAACTAAATACGTTAGTAAATATATAAATACAAAGAAATAAAGTTGAAAATATGATAAATATACGCTCCACACATAGAATCGTAGTTTAAAGAAATTCTGTTTATTTATAAGAATGAGGGCACTTAATTTAGGTTATGGTCATGGTTATTTCTGTCATTTTTACTTTTTTTTTCTTTAATTCAAATTCCTCTCATGGATAATAATACGTAAAAAACACATTTTGTCCTTTTTTTTCTTTTCTCTTTTTTCTTTTTCTCTTTTTTCTCTTTTTTCTTTTTTTCTCTTTTTCTCTCTTTTCTCTTTTTCTCTTTTTTTCTCTTTTTTTTTCTCTTTTTTTCTCTTTTTTTTTTTTTTTCCTCTTTTTTTCCTCTTTTTCCTCTTTTTTCTCTTTTTCCCTCTCTTTTCCTCTCTTTTTCCTCTCTTTTTCTCTTTTTCTCTTCTTTTTTCTCTTTTTTTTCTCTGTTTTTTTTCTCTCTTTTTCTCTGTTTTTTTCTTTTTCTCTCTTTTTCTCTGTTTTTTTCTCTCTTTTTTTCTCTGTTTTTTTCTCTCTCTTTTTCTCTGTTTTTTTTCTCTCTTTTTCTCTGTTTTTTTTTCTCTGTTTTTTCTCTGTTTTTTTTTTTTCTCTGTTTTTCTCTTTTTTTTTTTCTCTGTTTTTTTTCTCTCTTTTTCTGTTTTTTTTTCTCTGTTTTTTTTTTTTTTTTTTCTTTTTTTTTTTCTCTGTTTTTCTCTGTTTTTTTTCTCTTTTTCTCTCTCTTTTCTCTCTCTCTTTTTCTTTTTTTCTCTCTTTTCTCTCTCTTTTTCTTTTTTTTCAAGTTACATTAAAAAACAAAAACATTGTCCTAGGTTTCTGTAATATTTCCACAAATTGTGTCAATTGAAAAAAAAGAAGACTTTTTTTCAACTAGACTGCATTATTACTTTATTTCATCAAATTCACAATGAATTTCACTCGCACTTTAATTTGTTTATTATACTACTTTATTGAGTGCCAATTTGCACTTAAAAATGTATTAAAATGATTATTTAAGGTCAAATATTTGTTTTAGTTGAAAAGTAGTAACATAATGGGCATCAGTAAAAAAAGGGGGGGGGGCAAAATAATATTACACATGTAATTTTTAATACATTTTAAACTTTATATTAGCATCAAAATTTATGAACTCCAACATTGTAAGTGAAGTTAACAAAACAACTTATAACAGCTTCTTAGAAATCAATTACTAAAAACATTAAATGCACTATGAACAGAACAATTACTAACTTGTTGATATTTTATTTAACTGAAATCAAAACAACTTGATACTTGTCTGAAGAGATGGTCCTGAATAGTGCTAAGTATGTGCTGAGGTAGCACATGAGCATTTTTTTTTGTTTATTTATCATTTCTGATTTCTGATAGATCACTGACCACACTTATTGCTTCCCGCACCCCACCCCAAAAGTTTATTCTACCTGTAATGACCATACATTCCAACCAAATGAACAGCTCATAAACAACATTACTTACATTCCTATCAAACCAAATTACTTACATGAAGCCATCAATCATATGGCGAAATTTGTTGACCCAGTTACTCATGCATGTGCTCACTTGAATGCACGTGGAATAACCACAACAATAAAAGAAGAAATTCAAGGCCATGGGAGGGGAGGAGGTTTGCATTCTTCTATGTTACCGTGACATTTAAATGAAAATGTATAAGGCATTATTATGGTCATTGTTACGCACACTTGAGAATATATTGTTGTACATTTCTCTCTATGGTACATTTGGCCTTCACTACTGCATGGAATTACAGCATTCTAACAACTACATTGTCTTGAAAGGTGTGCTTAGCGTAGTGGCTAATGTTGTAGGAAATGTAATCAGCAACCAGGGTTCAAGTCTTGGATGGAGCTGTTTACATTTCATTTCACACTAAGAAGGCATGAACCCATCTGATTCCACTCACCCAGCTATGGATAAATAGTAGGTTTGGTTTCTTTTCTTTGTTTAATGGTATATCAACCTTCATGGGTTATTTAATGCCAAAGCCATTCTTGAACAGAAGTGGTACTATTTAACTGAAGGAGGGATGAGAGGATTCATACCTTTCCCAAAGGTATTAGCCTGAAAGTGAATGCAATAGCGACCCAGATCAGAACACTCATCAGACTTCAATTAAAAAAGTACTTGAGAATTAGCACTTGACCTCAACATATCTCAATCTACAAAGCGTGACTGGTGTTCAAACTCGCTTATTACTGTGTTAGAAATGCTGATAGGGATGTATCCTGCATCCCTGATGCACAAAAATCTAAAAGGACGCAGTAAAATCATATCCATGCATCCCAGTGTTTTTCTTTTTTCTTCCCTCACCATTTCAAGCTAAATGTAAATACATTTCAATAGTTTCTTAGAAATGAATTACACAGGATAGGTTACAAGGTAGGAGTTAGATGGCTTTAATTGTTTCCCCAGATCATAAATAATATATATATACAGAGATGCTGATAGGTACGCATCCTGCGTCCCTGACACACAAAAATTTAAAAAGACACAGTAAAATGATATCCATGCGTTCAGTGTTTTTCTTTTTTCTTCCTTCACCATTTCAAGCTAAATGTAAACACATTTCAATAGTTTCTTAGAAATGAATTACACAGGATAGGTTACAAGGTAGGAGTTAGATGGCTTTAGTTGGGACCCATAAATTAATCTATTATTAATAGATTAATAGGGCTGGGTTAGCTCAGTCGGTAGAGCGTTCGGCTAGAAACCACAAGGTTCCTAGTTCGATAACGGTCCTCGGCGTATGAGTAGCACAGGGATCTGTGTGGTAAAGTAAGGAGCTGATGGTAGGTGTGGCGATCCACCTCAGACGCTAAGATAATCTCCTTGTTCTAGTGCTTAGTGAAAAAGGGATAGACTCCCTCGCTGATTGGCTGATACCGCCATTAGGCCGCCCTGACGACTTTACTTTACTTATTGATAGATTATAATATGAGTCCTGCTCAATTATAATGAACTACAGTTTATGGTAGGATTGCAGTTGTGGAAGAACCACTGTGAGCGGTTTAAAGTAGGTAAAGAGTTAAAGTTCTGAAGTTATTGAAGGAAGTCAGTCAGTCAACAATTGGTTTGAACAATGTGACTGGCCAAGCACAACTGAACCAGTGTCAAGACAACTAGTACTTATGGGAATTCAGAACAGTCCACTCATGCATTTGGGTGATTCCATTCCCTGAGTCCTGATTGGCTGCTTGGTTTGTATGATCCTCTGAGGCTCCATAAATCCTGCCACTTTGCAGTTTGCACCTTCCAGAATCGTATTGGGTTACGACTGCTTGCTGTCTTGTCTTGCCAATTCGACGGTAATTGGACTTAGATTATTCTACAACATTGAAATTTATTGTCTACTAATAAAGCCACACTTAATAGATTCTTAGAACATTAACCACAAAATCTAAAGTTTAAACTTAGACTAAATTTAATTAATATATACTACTTAAAAGAAATGAAAAAAAAACCAAACAAACTTTACTAACCTTTTAAGAACTTTTTGAGGGAATGCATTGGGATATCAAATTCTTAAGTGGAAGTTCAAAATTTTAATTGGTCTTCCACTTGATTTAGAAGGCTGCATTCAAACCATAAATACTACAGGACCCCTACCCCGACCTAAAGACCTGATATTCTACATATTTATTCAACACTTCCATATATATATATATATATATATATATATATATATATATACACTCTTCTCTGAATGGAGCTCTTTATGACGGCCTTTACACACAAAGCGATGTGTGTATTAAAACAGTTAAAATCCCCTTCCCATTCTGTAAGTGAAGACAGCTTAATGGTTAAGGTGCCGGACTGACGCCCAACTGACCGGAGTTCAATTCCGGCTGTAGGTAGCTTACAGAATGTCTAGCCACACTGAAGAGACTTGATAAGTTGAAACACGTGTCTGTGGATGACCCTATATATATATATATATGGAAGTTTATTATACATTGAGCTCTCTTTAGTGATTTAAAGATTCACTGTAATTATACATACTGGATCATACAATAATAATACGGTGTATCTTAGAAATCACATATAGAATCATCCCTCACTACCAAGTTTTGGATACCTCTCATATATATAATATATATATATATGTGTGTGTGAAGAGAAAAATGGAAGTGAATCCGACAGTGAAAAATTTGAAAAAACACAGGTTCAACTAAAATGAGTGATATTTATTCAGTCGACACTGCAGTGTTTCAATCTGTTTAGTAGATCCTCTTCAGGGCTTTTGTTGACATAAGGAAAAGTAAAATTTATCACAGAATAATGAGACTGTGATAATTCCTGCCGATCAGTTTGTTTAAAAATGTTTGAATGGAAAATTAGCGCTCTTAGAATTGTTCGACATTTATGAGACGCTGGGATAAATGGTTTTGAAGATGACACCGAAACATTCTCAATGTTGTGTGTGCGTATGTTTTGAAAGATGACATTGAACAATCTCTTATGTTGTGTACGTGCGTGCATGTTAATAATCAAGCTAAGTTCCAATTACCGTCGAATTGGTAAGACACAGCAACAAGCGGTTGTAACTTAATACAATGCCATCCTATTGCAATTCTACTGCAGAATGACAGGGTATTTATAAAACTCCACAATATCATAGAAATCAAGCAGCCAATCAAAACTCAGGGAATGGAATCACCTAAATGCATGAATGGACTATTCTTTATTTCTATAAATACCAAGTGTCTTGGACACTGCTTCAGTTGTGCTTAGCTAGTTGCTGTTATTCAAACCAACAGTAGACTAACTGACATCAATAGTTTTGAAAGATGACATCGAACAATCTCTTACGATTGAAACACTGCAGCGTCGGCTGAATAAATATCACTCATTTTATTTGAACCTGTGTTTTTTCAAATTTTTCACTATATTACACACACACACACACACACACACACACACACATATATATATATATTTACCAATCCCTCCTCATGAGCACGATGTGACACAAGGTCAATTTTTTAAGCAGAGTTTAACAGGTTGAATTCAGAGTTTTCCTTCTCCTAGACTGGTTACCTAGACATGGTTAAAGAGCCCAGTCTGCCCCGCTATTTACCCATAACTGGAGCAAGAATTGGATTCATATCTTTCGCAAGGGTATTAACGCCATGTGAAATGCAAACAGCTCTGTCCAGGAATTGAACTTGGGTCGACGAGTCCATATAAATAAAACACTTCCATACAAGTAAAAAGAAAAAAAGAAAAAAAAAGAAGGGTACCATTATAGTATGTGGCCTACCTTTTGAATGTGGCCTATGAAATCATGTTTCTCTTATAGTATATGGCCTACCTTTTGAATGTGGCCTATGAAATCATATTTCTCTTATAGTATATGGCCTATCATAAAAAAGCATATAAGGTTATAATAATAACTACTAACCCTAACCCTATTTCAGAATTTTAGAATATTTTAGAATTAAATAGATCTCTGATTCATGTAAATTGTGGATAAATTCTTTTTTAATTATTCTTAATTACTATATTACAGCTTATGACTGAATTGCATTTCATGAAATTGAATATATGTGAAAAATAATTAGTTTCAATAAATTGCCTACTACTTATATCTATAAATGTACTCTTACTGAGGTAGGACACATACTATAATGGCACCAAAAAAAGTATGTCTGTGGAGAGGCCTAGTGTCGGTATCAGCTGTACAGTGAGGGAGTCTATCCTCCTTTTTCGTTTATTCTAGACCAGGGAGTTTTTTTTTTCTGAGGTGAAGTGCCACACTATTGTCAGCTCCCAGATGATTTACTGATTTACAGATTACGCAAAATGTGGTACTTGTGCTGAGTTGGCAAGGACCGGTATTGAACCCAGAACCTTGCGATTCTAAACTTCCATGAATTTGGCATATATTTTTTCAAGCTTCTTTAATCCCCCTCCACCCCCCCCAAAAAAAAAGCAAGTAATTTATGAGGAAGACCGTCCCGATCTCCTGCCTCAAAACTTGCTAACGGTGAGTGGTGAAAAACCAACCCCAGCTACGATTGAAGTCCGTAGCCGAAGCAATAGATAGATATGAAGACGACTAGATTGATAGATAGTTTTTATTTTATTTTATTAAAATATAAAAGAATATCTAAATACTCAGATTTTCTTTCATTCATGTTTGTTTAATGTCTTGTTTTTAGTTTAAATAAGCAAGAATATCTAAATATTTTGATTTTTTTTTTTTTTTTTTTTTTTTTTTTACTTGTAATTGATTGTTGGAAATAAATATTAAAATAAAATGAAAATACCAAAAAAAATAAACCTTTTGGATTTTTTTTATATGTAAGTGAATGTCGAAAAAAACAAAACGCCCCAAGTTGGTTGTTTACTTTCAAGTGACACTGCCTCGGCTACGGACTTCAATCGTAGCTGGGTTGGTTTTTCAGCAATCACCGGTAGCAAGTTTTGAGGCAGGAGACCGGGACGGTCTTCCTCAAAAATTACCAAAAAGCCTTGATTGGGCTGAGACCTATCTATACATATATAATATATTTACCAACCCCTCCGCACGAGCAGGATGTGACACACGGTCAATTTCTTAAGCGGAGTTTTACAGGTTTGAATTCAGAGTTTTCCTTCTCCTAGACCGGTTACCTAGCCAGGGTTAAAGAGCCCAGTCTACCCTGCTATTTACCCATAGCTGGAGGGAGAATTGGATTCATACCTTTCCCAAGGGTATTAGCGCTATGTGAAATTCAAACAGCTTCGTCCAGGAATTGAACTCGGGTCGACGAGTCCATTTCCTATGACTCTAACCATTTGACCACGCACCTCCATCATCTATACATATATAATACATACATACTAACTGCCCTTTATTATATAAGAAGTGGCTTCCTGGCGTTGCCTGGGTAGTGGGGGATGTAAAAAAAATTAGTCTCACGAATCCATTATTATTGAATCGCAAGTTGGATCCTCGTAGTATGCCCCATTAAAATTCCTATGTAAAAACAAAAGACGAGTTGATCCAGCCACTCTGGAAATAAAAATTAAGGGCTGGGTTAGCTCAGTCGGTAGAGTGTTCGGCTAGAAACCATAAGGTTCCTAGTTCGATACCTGCCCTCGCCAACTCAGCGTATGAGTAACACAGGGATCTGTGCGGTAAAGTAAGGAGCTGATGGTAGATATGGCGCTCCACCTCAAACGCTAAAATAATCTCCTTGGTCTAGCGCTAGTGAAAAGGGATAGACTCTCGCTGCATGGCTGATACCGACTTTAGGCCACGCCAACGACTTTACTTACTATTTAAAATATTACCCCCCCCCAAAAAAAAAATCTATGCTATTATCATTTAAATTTTATTTTTTTAGGTATCTTTACTAATATAAATCAAACCTTCATTATTTTTTGCTCAAAAAGCAATATCTGGTGATAGTGAATGTTTATATATATATATATATATATTTACTTTGTCGTTAATTGTTTTATTTTCATAGTTTCCTCCGGACATACATACACACAAACTGCCGTTTATATATGTATAGATATATGTATGTCAGGATGAAACTATGAAAATACAACAATTAATGACAAAGTAAATATATATACACATTAAATATCACCAGGTCTTGCTTTTTGTGCAAAAATTACAAAGATTTGAATTATTTAAAAATAAAGATATTTAAAAATCAAAATATACACACCAGTGTAGGCCGACCAGCAAAAAACTACTTCAGCTCTGTGTGGAATCTGTATGCTGTGTGGAAGACCTGTTAGGGGGCGATGACTGAGAGAGATAGGTGGAGAGAGAGAAGCATGGCTATTTGTGCTGTCATAATGATTAATCAAATAATTATTCAATTCACAATTTTCTGTCTAATATTATATTGATTATTTTATACCTTATGTTTAATCAGGGAGTTAATGACACCAAAATTATTTATTTAGTATCATTAAAGTAGCAACTAAAGGGAAAGAAAAATCAATATTATTTGAGAAAAAAAAAAATTGGGTTATTTCCTATAAGTCTAACATAAACAAAGGGGAACCACTCTTGACTGATAAATTAATTATTTTCCCATTAAACTAACCCTAACCCTGTCTTCTTTTTTCCTAGTAATTTATCAGTCAAGAGTGGTTTCCCTTTGTTAGACTTATAGTTATTTGCTTAGCTTAGCTTAGATATGGCACAAGGCCAGAAGTATGGGGCACCCAGTGAGAATCGAACTCACTAACAATGGTCTGCAAATCTACCTTGCTAACCATTACACCACGTGAGGTGCCCTTTTGTTAGACTTATAGGAAATAACCAAAAATTGTTTTATTTTTTTTAATGAGTGGGACCATGTAAGTTCACTTGTGCGTGAACGCTTTTCAACTTTAACTTTTTTTTTTCCTTTGATTTAAAAAAAAAAAAAAACATTTTTTTTTTTTTTTATCATTAAACATTTCAAGTTTAGTTAATTTAATTCACTAAACTACACGTGTTCCAAAAAAAAAGTAGTTATCTAACTTGATAGTAATCTAAATCGGATCCAGCTTCAAAATAAGGAAGAATCCCATTTATAAAACAGTAGTTCGGAAATCCGGGTAAATTACCCCGGATGAAAATTGTTCTTTGCAATTTCATCTTAATTAAAAAAAAAAAAAAAAAAAAAAAAAAAAAATGTTCCTACATTTTCTTTTAGTTCCCCACCCCTCTCCAGATAGATTGGATTCCAAAGCTCCTGTCTTATACTGCATCTGGTGGTGGCATTCTAGTTCTGGAGGTCTAGGGAATATGGAGTGACCCTTCATTGCCATTACTCCAAATCCACTCGGATCCGGAATGGTAGTACCTGTTAGGGTCCCATCTATGGGTTAAATAGATTAAAAAAATGAGTTAAAAAAATTGAATTCTCCAAAAGCATGAATAAAACAAAACGCTGGGAATGGATTCGTTGAAACTTCGGCGTCTGGCAACTGACCTGGTAAATGCTCATAAGGTCATTAATCATCTTAACAACAGCAACCTTGAGCACCTTTTTGATCTCCATCTCTCCAATACACGCGGGCATGCCTACAAAGTCAGAAAACAGCACTGTTCACGTGACGTTCGGAAACATTTTTTCACGCTCAGAATTGCGGAGACATGGAATAAACTGCCTGTATCTGTTGTAGGCTGCCGGAGCACTGAATCTTTCAAAGCCTCCGTGCTTCCTGTAGTCTGCCGACACTATACCTGATGCCACTCTCCACATACACATGCACACACACACATACATGCATGCATATTACTACTGTAAACTGTTCATGTTCCTGACACTACATTATTCTGTGTACTTGACATGAGACTTTGATGAGTTGTGGTGCCCCTGAGCACTGTACACAATAAATTTCATTATTATTATTGTCATCGGCATAAAATAACCCTAGGGTTGATATGCCACAAAATCCAACCAACCAAAGCTCCTGGGTAATGGCATTCCTGAATGGAGCATGTATTTATCTAACCCTTTTGTCATTGATGGGATGTGGCACAAGGTCAATTTTTAAGCAGAGTACTGCTGGTTTGAATTCAGAGTTTTCCTTCTCCTAGATGGGTTACTTTACCAAAGCTTAAGAACTCAGTCTGCTCTACTGTTTACCCTAAGTTGGGGCAGAAAAGTTGGATTCATGCCTTTCAAAAGGTATGAAACTAAACTGCATCTGATGGTGAGGCTCAAGTTCTGGAAATTGTGGAGTACCCCCTTTAGGCTTAAGATAACCCAAGACGTATTGACATGCTCATTTGACCAATTACTCTGGGTCAGAATGGACCTAGCAGTAATGGCAATTAAGTTCTCCGTTTTCCCTGGCTTCAGAACAGGAGCGTCAACTCTAGATACAATTTGGTGTTGTACTTGGGTCACTCCTTTTTTTTGGTGGGAGGGGGGGGACATATCTTACCCCTCTGCAAAGGTTGCAGTTTGTGTATTCTTAGCCCCACTGACAGGGCAGCTGAGAAATGGGTCTATTCTTAAAATATATGGAAGCCTTTACATGATATTAATGACCTCACTGTCCCTTGCTGTAGTAAAGGATGAAATATTAATTTGACTACTTACATGTAGTTCATGAAAACTGGGAAATGTTCCACATTCCCTTTTTTTTTTCTCGTTGCCAAATCTATGAAGCTATTTGGAGCTTCTTGGTTTCCATGGACAAATCACTTTTTATGTTGTAAGAACTGCCAAGTTGAGGTTCTCTGGTCTGGTTTCATATTCCACTTGTTTATTTATACATTTGTATGTGCAATGCTGGCGTAAATGTTATACAAGGTTATGAGTAAGATGTCCCACGTATGCATTATGTTTATAAATTTTTAGCTTGGTCTGATACAGAGACGTAACTGTTGGGTGTCCAACGAGGATTGAACTCTTGAGACTAATTTGTTATCCATCACTTGCTAGCAGAATGTTGCATATATTGACTATGTAAAAAAAAGGATATAGAAGTAACTTTACAATTATTACCAAGGGCTAAAAATATTTAGTTGAAACCTTACAGATCAGATTGTATCTTTTTGAAATTTGTCTGTCTATCTATCAGTCTATCTATCTATCTGTCAGTCAGTCTATCTATCTATCTGTCAGTCAGTCTATCTATCTATCTGTCAGTCAGTTATCTATCTATCTGTCAGTCAGTCTATCTATCTATCTATCTGTCAGTCTATCTATCTATCTGTCAGTCAGTCTATCTATCTATCTGTCAGTCTCTATCTATCTGTCAGTCAGTCTATCTATCTGTCAGTCTATCTATCTATCTGTCAGTCTCTATCTGTCAGTCAGTCTCTATCTATCTGTCAGTCTATCTATCTATCTGTCAGTCAGTCAGTCTATCTGTCAGTCAGTCTATCTGTCAGTCAGTCTATCTATCTGTCAGTCAGTCTATCTATCTGTCAGTCAGTCTATCTATCTGTCAGTCAGTCAGTCTATCTATCTGTCAGTCAGTCAGTCAGTCTATCTATCTATCTGTCAGTCAGTCTATCTGTCTATCAGTCTGTCTATCTGTCTGTCTATCTGTCTGTCTGTCTATCTGTCTGTCTATCTATCTGTCTATCTATCTGTCTGTCTATCTATCTGTCTGTCTATCTATCTGTCAGTCTATCTATCTATCTGTCAGTCTGTCTGTCTGTCATTCTATCTATTTGTCTATCTATCTATCTATCTGTCTGTCTGTCAGTCTATCTATTTGTCTATCTATCTATCTATCTATCTTGTCTGTCAGTCTATCTGTCTGTCTGTCAGTCTATCTATCTTGTCTGTCAGTCTATCTATCTTGTCTGTCAGTCTATCTATCTTGTCTGTCAGTCTATCTGTTTATTTATGTATCTGTCAGTCTATCTGTTTATCTATGTATCTGTCTATCTATCTATCTATCTATTCATCTATTTATCTGTCAGTCTATCTATCTATCTATCTATCTCTCTATCAGCCTGCCTGTCTGTCAGTCTATCTATCAGTGGAATATATGTATGTGAATAAACAAATAGTTTAAAAACGTTTTTCTTAAATTGAGAATACAGGACAGTAGAGCAGGATTATCATTAAGAATTCTTATTTATTTTGCCAAAATTACTAAATTTTAGAACACTCTGTTGAACACTTGAAGAAATTTATTAAGGGACATTTGTGCTGACACTTTTTTAAAAAGAAAAAATCCTGTAATTGTTGGTGGTCATGGTATGACTATAGAGATTAATGAAATCCTTTTTGTAAGGTGAAAGTATAAGAGGGGTAGATTGACGTCAAGCCCTAGCACTTATATGATTTTCCCAACCCTATTGCCCTTATGGCAATCCCCAACCCTTTTTATCATATGGGTGCTAGAAGGCGGTGGCTGCTGGTGTACATGTCCTGGGAATGACGTTAAACTCTATCTGATGGTGAGGTTCCTGTTTTGGAGGTTTGGGGAATGTGGAGCACCCCTTCATCACCATTGCTCCCTGGTCCACTCTGACCCGGAGTGGTAGTACCTGTTAGGGTCCCATCTATGGGTTAAATAGAAAACATGAGTTTATAAACAAAATTGTATTATCCATTAAAAATGAAATTATTTCAAAACTTTGTTAGCATTAAACATTTTTTTTACCAATAGAAGTATTCGGCATAAAATAACCCAAGGGGTTGACATGCCGTAAAACCCAACCAACCAAACCAAACCAAACTAATTCTTGTGTTGAGAAGACAACAAAGAAAGTAACACTTTCGATGAAATTCTTAATGATATAGTTGATTCACAATAAAGCATTTTTCAAACCCATCTATTGCTTAATGGTCTTATATTTTTTTATTTTTAAAAAATTTTTTTTTTAGGTATAACAACTTACTGAACATTGCACCTACAAAACATTTATCTTAACACATGACTTTGCACCACTATGTAATTGCAATTGATTAGACACCTTTCCCACTTTTCTGTCTGATGATTGTGCACATCACATGAAACACAAATTAACAAACTTCTAGTATTCATAATTTGATATTTTTCTGTGTGGTCGGGGGTCCAGTGGCTTCGGCCCTGGACCTTACAAGCTAACATCGTTGATCCCAGGGGATCATCCCCCCAGGCAACACCTGCCCCCTCGATTTAAAGGGGCAGGGCTGAGTTTATTACCCAGTGCCTGAGGCACCCCCTTGAGGGGGAATGCCACAGATCAATGCATTTTTTGCACCGCCACGGCTTGTGGGTGGTTGCATATTAATAGGGCCTTGAACCTAACCCGTACATGTCGGTTACATGGTAAATATCTACCTTCTTTGCTGTAGTGGTGTCGAGCACTTTTTGTGTACAGTGCTCAGGTGCACCACAACTCATCAAAGTCTCATGTCAAGTACACAGAATAATGTTGTGTCAGGAACATGAACAGTTCACAGTAGTAATATGGATGTATGTGTGTGCATCTGTATGTGGAGAGTGGCATCAGGTATAGTGTTGGTGGACTACAGGAAGCATGGAGGCTTTGAAAGACTCAGTGCTTTGGCAGCCTACAACAGACGCGGGCAGTTTATTCCATGTCTCCGCAACTCTGAGCGTGAAAAAATGTTTCCGAAAGTCACGTGAGCAGTGCTGTTTTCTGACTTTGTAGGCATGCCCACCTGTGTTAGAAAGATGGAGATCAAAAAGGTGCTCAAGGTTGCTGTTGTTAAGATGATACAGTGGAACCTTGACTTACGAGTTTAATTCGTTCCACTCGTAACTTGATTTCCTCACATATCAAATCAATTTTCCCTGTTGAAATAAACTGAAATGCCATTAATCCATTCCAGGTCCTTTTTTAAAACACTAATTTTTTTTCTTCTTTTTGTTACATTTTTTAAAAGTAAAAAAAAAAAATAACACTGTATTGTATATAAACATGATAAAATAGAATGTAATAAATTATATGCTGTAATATGTTTTAACCATTTATTTTTTTTTTTTTTTTAATAAAAGATATTTACTTTGATGTTACAAATTTGGAAACTCGGTTTTTAGTGAACTTATAAACGTAAGCGTATCTGAAGCTCGTTCATACCTCAAATTTTAGCTCAAAAACACAAAGCCAAAAATCGACTGAGTGACAGCTCGTAACTCAGAAAACTCATAAAAATTGGGGCACTCTTAAGTCAAGATGTGTGTGTAATATATATAAAGGTGTGTCATAAAAGTATTGAGATTGAAGCTGTATTTACCAAGATAGAAATGAACAATAAATGTAACGTTAATTTTTCAGAATACAAGGTGTCAAAAAAACTTTTTTGACACACTGTGTGTGTGTGTGTGTGTGTATATGTATGTATGTGTGTGTGTGTGTGTGTATGTGTATATATATATGCTAGGACCATGTAATCCAGTAAAACTTGTCACATGTTACTTGGAGAGGAGATGGGCTCTGCCAAGTTACTCCCACTGACTTGAAAAATGTCATGAAGTGAAATAGCATAACACCCCTAATGACAGTCGATTATGGGAAACCATCCATCCATACATAAAAAAGATTTATTTTTTATTTTATCATTTTGAGAATTTGGATAATATAAATGCTGCCGTTATAGTATGTGGCCTACCTTTTTTATTCTGTTATAGTATGTGGCCTACCCAGTTTGAATGTGTCCTACTTCAGTAAGAGTACATTTATAGATATAAGTAGTAGGCAATTTATTGAAACTAATTATTTTTCACATATATTCAATTTCAAGAAATGCAATTCAGTCATAAGCTGTATATCTTATTATAATGGAGATTGTGGGTTTGTTTGTCTGTAACCGAAACTATATTACTATACAAGTCACAATTCCCTTTGTTATTTACATCACATTTACCATGATTTTATTTTTATTTATACCTCAATTATTAATAAAATTGGTTTACAATGCTTATAATGTTGACCATAACTACATACTATTAACATGTAATTGTATTTATATATACAACAAAATAGAGGTTTACAGTATGAATGGAAAGGCTTATTTGCATATTGATCTTAAAAATTTGATTTTAATAAATATATGCTTAGTATTATTGATTTCTAATTGTTTGATTTATCTTAATGAATATGAGCAAAAATCTCTTAAATAAATCTTAAATAAAATCCCTTAACAAGAAGAAATAACTAATATTATTCTTTACTTCCTATTTTAACTAAACAGTTAAATTAGGAAAATTTATCAATGAAAGACGGGAGTAACGGAAAATGATGGAAGAGTTAGTTTCAAAGTTGTTCTATTTTTCAATCATACCCCCTTTGTTCCAAATCTTTTTATCTACATTCTTATTCAGTTTCATTAGCCTTTCTAATTTAATATGATATTTTATTATATTAAAACTTTAATACTTGCACCCGGAGGGTGCATATATTTGCTAGTAGTAATTAAGAATAATTAAAAAAAGAATTTATCCATAATTTACATGAATCAGATCTATTTAATTCTAAAATATTCTTAGGAGTTATTATTATAACCTTATAATATGCTTTTTATGGTAGGCCACATACTATAAGAGAGACATGATTTCGTAGGCCACATTCAAAAGGTAGGCCACATTCTATAATGGTACCATATAAATTTTGTATTTAGTCAGCTAAAAGTGATTCACTCTTAACTTCCTATACAGCACTTGATTCTCAGTACAGCTAACTTGTTAATAGAAACCACTGGTTTAATACTATTCAAATGTTGATGACTTTAAAGTTGATAACACTATGTAAATAATTTTCTACATTTTTTGTTTCTGGACAGAAAGTGTTATTTTCTAATTGCTTATTATATAAATAATATGAGGGATCTGTTTAAGAATATTAACATGGATGACATTTTATCCTTCTTGAGAGAAATAAAAAATATACTGAAAATTATGAATCGGATGTAAAATACATCCACAAAACTATCTACAAAAATACACCTGTAAATGAAACTTGGGTTATTTCCGATAAGTCTAACATAAACAAAGGGGAGCCACTCTTGACTGATAAATTATTTATTTTCCCATTAAACTAACCCTAAACCCTAATCCCTAACCCCATCTTCTTTTTTCCTATAAGTTCAATAAATAAATATTTTGAACTTTTACAACATAAGCAATTAAGAAATAGCGCATACTATTCAGGAACAAAATTTATGTCACATTGTGTTATAATAATTAGTTTTAGTTAACAAAAATAAAAGAACTTGTTAAACTTATAGACTTTGCTGTTCTAGCAGATCACAAGGTTAAAGTTAAGAAAAGTTAAAAAAATGAATAAATACCTGGATCTTGCCAGAGAGATGAAAAAGTAATGTGACAGTGATACCAATCTTAGATGGAGTCCTTGGAACAATCTTGAAGAATCTGGAAAAGAGATGGTGGGGGAGGAGGAGGCTATAAATCTGTTGAAGAATGATACTGTCCAGGCTACAGCATTGTTGAAATCAGTTAGAATACTTAGGAAAGTTCTATAGACTTGCTGTCACTTGAACTTAAGTGAAACTCAATAGTTATTATTGGTGTGAAGAACTCCTAAAGAGATATAATAATGACATAGTACTCAGTTAAAAAAAACAAAAAACACCTATGGTTATTTCCTATAACTCCAACCTAAAAAAAGGGGAACCACTCTGACTGATAAATTATTTATTTATTTATTGATCTACTAGGAAAAAAGAAGACAGGGTTAGGGTTAGTTTAATGGGAAAATAATGGGTAGATTAATTAACAGATAAAATTCATTCAGAGTGGTTCCCCTTCTTTTTTTTCTTTTTTTTTAGGTTGGAGTTATAGGAAATAAGTTTTTTTTTTCTTTTTTTTCTACCTAATTAGTTTAATGGGAAAATAATGGTAGATTAATTAACAGATAAAATTCATTCAGAGTGGTTTCCCTTTTTTAGGGTGGAGTTATAGGAAATTACCCCACCTATTTTTTTATTTTTTTTATTCTCAAAATCAGTTTTTTTTTTTTCTCCAGAAATTTAAGAAATTATTTTAAAGTGTTTTACTATAAAAGTCCTTATGGTTTTGTTGCATAATTTTATATATATATATATATATATATTATATATTTTTAATTTTTTTTAAAGATTAGTCCAGGGATCTGTGTGGTAAAGTGAGAGCTGATGGTAGGTGTTGCGCTCTGCCTCAGATGCTAAAAAACAATCTCCTTGATTTAGCGCTAGTGAAAAGGGTATAGACTTCCTTGCTGTCTGGCTGATATCAACTTTAGGCCAACCTGACGACTTCATTTTACTTCTAATTGTGGTTTTATGACTATTGCCATGATAGTTGCTACTAATACCATCATCATCAAGTCGTACTAACTGCACGGATCCTCATGACTTCCTATTTTCTAGCACTAGTGAAAAGGGGACATACTCCCTCACTGTCTGGCTGATACTGACTTTAGGCCACCCTGACGATTTACTTAAGGCCATCTGCCAAAAAAAAAAAAAAAAAATTCTACCTAAGATCTTATTGTTAAATCCTGTCTTGCTTACATATATTTTGTAGTCCATCTATGGGTTAAATAGAAAAATGTATTTATAAAAAAATTGTATTATCCATTAAGAATTGATTTATTTCAAAACTTTATTGGCATTAAATGACCCACTGAGGTTGATATGCCGTAAAACAAAACAAAACAAAATATATTTTGTAAAACTCCTGTCCCATAAAATTTAGTACATATAGTGTATGAAATACATATTTAAATACAGTTAGTCGGTAGAGCGTTCGGCTAGAAACCACAAGGTTCCCAGTTCGATACCCGCCCTCGCCAACTCAGCGTTATGAGTAGCACAGGGATCTGTGAGGGTAAACTAAGGAGCTGATGGTAGGTGTGGCGCTTCCACCTCAGACGCTAAAATAATCTCCTTGGTCTAGCGCTAGTGAAAAGGAGATAGACTCCCTCACTGCATGGCTGATACCGACATTAGGCCGCCCCGACGACTTTACTTACTTACTTTATTTACTAAGCTTAGCTTAGATGTGGCACAAGGCCAGAAGTATGGGGCGCCTAATGAGAATCAAACTCACTAATAATAAACAAATCTAGCTTGCTAACCCATGTGAGGTGTATATGCAAATATAACAAATATATGGAGGCATGTGGTGTAATGGTTATCGGCATAGGAAATGGACTTGACGAGGCAGTTTACATTTCATATACCACTAATACCCTTGGGAAAGGTATGAATCCAACTATCATCCCTCCAGCTATGGGTAAATATTAGGACATACTGTGCTCTTTGACCTTGGTTAGGTAACCAGTCTAGAAAAAAAAAAATTCTAAATTCAAACCTGTTAAACTCTGCTTAAGAAATTGACCTTGTGTCACATCCTGCTTGTGCAGAGGTATTAGTAAATATATAACAACTATGGTAGGACAGAGGTAATAAATATTGTATGATAAAACTTAATGTATTTTATGGGAATAAATTTAAATGAATATTAAGTGTTATTCTCTTCAGTAATACATTTTTGGCCATTTAATTATATAGTTATTTACTTAGACACAAAGCTATGATAGTGGGGCATCCAGTGAGGATTGAACTCGCTACACAAGTGATAGTTACTAATCATGTTGATTACATTTTATATGTAGTCAATAATATCCACCTGATTGTATTTATCCTGAGTAAACTGCATCCGGTGGTGAGGCTTCTGTTCTGAAGCTCTGAAGAGATTAGAGTCACTCCTTTGTTGCTATTAATCCAATGTTCGCTCTGATCTGAAGTGGTAGTACCTGTTAGGGTCCCATCAATAGGATATTTTTTTTTACTGTATTGTAGAGACCATAATTGTTGAAGTGACTTTGGCATAAAATAATCCAACGCGGGTTGACATGTAAAATTTGCTAACCAACAACCTGTTTTTAGTATGACCAAAGAAGATGGAGATGAAGTTGCTGGTGGTCGGATTTAGTATTAATTTGCTTTGGCTAGATTAAGTATGGCACAAGGTTATATCTCCTGAGCACTGTTTTATTATAAGAAATATTGTTTGAGATTTCTATGGGTTATTTATTTATTTTTTTTTGCCATATATTTTAGTGGAATAGTTGCCTTGTATTTTATATTGATTTTTTTTTTTTTTTTTTTTTTTTTTTTTTTTTTCCTTTTTTTGTTGTTGTTGCTTCTTTCGTGTTGCTGTTTACATAGATATTCCTCTATAGCCGCAGTGACCAGTGTAGTGTCACTTAATATACTAATACTGTTCAAACCAGCATCTCTGTGTGTATGTGTGTCTCTTTCTCTCTCTCCCTCTCTCTTTATTTCCTCTCTCTCCTCTTTTTTATTTATCATCCTCGTGTGTAAGGCAAGGCTGGATCCATTTGGTCCTGTCGTCAACATGAGCTTGCCTGAACGCTGTTCCAGCCTGTCTGCTGGCCAATTCAACAGGTTGCTGCTGCTGCTGCTGCTTGCTCATCTTCGTTCCAACTATTCCCTTCATCATTCACTTTCCTTTTTTTCTTTCTTTTCTTCTTCTTCCTCTCTCTTTCTCTTTCTCGGCTGGTTTTATGCTTGCAGTATATCCACACAGTATTTTAGCATCGAGGCACGCACATGTACAATGACAGGGATTCTCATCTCTTCTGCTGTGTGGCCAACATGAAGGTATATTTAACAGCAATTTCTTGTTTTTCTCTTGTCACTAAACAATACTGTTACTACTGCAGCTTGCCTCTTTCTTGTTTAGATCTCAATTTCTTGCTATGATCTTAGAATAGTTGTAGCCCTGCATATCAACCGGCCAAGCCCAGCTCGTTACTACCAGGAAAAAAAAAATAGGTTCAGGCATTCTTTTAAAAACGGCCAGTGCCGAGCATAAAATGGTTGTGCATAATTCTTTAGCACGAGTCTCTTCGGCAACCAAAGGATTGTGCCAGTGCTTACTTGAAAGATTTATTTGTTTATTTGTGGCTTGTAACCCGAAAGATGCAAGGCTTGGAAAACGAGAAACTGTTGCTATTGTCTGAGGGGGTGAGAATCCGTAGCGCTTCCTGAGAGTGAAAGCACAAAAAAAAAAAAAAAAAAAAAAAAAAAATGGTCTTATATTTTTTTCATTGCTTTAAAAAAAATTTTTTTAATATTCTTTAACACTTTACCTACCAAATTCCCCCCAGGGTTGTGCCAAATTTTCTTGGTATTTTTTGTTTTTTTTATTTTACCTGTATGATGGGATCTTTCAAAGTTCACTATTTATAAAAGTACTTATGGTTTTGTTGCTTAACTGAAATTCAGGATAGTAGTTTTTAAAATTTTTTTATATCTTTTTTATTCATTTATTTATTTATTTTTTTGTATGAGTAGCCCAGGGATCTGTGTGGTAAAGTGAGGAGCTGATGGTAGGTGTTGCGCTCCGTCTCAGACACCCCAAAACAATGTCCTTGATCGAGCGCTAGTGAAAAAAGATATTTCAAAGTTCACTATCTACTCCTCAATTATAATGAACTAACCATCAGTTTTTGTACTCTGCTTGGGTGTGGTATGCGTAGAAACAGAGAGCTGCTGTGAGTGGCTTAAGGTGAGCAAATAGTTAAATACCTAAAAGTTAACTCTTTGCCTACCAAATTTCCCTGGTAATTTTTTTTACCTGTACGATGGGATATTTCAAATTTTACTATCTATTTGCCTCAGAACTCATTCTATTCATTGAAACTCCTATCATTATTGTAATCTGAATCCTTCTGCTCAATTATAATAAACTAACCATCAGTTTTTGTTCTTTGCTTGAATGTGGTGGGAGAACTGCTGTAAGTGGTTTAAAGTAGGCAAAGAGTTGAGGTATGCTATTCAACCCATATACTTGAATAATAAAGATATACAATTTTAGAAAAGAAGATGCATGCACGTACACATGTACGGTGTGTGTATCACACATGTTCGGCTGGTAGGATATCGCACAAATGGCATGAGAGAAAATTTATTATTAGAAAGTTAAGCTATATTCTTTTTTTTATCATTTATGCTTATAAAATGTTTAATTTTGTATCCAATAATTATTGTTTAAATGACATTCGGTAAAATTCTAGTGGTGATAATTTTATGGCAATGATTTGTTTTTTTTTTAATATAAAGTAATAGAAAGTTGAATGTAACCATTTAAGGAGTGTTTGAATGTGTGTGTGTGTGTGTGTGTATGTGTGTATATATATATATATATATATATATATATATATATATATATATATAAAGAAATTTGAAAAAACAAGTGTTCCAAAAATAATTTTATAAAGATTCTTTTTTTTATATCCTGTCATCTATAAAACATCCATCAATTTCTTCACCCCATAATACATCCTGATGAGGGTTTGAAGAAACCGAAACGTTTAAGCGTTGATAAATAAATTCATCTTATTTTTGGAACATTTGTTTTTTCAAATTTAATATTGTCTGATTTATTTCCATATTTACTCCCATATATATATATATATATATATATATATATATATATATATATATATATATATATATATATATATATATATAACTCATTTGGAATTAATGTTGTGTGTGTAGTTTCAGGAAAAATACTTCTCATATGAAGTGTTTATAATAGATTTTGTAAAGAAGACGATTTAGTGTATATATGTATATAAACTGTTGGGTGTGTGTGTTGAAAGGATAAATAAAAAATGTTGAATGGATAAAATTGATTTAATTTTAGTTATTGATGTGTGTATGTGTGTCTATATATAATATATATATATATATATATATATATAAACTGATGTGTATGCATGTGTGTGTGTGTGTGTGTGTGTGTGTATATATATGTGAATATATATGTGTATGTATATATAGTGAAAAGGGATATTTCAAAGTTCACTATTCCTCAATTATAATGAATTAACCATCAGTTTTTGTACTCTGCTTGGGTGTGGTATGCATAGAAACATAGAGCTGCTGTGAGTGGTTTAAAGTAAGGAAAGAGTTTAAAACCTACCAAATTTGTGTTGTGATTGATGTTGTGTATGTATGTATGTATGTATTTGCTCTACTTAGGTATTGAGCACTTTTTACTTATTAGCTTTAGTCTCCTGGCAGTTTTATATGAATATATATATCTTTATATATATATATATATATATATATATATATGCATATAAATTGTTTTTTCTTTTGGCCAAAATATTGTACCAATAGATTATCTTTTGTTGGTACGATTATCTTGGTCTTTTCTTTTTTCCAAAAATTTTTTTTCTCCCCGGTTAATGTTTGGTAGTATACTTTTACAATCAAACTATTTGTTGGGTTTTTTCTCACCGCAAGGATTTACCAATAAGTTTGGTATATTAAATTATATAATGTATATAAACTGATATGTTTGATTTTGTTTGTGTAAAATGATCAATTTATTGATACTATATTTCCGTTACTCAAATTTCATATATATATAACCCAATCCTGTTATATACATGAAACTTGAGGAACTTGGAAATATTGTATCCATAATTTTATCAGAGATTTTATATTTACTTTGCTATTATATCATTGAGCACTCTTTCTATGCATACATATCTGTATGAGTAGATTTGCACCTACAAGAGCATACATTATGGTTGTACATCCCTTACTTACCAGTCATTTAGATTACCTTACATATATATATATATATATATATATATATATATATATATATAGGAAGCGTGTGGTGTAATGGTTAAAGTCATGGGAAATGGACTCGTCGCCCCGAGTT
>CM042160.1:2821694-2851694 GCA_023376005.1 Doryteuthis pealeii
CTACATACATCCTGTTCTAATGAGTAGGGAGTACCCCTTTATTGCCATTACTACCAGGTTCAGGGCTGGCGTGTATTACCTCCAGACTCCTGACTGGAGGGGGCCCAAGCCAAGCCGAACCAGCTTGAGGGGCCCAGAGGAGTAAGTTTTGTATATTTTATATTAATACTACCTTAAGAAAATTGACATGTACTAGAGTGCGGGCCATATATCAAAGATTCAGAGCAAAAAGTGTTAGCGAAAAGGGGATAGACTCCCTCACTGTCTGGCTGATACTGTCTTTAGGCCATGCTACTTACTTCACTTACTTTTTACTTATATCATTAATCTTATATGCTTAATTTTGTCATGATGGAAAGGTTAAATAAATGCATACAGTATAGTCTATAAATTGGGGTTGAGGAGTCTCACCACACAACGTTTGACTCTGGCTCCTCTATTTTTAGCAACTCCAACTCCTCTTTTATGTAATTAATTCATAATAAATATAAAACCATGATTTTTTAATAATTTATTTATAAGGAGTGTGCACTGTATAACTTTACAGACTAAACTAGGGCCATATAAAGTGTAAATTCAACTGGAGTATGCATAGTTTTTCCGACTCCAAGTAAAAGTAAAGTTGGCGGAGTGATCTACTCTCGGTATTAGCCAGACAGCAAAGCAGTCTATCCCCTTTTTGCTAGCACTAGACCAGGGAGATTGTTTTTTGTTGAGGTGGAGCGCCACACCTACCGTCGGCTCCCCACTTTAGTTTACTGCACAGATCCAATTATCTAATCTATGCTATCCATGTGCTGAGGTGGTAGGGTTCCAGTGACTTTGGCTCTGGATCTTTACAAGCTAATAGCGTTGATCCCAAGGGGCAATCACCCCAGGCAACACTGTCCCCTTGATTTAAAGGTGCAGGGCTGGGTTTATTGCCCAGTGCCTGAGGCGCCCCCCTTGAGGAGGAATGCCAAAGGGATCAACTCAATTTTTCAACCGCCACCCATGAACTTCGGTTTGTGGGTGGTACCACATTAATAGGGCCTTGTGCCTAACCCGTACAAGTGGTACGAGGTAAATACCATGCGCTGAGGTGGCGGGGACCAGTATTGAAACCAGGAGCCTTGCGATTCCTCGGTAGGTGTTCTACTGACCTAAAGTCCTAACCAAGGTTAAAGGGCCCAGCCTACTTTACTATTTACCCATAGCTGGAGGGAGAGTAGTTGGATTCATACCTTTCTCAAAGGTACTAGCACTGTGAACTGTAGCTTCGTCCAGGATTTGAACTCTGGTCAACGAGTCCATTTCCTATGACTCTAACTACATTGTACATTGCAAATAAGGGATTGTCAGTGGTCAGGAATTATTAGAAGAATTATTGATAGAATATGATTATTAGATGGTTAATATAAGTGCATACAGTGATGCTGATAGCTTTTTAATTTAGTGTGTCCTGGGATGCACGGATTTGATTTGAATGAGTCCCTGGGAAATTTGATGGGTCCCAAATAAAGTTTCTTAATAAATTACTGAGTTTTATCTATGAACAACTAAAGCCGTCTAACCACTACCTTGTACCCCGTAATTCATTTCCAAGAAGATATTGGAATATATTTACAGTTAGCTGGAAATGGTGGGGGAAGAAAAAACACTGGGATGCATGGATACAATTTTACTGCGTCCTTTTAGATTTGTGACGCAGTACAAGTACCTATCTGTGCATAGCTTAATGGTTTTACCATAGGAAAATATTCTCAGTTTTTTTGTTTATTTAAAAATGTAAAAAAAAAATTTAGGAAGGAAGGGATTGTCAGTAATCAGGAATTAAGGCAAGAATTATTGGCAGATAAAATGGCTATTCTGTTTTTTTTTTTTTTTTTCATTTCTGTCTGATTTTTCTTCTTCCATTTATGTCTTGTATTATTTTTGGAATATAAAAATGGATTTGCAGCTCAGCCCAGACAAGATAGGTTGCTATTGATTTGGAGTTGATAAATATTGTAAATATGTTGAATTTCAAATTAGCTTTGACACTTACCTTGGTTGGTTGGATTTTATGGCATGTCAACCCTTGTTGGGTTATTTTATGCTGAAGATGTTTTGTTTTATTTATTCTTGATGGGTATTCAATTTAAAAAACAAAAAAACAACCCTAATTTAACTAATCTTTAAAACTTTTTTAACTTATTTTTTTTTCTATTTAATCCATAGATGGGAACCTAACAGGTACTACCACTCTCGGTCAGAGTGGACCTGGGAGTAATGTCAATGAAGGGGTACTCCACACTCCCCAGAGCTCCAAAATTGGAATTATTTCCATTTTCCCTGATATATATATATATATATATATATATATATATATATATAATGGGCCGGATTAGCTCAGTCGGTAGAGCGTTCGGCTAGAAACCACAAGGTTCCTAGTTCGATACCGGTCCCCGCCAAATCAGTGTATGAGTAGCACAGGGATCTGTGCGGTAAAGTCGGGAGCTGATTGTAGGAGTGGCGCTCCACCTCAAATGCTAAATACAATCTCCTTGGTCTAGTGCTATTGAAAAGGGGATAGACTCCCTCGCAGACTGGCTGATACCGACTTTAGGCCGCCCCGACGACTTTACTTTACTTATATATATATATACCAACTCCTCTGCATAGGTCATTTTCTTAAGCGGAGTTAAAAGGTACTACCTCTCTGGGTCAGAGTGGACCTGGGAGTAATGTCAATGAAGGGGTACTCCACACTCCCCAGAGCTCCAAAATTGGAATTATTTCCATTTTCCCTGAGATATATATATATATATATATATATATACCAACTCCTCCGCACAAGGTCATCTTCTTAAGTGAAGTTTAACAGATTTGAATTCAGAGTTTTTCTTCTCGTAGATTGGTTACCTAGCCAAGATTGAAGAACCCAGTCCACCCTACTATTTGACCTATAACTGGAGGAAGGGTATTAGCGCTATGTCAGATGCAAACAGCTTTGTCCAGGATTTGAACTTGGGTTGATGAATCCATTTCCTACGACTCTAACCATTACACCACACACCTCCATGATATATTTATGAGTTAACACCATCTTATTATAATGGAGATTGTGTGTTTTTCTGTCTGTAACCGAAACTATATTACTACTCAAGTCACAATTCCCTTAATTATTTACGTCAAATTCTCCATGATTTCATTCTTTTAAACCTTCAGTTATCATTAAAAATTGTTTTACATTATTAATACTGTTGACCATATCTACGTACTAATAACATGCAATTGTATTTATATATAAAACAAAATAGCGGTTTACAGTTTGAACGAGAAGGCTAATTTGCATATTGATATTTAACATTTTATTTTAATAAATATGTGCTTGGTATTATTGATTTCTAATTGTTTGGTTTTATCTTAAGAAATATAAACAAAAATCTCGTGGATAAATCTTAAAAGAAATTTATTTACAAGAAGAAATAACTGTAATATTATCCTTTACTTCCTATTTTAACTAAGTAGTTAAATTAGGAAAATTTACCAATGAAAGAGGGGAGTAATGGAAAACGATGGAATAGTTAGTTTCAAAGTTGTTCTATTTTTCGATTATACCCCCTCTGTTGCAGATCTTTTTATCTGCATTTTTAGTCAGTTTCATTAGCCTTTCTAATTTAATATGATATTTTATTATATCAAAACTTAAAACTTAAATACTTGCACCCGGAGGGTGCATATATTTGCTAGTACCTATAAAGGAAAATTTAACACTTTTTAAAGATAATCAACTTGAGGGTGTTCTAAAAATAATGTCCTTACAATTTAAGATTGATATGAATATTTATTTTATGTAAGAAATTCTGTTCAATTCATGGTGGGTTATGAATAGAGCAATTTTTGAAAATGTTCCATACATGTTACCATGGTACCTATTGGGTTAATTTGTTCCAAAATTAGTCTGGTCTGTTTAAAATGTCCTCTTATAATAGATTATAATTAATTCCAATTGAAAAAAAAGTCTAATGAAAAAAGACAAATAGTAAAAAAAAAAAAATCTCATTCTTCATAATTGAGACATATCTATACATACAGTTGATGTGTATGTATGTTCGGTTGGTTGGTTTTAACGGCATATCAACTCGTCCATGGTTATATCATGCCTAACGGTAAGGGTATAATACATATTGTGTATTCATATATATACTTTTAGTAATTGGTTTTAACGATGTGTTAGCATTATTGGGGATTATATTGTATGGCATTGATTTGTTTCATGTCTATATTCTATGGTATATTTTTGTTTCCCTCAAAAAGGAGAAAATATCCTCCATGTTGACATTTTCAAACAGATCTTTCATATTGTTTGCTTTAAAATAACGGTTTCTGATGTGAGTAAAAAATCCGCATTCCATGAATAAGTGTTTAACTGTCAGGGGTGTTTGACATGTTTCACATTGTGGTTGTTGTTCTTGTTTGAGTATATAAGAGTGTGTTAGTTTTGTATGACCAATGCATAATCAGGACATAATGACTTGTTCCTTTCTAGACTTCCTTAAAGTTGGTCTGTAGCCTCCCAAAGTGGGTTTGATTAGGAAGAGTTTATTGTGGATACAGTTATTCCAGTTGTATGTTCTGAGGAGACTATGAAAATAAAACAATTAACGACAAAGTGAATATATATACCCACTCACTATCACCATATCTTGCTTTTTGAGCAAAAATAATGAAGATTTGATTTATATTAGTGAAGATAATTAAAACATAGTAACAGCATGGAAGAATGTTTTTTGCATCTAATATTTTAAATAGGAGACATTCATTTTTCTTTTCAGAGTGTCTGTGTACTTTTTTTTCTGACATCCCACCAGTGGAGTACCTCTTCATCACAATTACTCCCACCCAGGTTCACCCTGACCCGGAATGGTAGTACCTGTTAGGGTCCCATCTATGGGTTAATTAGAAAAAAAAAATGTGTTAAAAAGTGTTTAATAAGAAAAGAAAAATGAGTTTGAAAAAATTTGAATACCCATCAGAAAGGAATAAAATAAAACTTCCTCAGCATGAAATAACCCAACAAGGATTGACATGCCGTAAAATCTAACCAATCAACCAACTAACCAACACACACAGAGAAATTAAAAGTGAACTATTCAATGTAATGCGGTATAATTCATAAAGGTAGTGCTGTATAATATATATATATATATATATATATATATATATATTAATAAGTCATCCACAGACACGTGTTTCGGCATATCATGCCTCTTCAGTGTGACTAGACACAACTATCCTTGGGTAGGGTCGAACTCAGACTGACCGCATGGTTGTCCGATATCTTATCCCCTCGCCCACTGACAGCTGATGCAGGGACTGGTGTTTTTTAAACTATTAAATACATAGGAATGTATGTATCTTTCGGTCACTGAGAGATCAAATTTCCGGAGAAATGATCATTATATCATTATATATATATATATATATATATATAGTATAATATATCAATTTAGTGCTGTATACTGTATAATATATCTGATTACTTATGAGACTACATTGTGACAGAAAGTCTGTTTAATGTGGTATGCCCTGCTGGAAGCAAGCTTCCTGTGGGATGGTTTTAAAAATTGTGACCCATATGACCCCTTTTGCGATCTCGATTCATAAGGACATGATTTTCATTTACACCGTCAAAATCCGGTTGTTTGTTAAGACGATTTTTAGTTTTTAAAAAAAATTATAAAACTAACCCTAACAAACAACCGGATTTTGACAGTGTAAATGAAAAACATGTCCTTATGAATTGAGATCGCAAAAAGGGTGCCTAAAGATCATATGGTCCAAAATTGCTTATACATAATGAGGAGAAAAGACCTCTATTTTTCTATTTCGTTTAGATAGTAAAATACAAAGAATCTATTCTATAATGCTCATGTCTGTCCGTTTGTCTAAATCCATTCAATTAAAGGCTGGGCAATTTAAGCTTAATTATCAAGTCATTAAAAATGTAATTGCTCATTATTTAATCAATATTAAAAAAAAAAAAAAAAAAATTGATTAAAAATTTGTTTAATCAAAATATTTCATCATGGTATTTATGCATTCAGGGGCCGGTTTAGCTCAGTCGGTAGGGCACCTGCCTAGGGATAGTAAGGTTCTTGGTTCAATCCCGGTTCCTACCAATTAGTGCATGAGTAGCACAGATTGGGTAATCTGATCTGTGCGGCAAAGAGGGGAGCTGATGGTAGGTGTGATGATCCACCTTAGATACAAAGACAATCTCCCTGGTCTAGCACTAGTGAAAAAAGGATAGACTCCCTCACTGTACCACTGATATCAACTATAGGCCACTCTACCAACTTTAATTTATACATTTATTCTCATCATCTCCCTTCATAAAGAAATCTTTACTTAACTCTTTGTCTACCAAATTTCCCCCATGGCTGTACCAAATTTTCTTGGTATTTTTTTACCTGTATGATGGGATATTTCAAAGTTCACTATCTATTCTGTTCAATTCAAGTCCTATTATTATTATTATTATTATTGTAATCTGAGTCCTTCTGCCCAATTATAATGAACTAACCATCAGTTGTACTTTGTTTATGGTAGGATCACAATGGTAGGAGAGCTGCTGTGAGCAGTTTAAAGTAGGCAAAGAGTTAAAGAACCAATAAGTTAATTCATAGCTTCAATTGGATCTTCATTAGAGAAGTTCTTTTATGTTTTTTTAGGTACTTAAAATTTCATAGTTTGGCTTATGGTAGGAGAGCCACTGTAAGCGGATGAAAGTAGGCTAAAAGTTAAAGAACCAATAACTTCAATTAGATTTTGACTAGAGAAGTTCTTTTCTAGTGTTTTAGGTACTTGGAATTTTCTTAGAATAACTTACAGTAGGAATGGTAGGACCGCAGTGGCGGGAGACCTGCTGTGAGTGGTTTAAAGTAGGCAGTTAAAGAACCAATATGTTAATTCATAGCTTCAATTGGATCTTGATTAGAAAAGTTCGAGTGGTTTAGGTACTTAGTCTGTGCGCCAAACTAAGAAAATTCTATCTGAACCTGGACTTGTATCTGTCCCCCCAAAGTTATAAAATTGGCTCGCTGACCATGTGATCTTGTTTATGTCAGGTACTTGCCAAATCAGTGGGTAGGGCTTATTGAGAGAGAGAAAAAAATCAAGGTTGACCTGCTTGGAGTAAAGCTGGTTTGTATATAGAATTTTCCTTCTCCTAGACCAGGGATCACCAAACTTTTTTCATGCTGGGCTGGATAATTGAAAAAATAACGAGCGTGTGCCACATTATTATTGTAACAAGTCGTAATTCGGGATTGCGTAAGTAACAAGTGAAATGCTCACATGCATGAAATTTTGTAACCTACCTACAATAGTAAAGTCCATGAAGATTTAGTAAGCTTAACATGATATTAAAATTTAAATGGTATCAGAATGTCTTGCATTCCGTACGTTTTAACAGACAAATTTAAGTACTGTCAGTGAAATAAAACAAAAATCACTAAACCCGAGTTATTTTTGTTTTATTTCAATTTTTATTTATCTATTTTTTGTCAAATTGTTAGAAATTGCCATAGTCTAAACCAGGGGTCACCAAAATACGGCCCATGAGCCAAATCCAGCCCGCAAAGGCATTTTATCTGGCCCATCGACAGTACTTGAATTTGTCTCCATTTCTCTGAATTTTTTATATGAGGCTTGATAATCAGTATTATTTGGATTATTCGGACTATTGTCCTAATCTTTATTGTTATGTGTACAACATTTTGGCCGATGTGCCCTCTGAAGGTTCCGGAGTTCAAAAAGAAGGTTCCTGAGTTCAACAAGAAATACCTGAAGAAGGCCAGAGGGTACATCGGCCGAAACATTGTACAGATAACAATAAAGATGAGGACAATAGTTGAAGAATAATTAAAGTTCCAATTACCGTTGAACTGGGAAGACAAGGCAACAAACGGTTGTAACTTAAATACAAACCCGAATAGTCACAAAGTCTACTGCCCAGATAATACTAGCTTTACTCCACTTAAAAATTGATTTTGTGTCCTACCCTGCTTGTAGTAGAGGGGTTGGGTAAAAGCTATAATTGTTTACAAACGATTATCATCAGTTACTTGAAACCATATAATTGCTTGGAAAAAAAAAAACCAAAAGAAGATTGACTTTGGCATTAATTAACCTGATAAGGGTTGACATGCCGTAAACCCAACCAAGCAGAAGTAAACAATTTCATGTCGAACAAGTTTAAAGCAGATTTAGTAGTTAAATTCTGTTATCTATTAAAACTGTGTGACATGAAATGCTATTTAGTTTTTATACGTTAAGCTGAGGATTAACTTGTTCTAATTCTCTCTCTTCCAAGTGAGCTATTTTAGCTGATTGAAAATGTGTTAATTACTCTCTTTATTTTTATTCATGAACAGGTAATCAGAAAGCTTTTTTATATATATATATATATATATATATATATATATATATATATATAAGATTTTTGGATGTTTGTTTTTTGTAGAAGCAATGTTGAATAAATTATTATTTATATTTTTGCTAGAAGGCAATTATAAATGCATGTATCGCATAAAATTCGATAATTATAGAAAATAATCGGCCGAACGGATATGGTCTCTGACTATGCCTGTGAAGTCCCGGTTTCGATTCCTGTCGGAGGGGAGTCGTTAGTATACATCGCTGAAGAGACTTAATAAAGTCGAAACAGTCTGTACGGTGTTCTGCATGGCGAGCCATCCTTTGCGGGATTTACTTGTCAAGATTATTTTCTATAATTATCGAATTTTATGCGATACATGCATTTATAATTGCCTTCTAGCAAAAATATAAATAATAATAATATATATATATATATATATATAAAATAAAGTTTTTTTTTATAGTATCTTTGAAGCATTGTGTGTATGTGTAATATAAAGATTTTTGAAGGCAATTTACAATGCAATATGTGTTGAAAATTATATTTATTTAACTTTTTTTTTTTTTCAAAACTAAATATTTTCGGAAGTAAAATTCCATCCTCAGAGTTATTGAAAGTACTAGGTGTTTTTTTATAGTACTTATCCACGGCGATATTGTAATCATCTGTTGTTTAAGAAGTTGAGGAACGCCGTATATTTGAAAATTTTTTCCGTGATGTTAAATCGGCTATTTCCGTGATGTTAATTCGGCTCGGCTGCTCCTTCAGTGCGTGTGGAAATTGTTTGAAATTCTTTTAATTTTTTTTTACTATAAATATAGCCTTGCACATACATACACACAATGCTTCAAAGATACTATAAAAAAAACTTTATTTCACTATGCCGAGCAAGCCTATATTTATAGTAAAAAAAATTAAAAGAATTTCGAACAATTTCTACGCGCACTGAAGGAGCAGCCAAACCGAATTAACATCACGGAAATAGTCGATTTAACATCACGGAAAAAATTTTCAAATATACTAGAAATTAAATGATTACAAAGAAATATCACTATTTATCTTATCACTGGTGTTTCCCCTCCATAACCCTCTCTCTCTCTCTCTCTATATATATATATATATATATATATATATATAAAAAGTAAAGTCGTCGGAGTGGCCTAAAGTCGGTATCAGCCAATCAGTGAGGGAGTCTATCCCCTTTCCACTAGCACTAGCTTAAGGAGATTTCTTTGGCGTCTGAGGTTGAGCGCTACATCTACAACCAGTTCCTTACTTTAAACGAATTTAATGAAATTTTCAGTGTTGAAATTTTCAGTGTTGATATAATAATAAATAAAAAATATAATGTACCAGTTATTTTATTTAAAAACTTTTACATTTTTTCAGGTCAGTTAACTTGGAACCACATATCTTTGAGGCGTAACACAGATTCTCAAAGATATGTGGTTCCAAGTTAACTGCCCTGAAAAAAGGTAAAAGTTTTAAATAAAATAACTGGTACATTATATCTTTTATTTATTATTATATCAACACTAAAAATTTCATTAAATTCGTTTAATTCCCTGATTTAAAAAAAAAAAAAAAATATTTTTTTTATTTTGGTGGGGTGACATACAATGGTGAAATTTAGGTTGGTTAAATTCGATTTAATCAAAAAACTTGTTGAACATTCTTTGTAGAAGGAGTTGTTCAAATTCTTTTTTTTTTGATTCATTATAAAATCTTTTGATGTTAACTTCCAATTTATTTGCATCAGGTAATAAATATAAATATGAACACCTGACTAATTTAATATGCATATCTATAATTCAGGTGCATATGAATGGAATTTTAATTATAGCAACATATCAATGAAATACCTGCAGTTATCTATGAAGTTAGTATATATTAAATACGTGTGATTTGTATTGTATGGTCTTAGTACCAGATTTTTTTTCTTTCTTTGATTTTTATAAGTGATACATTACTCTGAGCATAAAAAATCTATTTTCAGCCGTTTCCTGCTATCTTCCTTTTTTTCTCTCTCTTTCTTTCTTTCTCTCCTCTCTGCATCCAATTAACAGACAGTTGCTATCTGAACCTGGACTTGTATCTGTCCCCAAAGGTTATAAAATTGGCTAGTTGACCATGTGATCTTGTTTATGTCAGGTACTTGCCAAATCTGTGGGTAGGGCTGAGAGAGAGAGAGAGAGAGAGAGAATGAGACAATGAGAGAGAGAGAGAGAAATGGAGAGAGAGAATGAGACAATGAGGAGGAGAGAGAATGAGACAATGAGAGAGATGAGACAATGAGAGAGAGAGACAATGAGACAATGAGAGAGAGAGAACAATGAGACAATGAGAGAGAGAGATAATGAGACAATGAGAGAGAGAGACAATGAGACAATGAGAGAGAGAGAATGAGACAATGAGAGAGAGAGATAATGAGACAATGAGAGAGAGAGAGAGATAATGAGACAATGAGAGAGAGAGACAATGAGACAATGAGAGAGAGAAGAGACAATGAAAGAGAGAGAGAGAGAATGAGAAATGAAGACAATGAGAAATGAAGGTGACCTGCTTGGGAAAATATATTCAGGATCCCTGAATTAGTAATAATAGTTATTTTAAGTATCATAATATTGTAAATTTCAATATTGATTTGTAAATGTCTTAATCCACTTGATTTTCTATTAAGATTATGATAACTAAGTGTCATCAATTTCGTATAACCCTCTTTAGTCTTGATTGCTTCTTAAACTCGTCTAATCTTCAAATCAGAAAATCTGCAAGCATTTCTTTTTTTCTTCTTTCTTCATCATCATCATCATCATCATCATAAGGATGTAATAATTATCATACTAATAATACTGGGGCACACAACATCTAACAATCATCTTTTAATTGTATTGTACACTATAACAAATAAATATAACTCTTACACCTATAATTGAGTACTTTATTTTCATTTCTTCAATACAAAATACCTAGACACACACACACACACACATATATATGTTTCCTTTCAATACACACACTTACAGCGCCACATACTCACGCCATAAAATAGAATATTTGATGTCATATTTCAAAACCGTCTCCTTTTTCAAACTTCAAAAACATTTTTAAACAGACTGAATGACAAGGATTACCACTCACTTTTCTCATTATTCTGTGATAAATAATTTCTTATCTTATGCCCTGAAGATGATCTAATTAATAGATCGAAACACAGCAGCGTCGGCCAATAAACTCACCACTTAACCCATTTAAACCTGTGTTTTTTCATTTTTCTTGATATATTACATACCGTCGGATTTACTTCCTTTCTTCACACACACATATATATATATATATATATGGGTCCGGTTTAGTTTAATCTGCCAAGGAACCACAAGGTTATAGGTTCCGAGTTCAATATCGGCCCTTGCCAACTCGGAGAATGTGTAGCACACTTTGGGTAATCTTATTTGTGTGGTAAAGTGGGGACCTGATGGTAGGTGTGGCACACCACCTCAGATGCAAAAAAAATCTCTCTGCACTAGTGAAAAAGGGATAGACTCCCTCGCTGCCTGATTGATACTGACAATGAGCCACTCTGACGACTTTTCTTTATTTTTATATAATTTTATAATGGAAACTATGAAGGTTAGTATAAGGTGAAGACTCCATTCTCTTTTTTTGGGAGGAGGGCGCAGACTAAATTTCTGCAGAGATTCTTGATAAATGAATAACTTTTGTTAACTTGGCACTGGTTGTGTGTATAAGTATTTTATGGGTGGAGTTGGACATTCCTCAAATTACAAGATGTGCATTTTTTTTCCCCATATATATATATATATATATATATATATATATATATATATATAATGTGTGTGTGTGGAGAAAATTTAGAAACAAACATGGGATGTTATGATGGATGGACATTTTTTAGTCGATATTCAAACATTTCAGTTTACAATGGAAACCTTCTTCAGGACTGTGAAATTAAGAATATTCTGGAGAATGTGAAGTACCCCTATATTGCCATTATTCCCAGCCCTGTCGGCTGGGGCTTTAGAATACACCCACTGCAGCTCTGCAGAGGGGTAAGACCCCTCCCCCCATGGGGCCACGGGTGGTGACCCATGATGTTTAAGGACAGAATCCTGGTGGATGAGCAGTTTTGATATTTTACTTGAACTAGGTATGAATGAGTTAGTTAGATTGTAACAAAATCTTAACCTAGATAAAAATCCCTACAGTGAAACGTATGGTAGACTGATGACACACTACTCTACTAATCTCTGTTTGAGAAACTACAACTGAGGAACTTGAAAAGTCATGCTCGAAATGAGTTATGAAAATAAATGCTCAAAAGTGCGAGATAATCTCTGGTGATAGAGCGTCATTCAAAAAGTTATCACTATCTTGATGTCTGTCAAGATTTTGTGTATGTGTGTTTATATATATATATATATATATATATATATAACACACATAAAAAATGCACAATGCTTTTTTCGATACACACACTTACACACTATAATACTCACACCGCAAAAGAGAATATTTGATGTCATATTTCAAACCGTCCACTTTTTTTTCAACATTCTTTTTTCAGACTTCAAATTTTAAACAGACTGATAAACAAGGACTATTACTCGCTTTTCTCGTTATTCTGTGATAAAAATTTTTTTTTCACCTTCCATATACCAACAAATGCCCTGAAGATGATCTAATTAATAGATCGAAACACTGCAGCGTCGGCCAATAAACTTACCACTTAACTCATTTAAACCTGTGTTTTTTCAATTTTTCTTAACATACTACATACCGTCGGATTCACTTCCTTTTCTTCACATATATATATATATATATATATATATATATATAAAATGTTAATATTATTGTTAGATGGAAAATAAAGGGTCTACCATGGTTTCAATCAAAAAATGATTTCCTTAGGACCCTACTCTACATTAACTAAATCGATACCATTAATTATTCATCGACTTGGTTAATGTAGAGTAGGGTCCTGAGGAGATCATTTTTTGATTGAAACCATGGTAGACCCTTTGAGTTATGAAAATGAATGCTCAAAAGTGCGAGATAATCTCTGGTGATTATATAATATATATATATATATATATATATATATATATATATATAAAACCCTATTTAGGAAATACATTCAAGCCAAATTTATTCCTGTATACTGAAACTTTCCTTCCTTACATTTCTTCTTCCTCTGTAATTGTAATGTCATCTTTAAAGAAAAGTAGGTTAAACATTTGCTTATTATTTATTTGACCTTACAAGCTTTGAACGTTCTCTTATATATGAAATATGTATATTTGTTTGTGTGACATTTACACAGACTAATTTTACTAATTTTCAACTAAAATTGACTTCATTTACCCCCCCCCACTCCCCTCCCATCAAAATTGGAATTATCTAATATTACCTTTTTATGTGACCTGTGATATCATAGGTAGGTCTTATTAATTAAATGCATCATTAAGTCTAATGATTACATTACATATCTATAGTAACACAGCAATTACTTAACTCTTTGTCTACCAAATTTCCCCCATCGCATGACTGTACCAAATTTTCTTGGTATTTTTTACCTGTATGATGGGATATTTCAAAGATCACAATCTATTCATAAATGTTTAAAATCATTAGTGTGATGATATCATTATATGTAAATCATTAAATCATTATATTTAAGTATATCATTAAAATCATTATCACAATCTATTCACAAATGTTATTTACCTGTATGATGGGATATTTCAAAGTTCACAATCTATTCACCTCAGAACTCGGAAAAGATGGCAGGGGTGTGTGCACATAGTGATTTTTTTCTGTGTAAACAAGTAACACATGCAAGATCCACTGCCAATGGCTTACAGTAGGATCACAATGGTGGAAGAGCTTCTGTGAGAGGTTTAAAGTAGGATTGATATTAAAAAATTCAAAATAAAATTTACAAAGCACAAAATGTTCAAAAATGAGTAAGAGTGAAAAATAAGAAAACGAGGATAATTTATTGCTATTAGGTAAAATCTTCCAACACTGAGTGTTTCAATTAATGGATCCACAGTATTAAAAAAAATATTTGATATAGATATGTATTTAGTATGTTAAGTTGTCTGAAGAGAAACCAAAACCAACATTTTTTTTTTTAATTGAATAATCTTAATATCTAATTTTCCACATGTTAAATGAATGAAAACTAACACAGAATTTCCCCCACGGCTGTACTAAATTTTCTCTATTAAAGGATGTGCACTCGGTTATATGTACAAAAATCTAAAAGGATGCAGAAAAATTGTATCCATGCATCCCAGTGTTTATTTTTTTCTTCCGTCACTATTTCCAGCTAACTGTAAATACATTTTAATATTTTCTTGGAAATGAATTACACTGTAGGGGTACAAGGTAGGGGTTAGACAGCTTTAGTTGTTCATAGATAAAAATGAGTTTAAGAAAATTTAGCTGGGACCCATCAAATTTCATGGGGACTCGTTCGAATCAAATACATGCGTCCAAGGACGCACTAAATTAAAAAGCTATCAGCATCACTGTATATATATATTATATATATATATATATATATATATATTTCTCTTCAAATCTCTCAAATTTTCACAGAACAATCTTAACTCTTTGCCTACCAAATTTCCCCTTGGCTGTACCAATTTTTTTTTTTTTTTTTTTACCTGTATGATAGGATATTTCAGTGTTCACTATCTATTCAACTCAGAACTCATTCTACTCAAATAAAGTCCTATCATTATTGTAACCTGAGTCCTTCTGATCAATTGTAATGAACTTTGGCTTACGGTAGGATCACAATGGTAGGAGAGCCTCTGTGAGTGGTTTAAAGTAGACAAAGAGTTAAAAGCAATCATACTATTACATATCTAGTATGTGAACACTTATAGTGACTGCCTTGTAGGCTGGGACTAAGACCCCTCAGTCCCAATAGGGCCACTTGTGTGGTGACTCATGATGCTTAAGGACAGAATCCGGGTGGCTGAGTAATCCATGACATGCAATACTTCACTTTGGTCCTGGTTAATAAAAATCCTTCATTCATTCCTAAATAAAAGTATAAATATCATAATGGACAACTATTACAACAGTAACTGGTTAGGTAACCAGTCTAGGAGAAGGAAAACTCTGAATTCAAACCAGCTTTACTCTGTTTGAAAATTTACTTTGCATCACATCCAGAAGATTTGAGTAAATATAAAGTGCCCTTTACCTAGTATTGAACCCAGGCTACAAACACTGATATAGTAAATACAACAGTACTTTGGTTGCTGTTTGGTAATTTTTATGCAATGATATAAAAAGTCTGGATATGAAATAAGACCTTTTTGCAATTAGGTTTCTTCAGTGTAAAGAATTACAATTATCATTAAATTTAAAGTGCCCTTTACCTAGGATTGAACCCAAAACACAAGCGCTGATATAGTAAATACAATAGTACTTTGGTTGCTGTTTGATAATTTGGACCATATGACCTTAAGGCACCACTTCCGCGAACTCTACTCGTGGGGACACTTTTCTCATTTACACTGTAAAAATCCGGGGTTAGGGGTTAGTTTTATAATTAAAAAAAAAACCCTCTAAAAATCGTCTGTAAACAATTAACTGGATTTTGACGGTATAAATGGAAAAAAATGTCCCCACGATTTGAAATCGCAAAAAAAATGCCTTAAGGTCATATGGTCCAATAATTTTTATGCAATGATATAAAAGTCTGGATATGAAATAAGACCTTTTTGCAATTAGATTTCTTCAAACATTGACCAATGTAAAGAATTACAATTATCATTAAATATAAAGTGCCCTTTACCTAGGATTGAACCTAGGCTACAAGGGCTGATATAGTAAATACAACAGTACTTTGGTTGCTGTTTGGTAATTTTTATACAATTATATAAAAGTCTGGCTTACGGTAAGATCACAATGGTAGGAGAGCCTCTGTGAGTGGTTTAAAGTAGACAAAGAGTTAAAAGCAATCATACTATTACATATTTAGTATGTGAACACATATAGTGACTGCCTTGTAGGCTGGGACTAAGACCCCCGGTCCCAATACGGTAGGATCACAATGGTAGGGGAGCCTCAATGTCCCCACGATTTGAAATCGCAAAAGGGGTGCCTTAAGGTCATATGGTCCAATAATTTTTATGCAATGATATAAAAGTCTGGATATGAAATAAGACCTTTTTGCAATTAGTTTTCTTCAAACATTGACCAATGTAAAGAATTACAATTATGATCGTTTCATTTTGACGTTGGCATCACTGGAATTTTTTCTCTGATTATTATTGCACTAGGTCAAGAAAGAAATAAAAATCCATTTACTATTTTTATATTAATTTGATTTGCACAAGTAGATCTTGCTTGATCAGTTATGGAATTTAGTCTACTATGTCACTGCTTCAGAGTAAGTACATTTTCTTTTCTTGTTCTTGGGACTGGGAAGAAATAAACTTTGAGGGGTCCAGAAGTATGTATTTACCAGAGATGCTGATAGGTACGCATCCTGCTTCACTGACTGGACTGACTGAAGCATAAAAATCTAAAAGGACACTGTAAAATTGTATCCATGCATCCCAGTGTTTTTTTTTCTTCCCTCACCATTTTCAGCTAACTGTAAATGCATTTCAATATTTTCCTGGAAACAATTTACACTGAATGGGGTACAAGGTAGGGGTTAAATGGCTTTAGTTGTTCATAGATAAAAACTCACAAACTTTAGTTGGGACCCATCAAATTTCCCTGGGGACTCATTCAAATCAAATACATTCAACCCAGTGTTTATCTTTTCTTCCCTCACCATTTCCAGCTAACTGTAAATGCATTTCAATATTTTCCTGGAAACGAATTACACTGAATGGGGTACAAGGTAGTGGTTAAATGGCTTTAGTTGTTCATAGATAAAACTCTGCAATTTATTAAGAAACTTTAGTTGGGACCCATTAAATTTCCCAGGGACCCATTCAAATCAAATACATGTGTCCTAAGATGCACTAAATTAAAAAACTATCAGCATCACTGATTTGGTGGGATGTGACACCAAGTTACAAATATGGGTTATCTAATGAAGATTGAACTTGCTGTTCAGTAGTAATGGATGTAGACTAGCTTGCTAACCATTACATTATGATAGAACGCCCTGTCAAATCCTAGCTAGTAGGTATTTACCTAACTTGTTTTCGCCATGTGTAGGATGTGATGCAAGGTCGCGGCATCCAATGAAGATCCTATCTCTGTTCCAATAAGCCTTTTTTGCACAAAGTCCTATTGAATACAAATAATTTTCAAACAGATCTAATTGATCCCCAATGATACCTGCATCAGAAAAATATCTAAAAAAACAAAAAATATCTAAAAAACAAACATAAATAACAAAAAAAAAAGAGAGAAATAAGAAATTACAGTTATTCGCTCATTTCATTCATAAAGGACGAGAAGATGAAAAGAGAGAAAAAAAGGAGAGGAAAAGGAAATAAGAAGAGAAATTATAACCACACAAATAAAAACATAAGCACGTCCATTTCTGAAAATAAACTCTGATGATGAAGTTCATGCTTCGAAATCGATAAGACAAAAATAACATCTTTTTGTTTTTATTTTTCATACGCATTGTATTGGACTTCAAAATATTAATATATTATAACATACTTAACAATGCTTCAAGCAAATTACCAATTGCTTTTATCTAAAAAAAAAGTTTGATTTCGGCTTATCCTTACTAAGGTCGCAGCATCCAATGAAGATCCCATCTCTGTTCTAATAAGTCTTTTTTGCACAAAGTCCTATTGAATACAAATAATTTTCAAACAGATCTAATTGATCCCCAATGATACCTGCATCAGAAAATTTTTTACCTGGACTAGGAGATCATTCTTTGTGTAGATTTCTTCCTTTGATTTCTGTTTTTATGGATTGTAGACCCAAAGAAGGCAGTAGAATTGATCAGCCATAATGTGATAGCATACAATGCACTGAATTCAATAGTTCTAACAATACTTGGAATGTTTGTTATATTTAAATAACAGTTGTTGTTCTAATATCTTATTATAATGGAGATTTGGTGTCTGTCTATAATTGAAACTACATCATTGCTTATGTCACAATACTTTCAGGAATTGCATAAGTTTATTAATGAGTATTTAATTTAGTCAAAATCATTAATACACATAATAAATCTTATTTATTAATGATACTGCTATGAAAATCTGAGTTAGATTTACCTCAAAACAGCTCATGTTATTAGTGTGTTTAAAATCCTAAAAGAAAGAAAAAAAAACAACAAAAAAAACAAACCCATCTATGGGTTAAATAGAAAAATGTATTTATAAAAAAATTGTATTATCCATTAAGAATTGATTTATTTCAAAACTTTATTGGCATTAAATGACCCACTGAGGTTGATATGCCGTAAAACAAAACAAAACAAACAAAGATAATGGTTTACATAATATATGGTGTAGTTAATTTGCATACTAGTTTTAACAAAACCGTGTTTAATAAATAATTACTTATTATATTAGCAAGAACATATTCTTGCTAGTCCTTCTAATTCAACTATTAAGTTCTTTGTTTTCTGCATTATGAATCTTGGTTAACAATTTTCTTGTTCTACTTTTAAAAAAATCCTCAATGAACTTTAAAAATGGCATTTAAGTGATAATTAAAGGCCCAACTTTCATATTGTTTTTAAACTTCTCTAAAACTTTCTATCATTTGAAACCCATTATACTGGAATAATCTACCTAACTGACATTTTTTTGTAAAGGTCTTCGTTTATTTGGGCCATTTTCATCATCTGTTGTTTTAGTCATAATGTCTTGAAGGAAACATTGATCAAAATAATGTGACTAAAATGAACATAAAAGGGAAATCTGTCCAAAAGAAATTGATGTATAATACTTATATATATATATATATATATATGAAAAGTTTATTGACAGTACTGAATTTAAAGAGGACACATAAAAGCATATGCATGTTGATAAAAGAATGTTTTTTTTCTTAAAAAGAAAAGTGAGGGTACCCATATTAGATTTAAAATCTAAAATAAATTGATCTTTTTTTCGTCAATGCTCATCAGAGAAAAAGTACATTGATAAATGGTGTTATTGTGGTTTTGTTTTGTTTGTTTTTTTTGTTTTTTGTTGTTGTAGATGATGGAATAGTGTGTGTGTGTGTGTATATATATATATATATATATATAAAAGTAATTGGTAATTTGCTTGAAGCATTGTTAAGTATGTTATAATATATTAATGATTTGAAGGCAATTACAATGTGTATAAAAAATAAAAACAAAAAAATGTTATTTTTGTCTTATCGATTTCAATGTATAAAACTTTATAAAGTTTTATACTTTGAAATCGATAAGACAAAAATAACATTTTTTTGTTTTTATTTTTTATACGCATTGTAATTGCCTTCTCCTGTGGAGGCCAACACACGGACATGCTAGTGTGGGCCGCCCATCAAGGACCTACATTGACCAACTAAGCAAAGATGAAGGTTGCTGCGCAGAGGACCTCCCTGGGAAAATGAATGATAGGAAAGGTTGGCGAGAGATTGTCATGGATATCATGGATAGCGCGACATGATGATGATGATATATATATATATATATATATATATATATATATATATTTACCAATGTTATATATGTTAGTCTCTCATTGAGTGTAAATTTTCTTAAAATTTTGCAATTGATTTTGATTATTTTCAAATTTATAAGTTATTAAAATCATTGTACAAAAATATTTGTCACAAAAAATCACGTAAAAAATTGCTGAAAACAGTTGTTCGTAATTAAATCTTAGAAATCCAAAATTTCTGGATTGCAAGTTGTGATTCATCATTGAATGTTTTTAACTCTTAACATCCTATACCACCTCATTCCACCCGGCCAGAAGTCACATTCTATTTCCTAATCTGCCCCAAATGATAGACTTTGTTTAAATGTAATATTAAATATATTTAGAAGTCTTTATTTTAAGGGAAATAACAGGTAACTTTAAATGAAAAGGCCATTTTTAGCATTTTTGATAGATCCTTATAGGAATACTGCTCTGGACTTAGAAAATTCTCAACAGGATGTTAAGAGTTTGCTCAGTCATCCTTATCCCAAAATAGTATATGTTGAGCTATGGCCTCTAGGAGTAAAGTTGAAAAAAATGTAATACACTGACATTCATATTATTAGAGATTTTAATTTGTCTGAATTTTTTAGATGAAGCTTCATAATTTATACTTTTGTTTATTTATTTATTTATTTATTTTTTTTGACTATTGTTGATAAAGATGAGGACAATAGTCTGAAAAATCCAAATAATACAAATATTTTAAGCTTAACATCTTGCAGTACTCCTTTTGTTACTCAGTTTCATGTGTGAGATATCACAATCATCATATGGAAAATGAAGTCTCCAGTGGCTTGTCTTCAATATTCATTAAAAATAAAATTGATCATGTGATACAAGCAGTGCACATGTGACAAAAAGATTTTTTTTTATTTTGATCAAATTAAGGATTTATTTTATTCCTTTCTTCATTCTTCTTATTGAAAAAAAAATTTTTTTTTAACACTTTAAGGTAAATCCGGCAGTAGATGGCATAGAATAAATTTATTCAATTGTCTACATTTGGAAACCGATTCCATTTTCTTATTCAACGATTTGTTAACTTTTGGGTATTCCAATTTGCATGTCTTTTCTTCAAGACAAAATCTGCAAATGTTTTTACCACCTTTTATTGGCTGGGATTTTTTTTAATAAAAAAAAAAGAAAAAAAAAAAAATTTTTTTGTCACATGTGCACTCCTTGTATCACCTGATCAAAAATGCAAAACAAGCCACTGGAGACTCCATTTTCTATCTGAGGAATATATTGTCATATGAAGAGTACAATGGAATTGTAATTTAAAAAAAAAAAATCATGTTTTTACACCAGCTCTGCTGAAAAGCATTCAGCACTTTTTAACTTTCTTTTTTATTAACAATTTATTATTTTCACTCTATGCAAATTTTTCACACTAGTTTTAACTGAAGTCTGAGTGACAACAAGTTTTCTCAAGTCTCCCCTAAGTATTCTAGCTGATCTTAACAGGGCTATGCTTTTGATAGTTTTGATTATTCCTCTGATCTCCGTTCCCTCAGGTGACCTGGGTATGACATTAAATTGCATCTAATGGTGAAGTTCCAATTTTTGAGCTGTGAGAGTGTGGAGTACTCTTTCATTGCCATTACTCCAGGAACACTCTGACCTGGAGTGGTAGTACCTGTTAGGGTCCCATCTATGGGTTAAATAGATAAAAAAAAAATGAGCTTTTAAAAATGTGTCAAAAAAAAATTGAATACCCATCAAGAATGAATAAAACAAAACATCTTCAGCATAAAAAACAACCAATCAGCCTCTTTTTCAGGTTTTTGGGTACCATTCCAGAGGCTCTAACTACAATTCGTATCACTGTTACATTCATATTCCACATCTTTTTCTGTTCTCTGGCTAGGTCCAAGTATTTGTCTGTTACGATTTTTATGGCTATTCTTAGGCTTCAAGCAAGAGCACTCTCCAGCAGAGATACCCCATGTTAAGCAGAGCATGATCCTTAGTGAAGAAACCTTTGGTTGCTCTTTGGTGTTCCTCAGTGTTGGGTATGATCCTTTGGTTGCTCCTTGGTGTTCCTCAGTGTTGGGTATGATCCTTTGGTGTTCCTCAGTGTTGCAGGACCGTTCGTCAATGTCGAATAATATGCAAATGAATGATTGTCAATATCAACGATTAAATAGTTAACTAACCACGTATTTAGGCTGTTTATTGTCTGGGGTTTAAACCACATGACCTCGCTTGGTCTATAAGTTTAAGTGGTGGATTACAGCACACCTTATATACAGAAAAATAATTCAAGTCTATCTTTTTGTTTTCTTTCATTTTCACCCAAAAAAATCCACAAGCTGACTAGTTGTTTTCTTGTTAATTAGCACTAGATCCGGTCGTCTTCTGGTTGTGATTGGATTGTGCATAAAACTTTGTCATCCAAATCCTGTCATTAAAAAGAAATGGATGAATTGTGTAATAAGATATCTATTGTTATGGTAACATGAAACAATATGTAAATACATGTAAACATTTTATTTAGTTTTATTAGTTTCTTTTCAAAAACAAAAAAAATTGTCTCCTAGAAATCTAAATCTAAATTTGTGCCTTCTATCTGCTGAGGCAGAAGATCCATTTAAAAAAAAAATTTTTATTTTTAAAGCATTTTATTTTTTGTTTTATATTGAAGATGTATTGAATATATAAACTAAAAAATGAAGAGCAGCAGCAGGCTTTGATATAAGTAGAATGCAACATTATTTGAATATTGTCATCATTTTTGTAGATTGGTTGGATTTTACTGCATGTCAACTCTTGTTGGGTTATTTTATACCAAAGATTTTTTTGTTTTATTCATTCTTGTTGGGTATTCAATTTTTTTTTTCTTCAAACACAATTTTTTTTCTTTTTTTCTTCAAACACAATTTTTTTTTTTTTTTCTTCAAACACAATTTTTTTTTTTTTTTCTTCAAACACAATTTTTTTTTTTTTCTTCAAACACAATTTTTTTTTTTTTTTCTTCAAACACAATTTTTTTTTTTTTCTTCAAACACAATTTTTTTTTTTTTCTTCAAACACAATTTTTTTTTTTTCTTCAAACACACATTTTTTAAAAAACTAAAAAAAAAAAAAGAAAAAAAGTCAACATGTCAACCCTTGTTGGGTTATTTTATACTGAAGACATTTTGTTTTATTTATTTTTGTTGGGTATTCAATTTTTTTGTTCAAACAATTTATTTTGTTAACTTAAAATATATATATATATATATATATACTAAACTCATAGATGGGACTCTAACAGGTACTGTCACTCTGGATCAGAGTAGACCTTGGTGATAAAGGGGTACTCCATACTCCCCAGAGCTCCAAAATTAGAACTTCAGCCTTAAACTGCAGTTTAACGTCATACCCTGAACACCAGCATTTCTGACTGCATAAGTGAACTAGTATATAATAACAGCACCTTGTCTCTTCAGGGATGACTTTATTTTATTTATTTATGTTATTTTAAAAAAAATTTTTATTCTTTTTTGACAGTTACTGATCAACCAAAATATTTTTAGTAAAAATCCGATTAACTTAGAAATGTAAATTTTTTTTTCTTTTCTTTTTTATTTGACCTACTGAAATAAGTTGATAATTATCAGGAAAAAAAAATCAAGCAAATCCTGTAACACTAAGCATCCAATAGTTAAAAGCCATAAAAAAGGAAACCAGTTCAAAAGAAATTGATGGATGATACTAATACATATCTATTATTATACTAAAGCTGAGCCAATCAATCTTTGTGTCCTAAAGGCTTTTTTACTGTTTAGTTTAATTACATGATTATAGTTATAAGTTATACTAAAATATTCCTTAGTTTTAGGATTGAGTTATGTTTGAAATTTTTTTTTAGCTTAATTACATGATTATAGTTATTATAAGTTATACTAAAATATTCCCTAGTTTTAGGATTGAGTTAAGTAAAAAAGTAAAGTCGTCGGGGTGCCCTAAAGTCGGTATCAGCCAGACAGCAAGGGAGTCTATCCCCTTTTCACTAGCGCTAAACCAAGGATATTGTTTTGGCGTCTGATGCAGAGCTAAGCATTCAATAGTTATAAGCCATTTTAGCAAGATAAGTAAGTAAAAACGTAAAGTCATCGGGGTGGCCTAAAGTCGGTATCAGCCAGACAGCAAGGGCATCTATCCCCTTTTCACTAGCACTAGACCAAGGAGATTGTTTTGGCGTCTGAGGCAGAGCACCACATCTACCATCAGCTCCTCACTTTACAGCACAGATCCCTGTGCTACTCATACGCTGAGTTGGTGAGGGATGGTATCAAACAGGCCCCGACACTAACTTTTTTCATGACCGTCCCGAACAAAAATTATCAACCGTCTCGAATGGGGTTTGGACCGTCCCGAAATCAAAATATTTTTGTTTAATTCATTAGCATCATCTATTCTTGTCAGTCTTCAGTAGCATAATAACATGTAATAAAACATTAAGAAAAGCTGAAGCAGTGATAATTCTGGATATTTGGACAAAAAATACATTTCCTAGTGTGTTTTGAGCTAAAAAAATACTTTTTTACTTTAAGTTACCCTGAGTAAGGTTAGTAGTATATAATTCGGTCCTTTTAAACTATCTCCCTCCACCATTATTCATTACATGGCTTTGAGAATAGACCTGCGGTGCCGTAGCCTCATTTTGAGGTCAGCATTCAGGCAATCACTGGACAGCCAATATTGGAATGTAGTACTAACTTTTATGAAAATTTTTTACCATCCCCGGCAAACTGTCCCGGATGACATATTGATCGTCCTGGATGTAATTTTTATTGTCCCCAGGACGACGAGCCCTAATATCGAACCATGAACCTTGTAGTTCCTAGTCGGAGGCTCTAGTGACTGAGCTAAACCAGCAAATAAATAGAATGGCTTCATTTTGTCATAAACATGATGGCAGTTGAGTAAATTGCTGAGAGCTAAATGGGTTACAAGTGTTTTTTAAGGTTAATTCATTTAATAGGAATATTGAATGACCACTTAAGTATTTTTCTAAGAACTCTTCAGTAGAATTTTAGAAATGAAATAAGATGTATTTGAGCAAATGTTTAAAGTGTATAAAACACAATTGGGTGTCTTTTTGTTGTTGTTATTGTAGGGCAGTGTTTAGCAGCAAGCAAGTCTTGCAGACTAATGCGAGTGGGTATGATCCTCACTGGTTGCCCCTACTATTTTGTAACCTTTTGCTTTTCATAGTTTATAGCTATCCATGATAATATTGATCCTTCTATTTATGAAGGAGTGAACAGTGAAAGATTCTAATTAGCTTTTCATAGTTAACTGCTGTCCATGATGATATTGATGCTTCTATTTAGAAACAAGAAAACAGTGAAGGACTCTTAGTATTTTATAATTAACAGCTGTCTAAGTTTAGTAAATGGTGTAGAAATAAAAGTAGAATACTAGATCACTGTAAAACTGTTATCATACCATTGAAATATTGGTCCATAATGATAGTGATGCTTCTATTTAAGGAGTGAACAATGAAGGATTCTAATTAGTATTTCTTAGTTAACAGCTGTCCATGATGATAGTGATGCTTCTATTTAAGGAGTGAACAATGAAGGATTCTAATTAGTATTTCTTAGTTAACAGCTGTCCATGATGATAGTGATGCTTCTATTTAAGGAGTGAACAATGAAGGATTCTAATTAGTATTTCTTAGTTAACAGCTGTCCATGATGATAGTGATGCTTCTATTTAAGGAGTGAACAATGAAGGATTCTAATTAGTATTTTCTTAGTTAACAGCTGTCCATGATGATAGTGATGCTTCTATTTAAGGAGTGAACAATGAAGGATTCTAATTAGTATTTCTTAGTTAACAGCTGTCCATAATGGTAGTGATGCTTCTATTTAAGGAGTGAACAATGAAGGATTCTAATTAGTATTTCTTAGTTAACAGCTGTCCATAATGGTAGTGATGCTTCTATTTAAGGAGTGAACAATGAAGGATTCTAATTAGTATTTCTTAGTTAACAGCTGTCCATGATGATAGTGATGCTTCTATTTAAGGAGTGAACAATGAAGGATTCTAATTAGTATTTCTTAGTTAACAGCTGTCCATAATGGTAGTGATGCTTCTATTTAAGGAGTGAACAATGAAGGATTCTAATTAGTATTTCTTAGTTAACAGCTGTCCATAATGGTAGTGATGCTTCTATTTAAGGAGTGAACAATGTAGGATTCTAATTTGTATTTCATAGTTAATTGCTGTCCATGATGATAGGGACACTTCTATTCATGAAGGTGTAAACAACTGATTCTAGTTATCTTTTCATAGTTAACTGCTGTCCATGATGATAGTGATGCTTCGGTTATTTCCTATTACTCCAACCTAAACAAAGGAGAACCACTCTTGACTGATAAATTATTTATTTATTGATTTACTAGGAAAAAAGAAGACTAGTTTAGGGTTAGTTTAATGGGAAAATAAATAATTTCAGTCAAGAGTGGTTCCCCTTCGTTTAGGTTGGAGTTATAGGAAATAACCGATGCTTCTATTTAAGGAGGGAACAGTGAAGGATTCTAATTAGCATTTTGTAGTTAACATCTATCCATGATGATAGTGATGCTTCTATTTAGGAAGTGAACAGTGTAGTATTCTAATTAGTATTTCATAGTTAATAGTTGTCCATGATGATAGTGATGCTTCTATTTAGGAAGGAGTGAACAATGAAGGATTCTAGTTATTTCATAGTTAACAGCTGTCCATGATGATAGTTTTGCTTCTATTTAAGGAGTGAACAATGAAGGATTCTAATTAGTATTTTATAGTTAACATCTGTCCATGATGATAGTGATGCTTCTATTTATGAAGGAGTGAAAAGTTAAGGATTCTTAGTATTTTATAGTTGACAGCTGTCCATGATGATAGTGACACTTCTATTTTATTTAGAAAGGGGTAAACAGTGATCGATTCTAATTAATATTTTATAGTTGACATCTGTGATGCTTCTATTTAGGAAAGAGTAAAAAGTTAATGAATGATTTTTAGTATTTTATAGTTAACATGATTATATGGATGTCCATGATGATAATGATGCTTCTATTTAGGAAGGAGTGAAAAAGTCTAATTAACATTTGGTTATATAAAAAATGTATCCAATTAACAACTGTGTAAATGCAGAACCCACAACATTATTATTCAGTTGCAGATTGGATGAGAAATTGTTTTTATTGTTCATGGGCAATTTAAGTGCATTACTCTCATGAATATCTTGCACTAATGTACCATTTTTACTGAGTTAGAGTTACATATATATATATATATATATATATATATATATAATAACTATTATTAAACACCTCAAGGATTTTCTTTTTTTTCAATACATTTATATTCACTTAGATCATTAAAAAAAAAATCTTTCTTCTCCCATGACTTGATACAGCCTACTTAAAGAAATACTCGGCTAAACTTGTTTTGTTAATTGCTTTTATATTGGTCTATTGAAATGAATAGTAATTAAATGTTTTTGTTTTTTGATTTAATCAAGCGATCAGAATATTCATATTCAGTATAAAATAACCCAACAGGGGTTGACATGCCATAAATCCAATAGTACTATATGTACATATTACATATAGTACTACTATATGTAATAAGTTGACTTAATAGAAATGTAAACTTTTTTTTTTCTCACCATACAACCGCTAACACAGTTTCGGCGGCTAAAAGCCGGACTGTCACACCTAGTGCCACCAAGCCGTCTTTTGGCCACCGGACAGGGTATTTAAAAAAAAAAAAAAAAAAAAAAAAAAATATATATATATTATATATATATATATATATATATATATCCTAGAAAGGAAGGAAAAACTCAACACCGTAATTCCATAATAAATTTATTTCGACCAAAATTGGGGCCTTTATAAATCTAAGTTGATTTAATATAGCTCCCCAAAATTTCGTCTCATCAGATGCTAGATCAAGATAATTTGAATTGCATAACTGAAAAATTTACTTTTTAAGACTGTCACCATGGTGACAGGAAGTCAAATGTGAAAAAAGGATATTCTTCAAGGTCTGGTTTCTTAGGGGGATGGTAGTCAGACAAAATTAAACTACAAATTAAACTATTGAATGAGTCTGAAAAAGTATAGAGTAAGGATAAAACAAAAAAATAATATATAAAATATAAAAATATATAAAGAAATATATTAAAAAATTATATATATATATAATTTTTTTATATATATCTTTATATATTTTTATATTTTATATATTATTTTTTTGTTTTATCCTTAAACTATTGAATGAGTCTGAAAAAGTATAGAGTAAGGATAAAACAAAAAAAATAATATATAAAGAAATATATTAAAAAATTATTATATATATGTATATATATATATATATATATATATATTATATATATATATATATATATATATATATATATATAATTTTTTTTATATATTTTTATATTTTATATATTATTTTTTTGTTTTATCCTTACTCTATACTTTTTCAGACTCATTCAATAGTTTAATTCATAGTTTAATTTTATATATTATATAAAATAAAATAGATTAATATGTAAATAACGTCCGTTCATCTTAGCAGTTTCAAGTTGAATAATGTAAACCTACTACTACTGTGTTGTCTTCGTAGCAGCAATTAATTCTTGTAGAAAACTTAAGTTTACAAGTTCTTTGTGCCCTTGGTGACCTTTTCTTTATATATCATAAGAATATTACAAATGTACATGATAGGGCATTGAGTACTTTTTGATTCACTAACCTGATGGGATTTTTCTTTTTCAAATGAGATTTCAAACTTGTTTATTGGTTATAAAAAGAAAGTAAATACTCAACTGGTTTTTTGATGTAAGATATTAACTTTTTATCTTCCATTTTTTTTCCTCTTAAAAATCCCAAAACAAAACAATAACTGCCCTGTCGGCTGGGGCGTTAGAATGCACCGACTGCACCTCTGCAGAGGGGTAAGACTCCCCCAATGGGGCCACCTGTTGGCTGTGGGTGGCGACCTGTGATGCTTAAGGATAGAGCCCAGGTGGATGAGCAGTTCATGACATGCAATACTCCACTTTGGCCCTATCTTAGGCTAGACAGGCGGTCGGAGAGGCCCCCTCCGATCAATCGGCTGGTCACATCAAACCCTAGCACCTATATGATTTTCCCAACCCTATTGTCCTTATGGCAAGCCCCAACACCTTTTTATCATATGGGTGCTAGAAGGCGCTGGCTGCGGGTCTACATGTCGTGGGAATGACGTTAAACTCTATCTGATGGTGAGGTTCCAGTTTTGGAGGTTTGGGGAATGTGGAGCACCCCTTCATCACCATTGCTTCCTGGTCCTCTCTGACTCGGAGTGGTAGTACCTGTTAGGGTCCCATCTATGGATTAAATAGAAAAATGTATTTATAAAAAAATTGTATTATCCATTAAGAATTGATTTATTTCAAAACTTTATCGGCAATAAATGACCCACTGAGGTTGATATGCCACAAAACAATAAACAATAAACAATAAACAATAAAAAACATTAATCCCCCCCCCTCCCGTTATTATTTTTGACAAAATATTTAAAATATTAAGAACCTGAATTATAAGTTTAGGTCTAATTAATTTACTGGAAAAAAAAAAAAAATCTATATATAACTAAAATTCTCATTTTTGTCTGTAATATTAGGTTAATGTTGAAGTCGGTCAGTCAGTATATTGTTGGTTTGGATAATAGCAACTGGCTAAGCACAACTGAACTAGTGCCAAACAGATGGTACTTATGGAGCTCAAGAATAGTCCATTCATGTATTTGGGTGATTCCATTCCTTGAATCCTGATTAGTTTCTATGATGTTATGAGGCTTCATAAATACTATGGCATTCTGCAGTAGGATTGCAACAAGGTTAGATGCATATTGATTTACAGCTAATGATCAGGGAAGAAAAAAGAAAAACACTGG
>CM042160.1:2854194-2861694 GCA_023376005.1 Doryteuthis pealeii
CGAAACCCGACAGAATTTTCGTCTGCCAAGTTCCTTACTCTTGCAGCCATCAGCGGCTGTCACTCTGGGGTAAACAATTAATTGATACATACTTTACGGGGGTATGTTTTTACAATCACCAGAGAACTCAAATCTGTAAACAGCAGACAGGCGAGTAACGGCTTACGCCAAACGGTGAAATTTCAATTATAGTTAAACAAAAAGGAAGTAAAACTCTGAATTCACACCAGCTTTACTCTACTTAAAATTTACCTTGTGTCACTCCCTGCCCATGGTGGAGTGGTTGGGTAAATATATTTAGGAACTGGTACATATGTTTAAAACCAAGAATAATAAAATACTAGAAATGACGTGACCCGTTGGGTCACCCATTGAGCTCCAGTTATTTTGTTAAAAAATAATGTAATTTATCTTTAATACATTTTAAACTATTTTTCGGTCAATTTTGCAAATTTATCGTAAACATGACCATCAACGCTGTCTAAGATGACGTAAAATCTGTATTTTACAAAATAAATTCCCCCCCCCCCGATTGAAAAAAATTACCAAAAACTCAGGGAAATTTCCAATTTTAATGACATTTTCACTGTTGATTTATCAATAAATGAATTTTATAATACATCAGTTATTTTATTTAAAAACTTTCTGACTTAATTAGGTATTTCTGCTAGAGTAAATTGATATTTACAATTCATTTATAATATGAAACGTCTAATTCTAAAACAAATATCAATTTAATAACTATGTTAATACCATAAAGATGTTAAAGTAAAATGAAAATACCAAAGAAATTTTTTTTAGCAGATTGAAGACGTTTTTATCGACAAATCACTTTTTTCGTGGTTGAAGGCGTTAAAAATAAGCCCTATTTTTATCGACAAGTAAAGGTAAATATTTAGCCTCCCACCTGCTTAAATATTTCAAAGAAGGGGGGTAGAATATTTACATTTATTTGTCGTTAAAAAACTGGAATGTGTAGGGAGGAGGTAAAATATCACTTTTCGGGAAAAACGCCTTTAGCGAAGATTGTTTTTTCAGCAGGGACTTTTTTGAGTGAACACCGCATTTCTCCGAAAGCCCCATCAATTTTATTTATTTATCTTTTAAACCAAGTCACATTACGAATCTTAACATTATTTTTTAGAAATTAAACAATTTTAAGTAGATTTTTGAATTAAATTGAAAGTTTATTAAAAAAAACAACTTTTTAAATATAAAGGAGAACAGACGAAATTCTTCAAAACTTGAACAAATTAATAGTTTGCAAAGCGAATAAATAAAATAAAATTATACAACCAGATCTGAGAGAGAGAGAAAAAGAGAGCCAGTCACTTTCTGTTTATTTAAGTGTTAAGAAGGGAACACTCTTTCTTTCTCTTCTCAACCATGCTGATAGATACATAGATTGCATTACCAAGCAAGCAGCAGGCATTAACCACTCCCTGTAATCAAATGTTAGAAAGAAAACTATGTTCTTTCTTTTCTTTTCTTTTCTTTTCTTTGTCCCGCTTACGAGAGTAGATACAGTAAAGAATATTGAGAGAGTGTATAGAAAAATAAACAGGCAGATAGTAAAGACAGAGATGGGTTAAATTTTTACTTAATTGCAAATTACGACTAATTAGAATCAAATTAGATGGAATTTTTTAAAAACAATGATTAGATTAAATACTGAATTATACTCCGGGATAAGGTTTGTATCATTAGAATATTTAGGAAAAATTCCTTTAGGAAAGGAGAGTTGATAATCTCAGCTTTAGTATAATAATAGATGGGTAGTATGTTTAAAATATTTTGTCAGTACTGTTACATAGATAAGTCACTATGTTACTCCTTGTTGTTTATATTCAGACAATGTCATTTGTTCTGTGTTGAATGATTGGTTACATTATATGAACAAAAAGACTCTTCCCATGGACATTTTTGTGGTTAGTACATTCGTTTCTTAACTATTGAAGTGCTATAGCATTATCAGGACTACCATCAGCAGCAGTAGCAGCAATGATAACATTACTTGTCACTACACGGCTGTTGATAATGGTTATTGTGTTAAATCGAACTTAATGGACCTAAATGAGTCAAATAGATCTGTATGAAAATTATTCACTGTTTGTCAGAGGGTCTGTATCATAAGTAAGCAAAATACTCAAATTTATTAAAGGAGTAAAAAAAAGTAAAACAATTTGAAATGAAAACTTTTTGGTTTGGTTTTACGGCATATCAACCTCAGTGGGTCATTTAATGCCAATAAAGTTTTGAAATAAATCAATTCTTAATGGATAATACAATTTTTTTATAGATACATTTTTCTATTTAACCCATAGATGGGAAATGAAAACTTAGTTCTATCCTCTTCAAATAAAATGTTGGGTGCATCTATTAATTATTAATCAATTATTTTGAATATTTTTCATATAAATTTTACAAAAAAATCATAGGTATTTATTTATTTATTTGTAAACTTTTTAGTAAACTTCTTGTTACTGAAAAAAAAGGGCATGAAAAAAAAACAATTAAAAAATTGCTTACTCAAATTCAAGGTTATTTTTATTCTATGTATTAATGATTTTGTCTAATTAAATACACCTATATGATTTTCCCAACTCTATTGCCCTTATGGCAAGCCCCAACCCTTTTTATCATATGGGTGCTAGAAGGCGTGGCTGCGGGTCTACATATCCTGGGAATGACGTTAAACTCTATCTGATGGTGAGGTTCCAGTTTTGGAGGTTTGGGGAATGTGGAGTACCCCATCATCACCATTGCTCCCTGGTCCACTCTGACCCGGAGTGGTAGTACCTGTTAGGGTCCCATCTATGGGTTAAATAGAAAAATGTATTTATAAACAAAATTGTATTATCCATTAAAAATGAAATTATTTCAAAACTTTGTTAGCATTAAACATTTTTTTACCAATAAAAGTATTCGGCATAAAATAACCCAAGGGGTTGACATGCGTAAAACCAACCAACCAACCAAACCAAACTAATTAAATACTCATTAATACACTTACACTATCATTGAGAATATTGTGACATAGTTTTGGTTACAGACAGAAGTACACCCAATCTCCATTATTAATAGGGATAAGGGCTATAGATATAAGAAGAAAAAAATTAAACTTAAAGGGTAAAATCATTAACACAAAAAGAGAAAAAAAAAACCCTGATAACAGTATGTTTTTAACGCTAACTTTTTATATATTTTTCCGACACAAACACTAACATTCGACTATTGGTAATAAAGTTTAATTTTTATGTATTTACCATATTTTCCAACATAGAAGAATTTTAAATACTTTTTTTTTTAAGACTCATTTTTAATATATTTAACCCATAGATGGGACCCTAACAGGTACTACCACTCCGATATTACATTATGTCCAATATGCTAGTATTATGATGAAGGAAATGTCTATAGTTCAGGTTAAAAACAGGGTAACAGTAACTCAAATCTGAACATTTTTAAATCTTATTCTTCCAATGCAAGTATCATTGGGGAACAAGAAATGTTTTGGTGAATAGGTCAGGCGTTAGCTAAAAAAGAAAATTCAACATCAAATTACCTTTTAAAACACTTTTTTAACCTGGTCTACAACTGAATCTTAAAATTGATTTTAACGGCATGTCAACTTAGATGGAGTTATTTTATTTCTAGAGGTTAGGGAATTTTTTGTGCAGTTTCTTATATTTTTTTTTTTTTTTTTTTTTTTTGCTTGCACACTTTGAATGATGTATCTGTGAGAATCTGTGTTATACCTCAAAGATACATGGTTCAAAGTTAACTGACATGAAAAAATATAATGGTTTTTGAATAAAATAACTGGTGCATTATATCTTTTATTCATTAATATATCAACACTGAAAATTTCATTAAATTTGGTTAATTCCTTGATTTTTTATTTTTTCTTTCGGCAGAGTGACATACGATGGTGGAATTTAAGACCATTAAATTCGATTCAACCCATTTCTCTTAGGAAAGACATTACCTTTTCAATCAATATTTTATATAGTCATACCGAGATTAGGATTTATATTTTATTATTAATGAATACTCGTTTTGTTTTTAAATCTAATATTATTTGATGCATTGATCTTTACAGTATGTCAAACCGTCTGGGGTTATATTATACCAGGATGTTTGGGAGTCACGGAATCGTGTTCATTGTACATTGATATTTATATTTTTGTGTATTTGTATCTTGTTTTTAATACGGTCCTTTTGAATACGAATAATGTTCATACAGATCTATTTGACTCATTTCGGGTTAGCTCAGTCGGTAGAGCGCTCGGCTAGAAACCACAAGGTTCCTAGTTCGAATACCGGTCCTCGCCAACTCAGTGTATAAGTAGCACAGGGATCTGTGCGGTAAAGTAAGGAGCTGATGTGTAGGTGTGGCGCTCCACCTCAGATGCTAAAAACAATCTCCTTGGTCTAGCAGTAGTGAAAAAGGGATAGACTCCCTCGCGGTTAATTTCGATTTAACCCAATAACCATTGTCAACAGCCATATAGAGACAAGTAATGTTATCATTACTCCGCTGCTGATGGTAGTCCTGTTAATTTATATGAAAAATATTCAAAATAATTGATTAATAATTAATAGATGCACACAACATTTTATTTGGGGAGGACAGAACTAAGTTAACTCGCACCCACCTTATAAGGTGGAAATTTTTAAAGTCGTGCATTTGGGTGAGCAAAATAAAATTTTCTATCAGGTATAGGGCTAAAATAGTTCAATATTTGGATTTTACAGTCTTTATTTGCCCTACATACCAAATTTCAGAAATATTGAATGGATGGAAGTATTTTTAAAAAATTAAAAAACAAAAAAACCACTGAGATTTTGCGACACCGCATAGCCTTAATTTAGAGGCAAAATAGGAAAATTATATCCCCCCTCTAAAATCAGAATGGTAAGGTTTAACACAAAATAATTTAGCACACTTTCCTAACTCATGAAGGGGAACATTTGTGCCAAATTTCAAGTAATTTGGTGTCGGTGGGTGCAGATTTCCACTTTTTGCTGGTGTTTTGATATGGAATGACCCTTATGCAATATCTTTCAAAAATTAATTTTTACACCACCTGGAGGATGTTTTTTGTTTCTAATAGTAGTAGTAGTTATAATAATAATAATAATAATAATAATCTGTTGTCCTTGATTGGTACATAATGATAATCAACAACAAATTTTAGCTGTTTGTATTCATAGTAGTTAATGTTGAAAATTACTGTGTTATTTTAAAATGTCAATTTTAATGATCAGTTTTGTAATGCCTCTAGAATCATTCTATCAACCATTCACCCCTCCCCCCCCCCATCACGATTAACAACAAAAACTCCAAAACTAATTTGTTGTTTAGCTTCAAATCCTTTATCTTTTAATTTAAGATTTTTTTTTATTTGGTGTTGTTTTTCTGCTGACTTATCTATCTATCTATCTATCTATCTATCTATATATATATATATATATATATATATATATATAATGAGTGTGTGTAACTATTTACATTTCTGGGCTGTATTATAAGTAATCTAAAGATAATTTGAAGTATACAGGAGGATATGTATAGGTTATATGTAAATAATACTTTATTTTAAATAAAGGACTTGGGTATTTGTCGATTTTGGTATTTGAAAAAGATGTTGAAACTAACCTTCTGGTAATAAATAGGGACCCCTGTTTGTACTGTATTTCCTGAAAATAAGTCCTACCTGCATTTTTCATGACGATTCTAATATAAGCCCTACCCTTAAAATTAGCTCTAGATGAGAGCCGCCGACACGTGAAAAAAATAAGTATTCTTCACAATGACATCATGCAATGCAAACACTCAACATTCCCTGAAAATAATCCTGTAGTGAGAGAGGAGACCCATCTCGTGCAACACGGTGTGACAGAGAGAGTGGCAGGCGTGAAGACTTGCTGTATTCTCGAAGGAAGCTGGCTAGGCTTTGCCTGGCTGACCTAGAGTCAAACCCGCTTCCTTCAGAATGTGAGAGCTGTGGACGATCAGTGAAATAAGAAATAGCATAGTGGCCTGGATGTAGGTGGTCGCGCCATGCTAACGAGTGTTGCACATGCTGCATGGACAATTATGAGTGAGGAGCCTGGATGTGGTGAAATTGAGGTGTATTTAAAGGACTTATTCTCACAGACCAGGGACAACGACTGCAGTAGTATTTTGTTGACGAGACGAGCGGGACAATTTTGGATATTGGATTTTGGAGTGTGATACAGTTGGGAGTGTTTAGACTGTCAATTGGAACCTTGCGTCAGACTTGACTGTGACCTCTCCCCCCCCCCCCACACACACACACTGATTAGAAATCCAAAAATTATATTTTTGGAGTGAAAATTAATGAGCCCTGTCTTATTTTTCAGGGGAAATGTCGTAATAAACATCAGATATTAACGATAGTTTTTTTTTTTTTTTTTTTTTTTTTTTTTGTAATTTCTCTATTTATCTGTTACTTAACTATTGTGTTAGTTTTCATTCATTTAAAATGTGGAAAATTAGATATTAACATTATTCAATTAAATAGACTAGCAAATATATGCATATAAATAGACTAGCAAATATTTATTTTAAATAGACTAGCAAATATATGCATATTTTAGTTAGATATTAAATTAGAAAGGCTAATGAAACTGAATAAGAATGTAGATAAAAAGATTTTGAACAGAGGGGGTATGATTGAAAAATAGAACAACTTTGAAACTAACTCTTCCATCATTTTCTGTTACTCCCGTCTTTCATTGGTAAATCTTCCTAATTAAACTGTTTAGTTAAAATAGGAAGTAAAGAATAATATTACAGTTATTTCTTCTTGTTAAGGGATTTCTTTTAAGATTTATTGAAGAGATTTTTGCTTATATTTAATAAGATAAAACCAAACAATTAGAAATCAATAATGTAAGTAATGCAAAACAATTTTATTAATAATTGAGGTTTAAATAAAAATAAAATCATGGAGAATATGATGTAAATAACTAAAGGAATTGTGACTTGTATAGTAATATAGTTTCGGTTACAGACAGACAAACCCACAATCTCCATTATAATAAGATATATGTTGGTTTTGGTTTCTCTTCAGACAACATAACATACTAAATACATATCTATTTCAAATATTTTTTTTAATACTGTGGATCCATTAATTGAAACACTCAGTGTTGGAATATTTTACCTAATAGCAATAGATCATCCTTGTTTTCTTATTTTTCACTCTTAATCATTTTTGAATATTTTGTGCTTTGTAAATTTTATTTTGAATTTTTTAATATCAATCCTACTTTAAGCCTCTCACAGAAACTCTTCCACAATTGTGATCCTACTGTAAGCCATTGGCAGTGGATCTTGCATGTGTTACTTGTTTACATAGTGATTTTTTTCTATGTGCACACCCCCTGCCATCTTTTCTGAGTTCTGAGGTGAATAGATTGTGAACTTTGAAATATCCCATCATACAGGTAAATAACATTTATGAATAG
>CM042160.1:2866694-2906694 GCA_023376005.1 Doryteuthis pealeii
TCAGGAACATGAATAGCATATAGTAATAATATATATGTATGTGATTTAGTGCATCCTGGGATGCACATATTTGCTTGGAATAGGTCCCCCCCCCCCGGGAAAATTTTTGGGTACTAAATAAAGCCGTCTAATTCCTACCTTGTAATCTATCCTGTGTAATTAATTTCTAAGAAACTGTTGAAATGTATTTACAGTTAGCTTGAGATGGTGAGGAAAGAAAAAAGGAAAACACTGGGATGCAGGTATGATTTTACTGCGTCTTTTTAGATTTTATTTCGTCAGGGATGCAGAACATGTACCTATCAGCATCTCTGTATATGTGTGTGTATATATATATATATATATATATATATATATATATATATGGAAATACGATGAGGAAATTTATATGTCATATCAATGTTAACATTTCCTCTCAGCCTATTCACGTTCTACATGCGTCATCTTATGATCTTCATTTTCCGTTTTTTCACATGCAATGATCACGTCACCAGCTTTCGTATATAAACGCACATACACACACTATACACACAGAGCTGATGAATGTAAACTTTTGTTGGTCAACCAATACTGGTGTGTCCGTGTGTAGGAGTCCATGGGACAATATCACTTATGAGTTCATCCTTACTTCTATTTTTAGAATAATAATAATAGGATATAAACAAAATGTGTTAAGTGGAAGGATAAAATTAACTTAAGAGATAATATAATTCAAAATTGTCGTGTTTTTACAATTATGTCTTTGTGTTTGCTATCCAATAATTTTTATCTTTTTTTTTTCTTTTCATAGAATTCCCCCCCCCCCCCCCTCATCCCCAAAAAACTTATGACAAACTTTTCTTTGTATCTTGTTAATAATAATAGAATCGCATAAAGGAAATCGCTTGCTGGCTGTGAAAAAAGATAAGCCTTTTTTTATTGTCTATACTAGCAAATATATGCACCCTCCGGGTGCAAGTATTTAAGTTTTAATGTATTAAAATATTGTATTAAATTAGAAAGGCTAATGAAACTAAATAAGAATACAGATAAAAAGATTTGAAACAGAGGGAGTATATTAAAAGATTTGAAACAGAGGGAAGATAAAAAGATTTGAAACAGGGGGAGTATATTAAAAGATTTGAAACAGAGGGAGTATAATAAAAAATGGAACAACTGAAACTGACTCTTCCATCACTCTCGTCTTTCATTGTTATTTTTTCTAATTTAAGTATTTAGTTAAAAGAGGAAGTAAAGAATAAAATGAGTTATTTTATCTTGTTAATGGATTTAATTTAAGATTCATTGAAGAGATTTTTGCTTATATTCATTAAAATAAAACCAAACAGTTAGAAATCAATAATACTAAGCACATATTTATTAAATTCGATTTTTTAATATTAATATGCAAATTAGCCTTCCCGTTCACACTGTAAACCGCTATTTGTTGTATATATAAATATAATTGCATGTTGTCAGTATGTAGACATAGTCAACAGTATTAATAATGTAAGACAATTTTATTAATAATTCAGGTTTACATAAAAATAAAATCATGGAGAATGTGATGTCAATAACTAAGAGAATTGTGACTTGAGTAGGAATATAGTTTCGGTTACAGACAGAAAAACACACAATCTCCATTATAATAAGATATTAATACTCGTGTTCCTTAATTGTATGACTGTTATCGCCTTGCAACCCCCTCTGGTTAAAAAGTGAGACCTGTCCAAATCATCCAAGATGAAATGCAAAAAATGTGAATCCTGATTATGTGGTGCTGCTTATCCACCGAATTCTTATTTCTTATGAGTGTTGTCACCTCAGCTAAAAATGGACCATTCTGTTTATCTCTCTCTTTTTTTTNGCTTCGTCCAGGATTTGAACTCAGGTCACAAGTCATTTCCTACAACTCTAACCATTAGACCACGCACCTCCAACCAGATGTTCTAAAACAATTTTTTTTCCTTTTAAATAGCAATCATACCTTTCACTCTAACACTAAGAAATGTGTCACATCCTTAAAGAACTGCATGACAAAAAGTTCTCACTTTTTTCTCTAAGAAATTCTCAGACTTAATCAAGGTAATTCTTTACTTTTTAACTCTTTAATGTCCTATACCTCCTCATTCCACCAGCCAGAAATCACATTCATTTTCCTAATCCGCCCCAAACGATAACTTTGTATAAATGTAATATTAAACATATTTAGAAGTCTTTGATTTAAGGGAAATAACTTGGTAACTTTAAATGTATTATATATCTATATATAGTTTGTCTTATTCTAACACATATTTAAAGTTTACATTTCAAATTGTTTTATTTTTTAATCCTTTAATGAATTTGAGGATTTTACTTACTTAGGGTACAAACTCGCTGACATTGAGTTTTTTTTACTCCCCCCTCCCTCAGGCAATATGTTTTCAAAAATCTATTTTTTACATCACCCGTTTTTTTTATTTTACTAGTTCTTTTAATGTATATAGATAATAAATAGTTGTCCCATACTTCTAGTGTATTTATGAAGCTCATCAGAAATTTCTTTAGACATTTATTGATAAAATCCTTATAGTAATGGGTCTTTACTTGGAAAATTCTGAACAGAATGTTAAAAGTTACATTACATTTTTTTTTTTTTTTTTTTTTTTTTTTTTTTTTTTGCTTTTTTTTAACTTCAATGTATTTTCATTAAATATGATTAATTTCAATATTTTCATCATATAAACTAATGATGAAATTAACACAATGTGAATGAAAAACTAATTCTGCTCACTATTATCAATACACATACGTAGGTTTATATTAAGAATACCAATAATAGGCATCTCAAATCTTTTTTTTTTTATGAAAAGAGAAAAAATGGCATGCAGACCATTCAGAATCTATAAAATGGAAAAAAAAGGGGGGGGGGTGATAATTGCATATATATCTAAGTAAAGAATAAAACGATTCTAAGACCAGATTTAATTTCCATGGATTATAAATAACTAAAAGAATCATAAAAAAAAAAGTGTTTAAGACAGTGTGATTATGAGAGTTTATGTGAGAGAGAGAGAGCATACACACAAAGAATTAGAGAGGGAGAAAGAGAGTATACAAATGAAATTATAGAGGGAGAGTGAGGGAGCATACACATGAAATTAGCGAGGGAGAGAGAGCATACACACAGAATTAGAGAGAGAGAAAAAAAGAGAGCACACACAACACACACACAAGAATTAGAGAGGGAGAGAGAGAGCACACACACACACAACAAAGAGGGAGCACACAGACACACACACACACACAAGAATTAGAGAGAGAGAGAGACACAAAACACACAAAGAATTAGAGAGAGAAAGAGCACACACAAGACAGAGAATTAGAGAGAGAGCATACACACACAAGAATTAGAGAGAGAGAGAGAGCACCACGAGAATTAGAGAGAGAGAGAGAGAGAGAGCACAACACAACACACACACACACACAACACACAAGCAATTATGAGAATTAGAGAGAGAGAGAGCACACACACACAGCACAAGAAGAATTAGAGAGAGAAAGAGCACACACACAAGAAAGAGAGAGAGAGAGAGAGCATACACACAAGAATTAGAGAGAGAGAAGGAGAGCACACAAGAATTTAGAGAGAGAGAGAGAGAGAGAGAGACACACACACGAGTTAGAGAGAGAGAGAGAGAAGAAGCCACAAACGAGAATAGAGAGAGAGAGAAGAGAGAGCACACCACGAGAATTAGAGAGAGAGAGAGAGAGAGCACACACACGAGAATTAGAGAGAGAGAGAGAGAGCACACACAAGCACGAGAATTAGAGAGAGAGCACACACACGAGAATTAGAGATAGAGAGAGAGAGAGAGAGAGAGAGAGCATACACACGAGAATTAGAGAGAGGAGAGAGAAAAAGCACACACGGGAATTAGAGAGAGAGAGAGAGAGAGAGAGAGGCCACACAACACAACACACACAAGAATTAGAGAGAGAGAGAGCACACACACGAGAATTAGAGATAGAGAGAGAGAGAGAGAGAGCATACACACGAGAATTAGAGAGAGAGAGAGAGAAGAGAGAAAAGCACAACACGGGAATTAGAGAGAGAGAGAGAGAGAGAGAGACACACACACACACACACAAGAATTAGAAGGAGAGAGAGAGCAACACACGAGAATTAGAGATAGAGAGAGAGAGAGAGAGAGCATACACACGAGAGATTAAGAGAGAGAGAGAGAGAGAGAGAAAAAGCACACACGGGAATTAGAGAGAGAGAGAGAGAGAAAAAGCACACACGGGATTAGAGAGAGAGAGAGAGAGAAAAAGCACACCACGGGAAGGAGAGAGAGAGAGAAAGAAGCACACAAAAACACGGGAATTAGAGAGAGAGAGAGAGAGAGAGAAAAGAGCACACACGGGAATTAGAGGAGAGAGGAGAGAGAGAAAAAAGCAACAACGGAATTAGAGAGAGAGAGGAGAGAGAGAAAGACACACGGGAATTAGAGAGGAGAGAGAGAGAGAGAGAGAAAGCACACAGAACGGGAATTAGAAGAGAGGAGAGAGAGAGAGGAGAGGAGAGACACACGGAATTAGAGAGAGAGAGACAACACGGGAATTAGAGAGAGAGATAGAGCACACACATGGGAATTAAGAGAGATACCATCTATGTGAGAGAGCAGACAGAAAGCAAGCACATGTGAGAGAGAGAGAAGGGGATGGGTAAGAGTAAGTCGGTGAGAGTGAGCAATTCAATAAGCTTCAATACAAACAAAAAATAAATCTTTTTAAAAATTAATTTTTTACAAATTTACGAGTACATGAAATAAATCACCCGGCTAAAGTAGGAATAGTGTCCTCTGGTCAGTGTTCAATCCAGGTAAAGAATTTAAAATGCTGATTTAATAGCAGCCCTTCAAAAACACAGTCCTGTAGCATACTAAGCCTGGCTAGACTTCTTTTTTCTTTTTTCTTTTTTTTTTTAAATCTTTTCTAGATATTTACTACCCAAAACCTTAAGGACAATCATTAGGCTCTAAATTCTGAACTATGATTATTATACTAACAGAGATGCTGATGGTACATGCCCTACGTTCCTGACGCCAAAAACCTAAAGGGGACGCAGTAAAATCATATCCATGCATCCAGTGTTTTTCTTTTTCTTCCCTCACCATTTCAATCTAAATTAAATACATTTCAAATATTTCTTGGAAACGATTAACACAGGATAGGTTACATGGTAGGAGTCAGCGGCTTTAGTTTTTTTTTTTTTTCCCAGATCATCAAAAAAACAAAAAAAAATACAATCTATTAAGAAATTTTAGTTGGGGACCCATAAATTTTCCCAGGGACTCATTCAAAGCAAAATATGTGTACTATTCTACTATTCTAGATACTCAAAATAAAATAACATCATATATGTCAGAGATGCTGATAGGTACATGTCCTGGTCCTGATGCAAAAACCTAAAAGGACGGTAAAATATATCCATGCTCCGGTGTTTTTCTTTTTTCTTCCCTCACATTTCAACTAACTTAAATCTTTCAATATTTTCTTGGAAAGAATTACACAGGATAGGTTACGGTAGGGGTACGGCAGGTTTTTTTTTTTCCCCAGATCATAAATAAAAACCTATTAAAACTTTAGTTGGGACTCCATAAATTTTCCAGGGACTCATTCAAAGCAAATATGTGCGTCCGGACACAGAATTACACAGGATGGGTTCATGGTAGGAGTCAGACGGCTTTAGTTTTAGGCTATACAGTTCACATAGCAACTAATGCCTTAGGAAAGGTATTAATCCAACTACTCTCCTTCCAGCTATGGGTAAATAGTAGGGCAGACTGGACTCTTTAACCTTGGTTAGGTAACCAGTCTAGGAGAAGAAAAACTCTGACTTCAAACCTGTTAAACTTTGCTTGGGGTGGTCATTACTAGAATAAGTTTTCTGGTCAACTTTTTAATATTTGGGTGGAATTCGTGGATTAGTCCACCAAAGTTCAGGTCCCGAGTACTTTCGGCACTTCGAAGTGCCCTCATCAGGGGTGATGTGTTCCAATTTAAAAAAAAAATTTATATCAATGTGGAGGCTGGAAGGAGAAGGATTGATGAGAAAGGTGTTATAGGCATTTTAAAATGTGTGTACTGCATTCTCATCAATTCTTCTCCTTCCAGCCTCCACATTAATATGATTTTAAAAAAAACCTGAAACACATCATCCCAGATGATGGCACTTCGAAGTGCCGAAAGTACTCGGGACTTGAACTTTGGTGGACTTATCCACGAATTCCACCCAAATATTAAAAAGTTGTCCAGAAAACTCAAAGATCAAAAATAAAATTGTTAAACAGGAGATGTCTTTTGTTTAATTCTACATGTATAAATGAAAGAATGCTGCCCAAATACACATATTTCAAAATACATATATATATATATATGCAAGGTGTGTCATAAAAGTGCCGAGTTAAAAGGTGTATTTATTAAGCCTCCAAATGTGTCAGATCATTTTGGTCCACCCTGTACCAACAAATGTAGCAGAACCAATAAATCTGATACTTTTGGATAAAAACATTTTATAAGTACTAGCAAACATATGCACCCTCCGGGTGCAAGTATTTAAGTTTTGATATAATAAAATATCATATTAAATTAGAAAGGCTAATGAAACTGACTAAGAATGCAAATAAAAAGATCTGCAACAGAGGGGGTATAATCGAAAAATAGAACAACTTTGAAACTAACTATTAGTTAAAATAGGAAGTAAAGGATAATATTACAGTTATATCTTCTTGTAAATAAATTTCTTTTAAGATTTATCCACGAGATTTTTGTTTATATTTCTTAAGATAAAACCAAACAATTAGAAATCAATAATACCAAGCACATATTTATTAAAATAAAATGTTAAATATCAATATGCAAATTAGCCTTCTCGTTCAAACTGTAAACCGCTATTTTGTTGTATATATAAATACAATTGCATGTTATTAGTATGTAGATATGGCCAACAGTATTTATAATGTAAAACAATTTTTATTAATAACTGAAGGTTTAAAAGAATGAAATCATGGTGAATTTGACGTAAATAATTAAGGGAATTGTGACTTGAGTAGTAATATAGTTTCGGTTACAGACAGAAAAACACACAATCTCCATTATAATAAGATTTGTTAATTCCTTACTTGTTATCATCTGACACATGCTCAAAAGTAGAGGATTTTGGTATAGTCGTAGTATAGCTGTTCACACATCAAACTGGTTTGAGAGAGAGAGAGAGTAGTATTTTAGCTTAATTTGAGTATAGAGTTTTGATAAAATTACAAGGAGGGGAGAGTGAGATAGTGCTTGCACCATTTAGACCAGGGGTCTCAAAAATTAAGGTCATTAAAGGGGCAATGGTATCTTGGTGGAAGAGGTATGTTGGGCCAAAAGTGGAGAAGGGTGGGGTCTGCAGTATCTGTCAGTAGTAGTGCTAAACTGTAAATTGTTGCAAAGGAGACTTTATTTATCAAAATGAAGCAGAGTGTGACTAAATATTTTGGAGTATGAGAACTAGTAAAGGTAATTTATGAGGAAGTGCGTCCCGGTCTCCTGCCTCAGAAATTGCTACCCGGTGACTTTTAAAATAACGTCCCCTGCTATGTCGTCTCGGTGGTGTTACTTGAAGAAACAACTAACTTAGGGCGTTAAATGTATTTTAGAGGGGGGGGTTCTCTTTTTTTTGTTGTAATTCTTATTTATTTTTCGTAATTTGTTAGAAATTTATTTATAGAATTTGTCGTAATTCTTGTTTATTTATGAAGATGGATATCTATCTATCTATCTATCTATCTACCTCAGTTTGTTCATTTTTTACTTTGTTTATTATATATATATATATATATATATATATATATATATATCCACCCATCTCCATTTATTCATATAAAAAAAAGAGAAGCCCCCCCTCCTCTAAAATACATTTAACGCCCTAAGTTGGTTGTTTTCTTTCAAGTAACACCACCATCCCGCTCTCCTGACTCAGAAATTGCTACCCGGTGACTATTAAAATAACGTCCCCTGCTATGTCGTCTCGGTGGTGTTACTTGAAAGAAAACAACCAACTTAGGGCATCACTGCCTCTCTGTATATGTAATCTCTAAAGTGTAATGTAGTAAAAATTCCTGTTTTAGAAGAGTATTATTTTTACTAGCAAATATATGCACCCTCCGGGTGCAAGTATTTAAGTTTTAATGTAATAAAATATCGTATTAAATTAGAAAGTCTAATAAGAATGCAGATAAAAAGATTTGAAACAGAGTGGGGGTATAATAGAAAAATAGAAATGAAACTTACTCTTCCATCACTGCCGTCTTTCATTGCTGAATTTTACTTATTTAACTATTTAGTTGAATTAGGAAATAAAGAATAAAATTACACTTATTTTTTCTTGTTAATGGATTTCATTTAAGATTCATTGGAGAGATTTTTGCTTATATTCATTAAAATAAAACCAAACAGTTAGAAATCAATAATACTAAGCACATATTTAATAAAATCACATTTTTAATATCAATATGCAAATTAGCCTTCCCGTTCACACTGCAAACCGCTATTTTTTTGTATATATAAATACAATTGCATGTTATTTGTATGTAGATATGGACAACACTAATAAAAAGGTGAAGCAATTTTATTAATAATTGCGGTTTAAATATAAATAAAATCATGGAGAATGTGATGTAAATAACTATGTTAATTGTGACTCGATTAGTAATATAGTTTCGGTTACAGACAGAAAAACACACAATCTCCATTATAATAAGATTTTAAGTTTATTGCTTACTGCATTACCTGACTCACCACCAGGGATGTGTATTATGGGTGTGTCAGGCACGGCGTGCCACACACATACCAAAGATGGTAAAATCATCATAGATATTAAGTAATAATATAATCATGGATCATAATGGGGAAATTAATTTTCCTACTCTTTGTTATTAAATATTTTGGCTGGCAGTTCTGAAATAGCACAGTACATCTCAATAGTATCAGGAGGTGCTCTTTCTCTGAATGTTTGAGAATTGGACACATGGCCTGGTGGATAAAGGAGTTAGCTTAAGACCGTTCTAAGTGCATTTTTTAGGTGTGTGGTTGCGCGTGTAAAAAAATGCACAATGCTTTCTTTTTGATACACACACTTACACAGTCCCATACTCACACAGTAAAAGAGAATATTTGACGTCATATTTCAAACCGTCTTCTTTTTTCAAACTTCAAATTTTAAACAGACTGATAAACAAGGACTATCACTCGCTTTTCTCGTTATTCTGTGATAAAAAATTTCTTACCTTCCATATACCAACAAATACCCTGAAGATGATCTAATTAATAGATCGAAACACTGCAGCGTCGGCCAATAAACTCTCCACTTAACTCATTTAAACCTGTGTTTTTTCAATCTTTCTTAATATACTACATACCGTCGGATTCACTTCCTTTTCTTCACATATATACCTATATATAGAAAAAGTTAAATGCTGTTAAAATAAGGGACCATATGACCTTTAGGCACCCCTTTTGCGATGTTGTTTCATAAGGACATTTTTTTCATTTACACCGTCAAAATCCGGTTGTTTGTTAACAGACGATTTTTAGATTTTTTTTAAATTATAAGACTAAACCCTAACCCCTAACAAACAACTGGATTTTGACAGTGTAAATGAAAAAAAAATGTCCTTATGAAACGAGATCGCAAAAGGGGTGCCTAAATGTCATATGGTCCAAAATAAGTTTAAAATTATTCATTGGCAATTCAGTCTCGAAAGACTATGATAAAAGTTTTTGTGTGCCCCTGAAGTTGCAGCGCCTCCTGTGACTACAAAGTCCTATGTTTGAGAAACATTCTCGACCACAGATTTTGCATTTGTAGGTTGTCCCTGTAGATGATGATGTTCCGATGCTTTGTTGCCGTTGCTTTCTTGTGGACCTCTTAGCTTCATGATGTTGTATCAGGGTGACTTCTAACATGTACAGTCCTCTATGGAGATTCTGCCACCACCGAGGCGGTCTTGAGCAAATTTTCCCAGCTGGAAGGGACAATGCCAAAGCACTTGAGATCATTTTTGTAGACATCCTTGAATCGCAGTAGGGGGCGACCAATCTGTCTTTTACCAGATGTTAGCTCTCCATACAGGATATCTTTCGGGATTCATCATCCATCTGACATACATGACCCAACCATTGGAGACGACGTTGTCTCAGTAGAGAGTACAGGCTGGGGAGTTGAGCTCTCTCCAGGACTGCTGTGTATGATTGTCCTGTTTAAAATTATATATAGGAGTTAATAAAGTATGTATAAAGAATGGTCATTCTAGTACCTCAATCCTCTTTGAGACATTGAGTACAATGTCCTATTTTTTTATTTATTTGCAACATTAGCAATATTTATTTACTACTGTTGATGTCATTCTCAGAAATAGAAAGCTGTTTTCTTTTTAGTCTGAAGGCCATATTTTAGCACACGGTTTCGAAGTGGAGTTCATCAGAGGTTAATGGAGTAGAAGCCGAGTGTTGTCATTGTTAATGTAACAACGGATCAAAATAATGTTTGAAATAAAAACAACATGAACGAAAGGCAAAGAAACAAAAAAAAGAAAAATATAAAAATGACTGATTATTTATTTTGCCTGTCTTTTAAGATGGAATGATTTACAAACTGTATCACTCATAGATAAGTATGTCCAAAAATAATAGCGCTAATACCTAAATATATATGAATATACCTCCTCCGTCTCTACTCCCTTTCCTATACCTCACCTTTCCACCTTTTCATCGTGTGTGTATATATATATATATATGTTGTCAAAGGGTCTCCGTATGCTTCTCGTAAGTATATATATTTGTGTTTATATAGGTATATGTATCTGTTTGTGGGAGGTACATATATCAGGTTTGGGCATTAGTATGAAGCATTAAAGTAATGAATATAAGAAACTCTGTTGTTTTGGAGTAGAATTTCGTTTATTTAGTAAATTTTCAGGATATATATATATATATATATATATATATATATATATATAGTCTGTTTTAAAACAATAAAAGATTCTGATGAAACTTCTATAACCAACAGAGGTGAAATATTAATTGAATGTAATTGTCTGTTTTGTTATTCGCTTTTTTCCTCAACTTTTTCACATTTTGTCATTTTTCCTAATCTGTTATTTCCTTTTATATATATATATATATATATATATATATATATATATATATATATATATATGATTAAGGTAATTTGCTTTAGAAGCATTGTTGAGTAAAGTATATTATTATTTATATTTTTGCTTGAAGGCAGTTACAATGCCTATATCGTATAAAATTCGATAATTAATGAAAATAATCATGACAAGCGAACTCGGCAAAAGGGACTTTGACAGAAATCGAAACCAAGAACTCAGCACGCAGAGTCAGAGACTTTACCACTGGGCCACCAATACGCAGCAAACGATATATGTGAAATTAGCTTGTCAAGGGTAAAATGTTGAGAAGATTGCAAATTTTAGGCCTAGCTTTGGCATGAGGAATGAGACATATATATATATATATATATATAATATATATATATATATATATATATATATAGTAAAGTCGACGGGGCAGCCTAATGTCAATATCAGCCAGTCAGCGAGGGAGTCTATCCCCTTTTCAATAGCGCTAGACCAAGGAGATTGTTTTTTTTAGCATCTGAGGTGGAGCGCCACACCTACTATCACCGCCTTACTTTACCGCACAGATCCCTGTGCTACTCATATGCTGAGTTGGCGAGGATCGGTATCGAACTAGGAACCTTGTGGTTTCTAGCCAAACGCTTACCGATTGAGCTAACCCGACCCATATATATATATATATATGGTAACAGAATTTTATTACATATTTCTATTTCTTCATATGTATAGAATCTGAAGTGGATAGATAGATATAACCTATTTGAACTCGGATCCAATTCCTACAATAACCATTGCGCCACAAATGCCTCTTACACAGTTATGATACAGTGTACTTGTATACCTGCTTAAATTTCTGAGCTGAATTAACTCTTAACATCTCGTTGAGAATTTTCTAAATCCAGAGACCCATTCCTATAAGGAGATATATAAATGGCTAAAAATGACCTTTTCATTTAAAGTTACCTGTTATTTCCCGTAAATGAAAGACTGTTAAATATGTTTAATATTACATTTAAACAAAGGCTATGGTTTGGGGTGGATTAGGAAAACAATTGTGACTTCTGGCAGGGTGGAATGAGGCGGTATAGGACGTTAAGAGTTAATCAGTGAAGATTTTTCGCTTGAGTGCTATGATTTTATCATCTTGTGCTGACGTATAATTAGAAGTTATTAGTTTAATGTCAAAGTTCCTGGTGCCATCTTTTGCATTTTTAAAGGAAATCTTCATGTCTTTGAAAAAAGAATAACTCAATTTTTTATCATTTGTGCAATCGGTCAACTGTTGTAAACAAAACGATTTACAATGCTGAGGAAAAATGTTGATAGTAGAAAAATAACAAGCGAACTCGGCAAACACTGCCCCCTACGTAGAACATCGTACAACTGTTTCAACTTTATTAAGTCTCATCAGTGATGTATACTTATGATTTCCCTCCGACAGAAATCGAAACCGGGAACTCAGCACGCAGAGTCAGAGACTTTACCACTGGGCCACCGATACGCAGCAAACGATATATGCTAAATTAGCTTGTCAAGAGTAAATATGTCACTATTACTACTACTATACAAAGCAGAGTGGATGTTATTGAGTTATTTAAAAAAAAAAAAAAAAAAATAACTCAGTTTTTTATAATTTGTGCAATCGGTCAACTGTTGTAAACAAAATGATTTACAATGCTGAAGAAAATGTTAATAGTAGAAAAATAATTTATTGTTGTTGTGGCAGCATCAACCTGGTGGTGGGTTGAGCAGGCTCCATTTATTGAATTTGCTGAGTCTCTCACATACAACACTCCACTTTGGCCCTTACTTAGGCTGATTACATCAAGCCCTATCACCTATATGATTGTCCTGACCTTATTGCACTTATAGCACCCCCCCAACCCTTTTTATGATACATTTGTAAAATGAGTTGTTGTGGCAGTGTTAAAATTAAATTAATTTAAAATACATCACTAAGTAGGCCTTAGCCTATTCTAGTAGTGACCAGGTTTGAATTCAGAGTTTTCCTTCTCCTAGACGGGTTGCCTAACCAGGGTGAAAGAGCCCAGTCTGCTCTACTATTTACCCATAGCTGGAGAGAGAATAGTCCATTTCCTACGACTCTAATCATACACCATTGCGCTTCCTAAACACTGGTGGTGGGTTGAGTAGGCTCCATCTGTTAAATTTACTGAGTCTCTCACATGACTTACAACACTCCACTTTGGCCCTTACTTAGGCTGATTACATCAAGCCCTATCACCTATATGATTGTCCTGACCTTATTGCACTTATGTCAAACCCCCAACCCTTTATATCATATATGTGCTAGAAGGTAATATTGATAGTTGGAAAATGAGTTGTTGTGGCAGTATTAAAATTAAATTAATTTAAATTAAATTAAATTGAAATAGATCACTAAGTATGCCTTAGCCTATTCTAGTAGTGACCAGGTTTGAATTCAGAGTTTTCCTTCTCCTAGACTGGTTGCCTAACCAAGCTTAAAGAACCCAGTCTGCCCTACTATTTACCCTAGCTGGAGGGAGAATAGTTGGATTCATACCTTTCCCAAGGGTATTAGTGCTATGTGAACTGTGGTTCAAAAAATTATTTGTAATTCAATACCCAACTAGAATGAATAAAACAGTGTTCTTGCTTAAAATAACCCAACAAGGGTTGCCATGCTGTAAAATCCAACCAACCAAATGTATTTTAATAAAATTGGTTAAAAAAGAATTTTCAATACCAACAAGAGTGAATAGAACAAAACGTCTTCAGCATGAAAATAACCCAACAAAGGTTGACATGCTGTAAAATCCCACAAAAAAAGAAAAAAAAAGAGTCCCTCATGAAGGCTGATCATGCCAGGTGATCCTGATGGGTGAATGTGTGTTCCAGTAGAGTTCCCAGTGCCACAATCTGTAGACACAAGGGGCCCATATTTCATTTAAAATCAACCCTCACCATCATTAGCAATCTTTTTTGTTGACCTCCACGACAATTCTTTACTCCACTTTGGCCCTATCCTGGGCTAGACGGGCGGTTGGAGATCCGATCAATTGGCTGGTCACGTCAAGCCCTAGCACCTATATGATTTTCCCAACCCTGTCAACCCTTTTATCATATGGAGAAGGCGGTGGCTGCGGGTCTACATGTCCTGGGATGACGTTAAACTCTATCTGATGGTGAGGTTCCAGTTTTGGAGGTTTGGGGAATGTGGAGCACCCCATTCATCACCATTGCTCTGACCTGGAGTGCCCATCTATGGGTTAAATAGAAAATGTATTTATAAAAAATTGTATTATCCATCAATAAATAGGTTGATATGCCGTAAGTATTGCTATGTGGATCATGAAAAGGAAAGAAGTTGTGCATAAACCGATAGAAAATAAGATTAGTCGGTGTTTAAATGCTCATATTTTTTCCCTTGCTCGACATAAAAAAAAAACAAAATGTCATTTTTTTTGGACACGACAGTCATTGGCCCTGAAAAATAGATTTATTATAAGAATTTGAAATGAATAAACCAGTGGCTGGATTCCAAATAGCCATCAGCATCTCACTCTTGAAGAAAAAAAAAAACCCAAAAAGAATATTATTCTGTGTTTGGTGAGATTCAAAGGGCATTACATCTTAATTATGAATCACTGGAATCTGGACAAGCTGTTGCTATGCAATGTTTAGTGAACAGTTTGTGTCTTTGAATGATTCATTTTTAATAGCAAAGATCTTTTTTGCTGAGGAAGTTAACTGGTGGTATTCCTGTACAACAATGTCTGTCCTAAGTTGATTATTTGGACTATTGTCCCCATCTTTATTGTTATCTACACAACGTTTCGGCTAATGTGCCCTGTGGCTTTCTTCAGGTGTTTCATGCCAAACTCTGGAGCCTTCTCTTTGACCTCTGGAAGCCTTCTCTTTGACCTCTGGGAGCCTTCTCTTTGACCTCTGGGAGCCTTCTCTTGGAATTTTCATGAGTTGGTAGTGAAAAAGGTTGTTGGTTGGTTGGTTGGTTGGATTTTATGGCATGTCAACCTTGTTGGGTTATTTTATGCCGAAGATGTTTTGTTTTATTCATTCAACATTTTTTTCTCAAACTCAATTTTTTTAAAACACATTTTTTTGAATTCATTTTTTTTTATTTAGCCCATAGATGGGACCCTAACAGCTACTACTACTCCGGGCCAGAGTGGACATGGGAGTAATGGTGATGAATGGGTACTCTACATTGCCTAGAGCTCTGAATTGGAACTTCATCAGATAGTTTAATGTCATACCCAGGTCAATAAGACCCTCAGCCACCATCTTCTAGCACATATATGATGTTGGGTTGTCTTTTCTTGCCTGGAAGAGTTATCTTCCCTCTGGGTTCCTGTTTTTAACCACCAGGGTTTTTTGGTATTTAAGCGCCTGTTTTGAACTCTCTGTCTCTCTTACTTCTCAGGAATTGTCTTGTCTACACCCTCCCTGTGTTACACCGACATTAGTAAGTGACTTTCTTATGGACTCTCCATAACCCCTCATTACTTCTATGTCTAGTTATATCTACTTTGTATCCTTATTCCTTTCATGTGTTATTCACATGTACATTATGTATCTTTTTCACATACATGTATTCTATGTTATAAATGTTTCTCCATGTGCTTATATTAAAGTCCATGTTATGTTTAATACCCTTGTCGTGGTTGTTTTGTTCGACCTTTTATAACAATGAACCTTACAATGTAAGGGTTGGGGGTTGCCATGAGGGCAGTAGCATTGAGATAATCATGTATGTGCTAATGTAACGTAGCTGCGTTGTCACAGTACTGTAGAAACAATGATACTCACCATCGTGAAGAATAAGTTCCAATTGGTTAGCCTACTGTTGGTTTTAATAACAGCAGCTAAGTAGAACTTCAATATGGCGCTGCGAACAGGATCTAAAACTGAAGATTGGGAAGAATATTTTGTCCAAGCAGGGATCTCTCCCGACTCAGCTAGGAGATATGCTACAACATTCGCAAGCGAGAAGCTGACAAGAGAGAACCTCAAGATGATGAATCGGGCCATGCTTAAAGAGTTGGGAATCACGGCAATGGGAGAAGCCCTGTCTATCCTTAAGCAGGCTAAGGAGACCTCTACCCAGACGGCTTATGCTAAGGTACCGCCAGCCAAGCTTCCCCAACTTCACTTTGAGATGACCCCTCAACAATTCAGGAATTCCGAATTGATTGGGAAGTGTTCAGGAAGATGACAGATATGCCGACATCTCAGACCAGCATCCAGTTGTACAATTGTGCGGACGAGTCTGTCCAGAATGCTATAATCAACACCCACCCCAAATTCTTCACGATGGTATCATTGTTTCTACAAGTACCAAATAGATATATGTTACGTAGTACCTTTTCTTTGACGGCACTAAATATTTATACGTTGTATACTTCTTACGTCTTACTCTGGTCTATTCTTCCGGCCGTCTTCTGATCATCTAGTCTTCTGGCCTGTATATCTTCTAAGGTCTCGTCTGGTCTTCGATTGAGGATTCCGGGTCTGATTCTGTTGGGGATCACTCCTTATCAGAAGCCCTGTGCCATTGTTAGCTTTTAGTAATAACTACAAGACTTCGATTTACTTTTGATGTTACTTTATTCATGAACCCCAGACCAGACAATGCGCGCGGAGAGTCACATCTTGCTAGCTTAGCTTCTAACTTCTACTCTAACTGTCACTGCAACTAACTCAGTTGCTTACACCTTAAACCGGAAGGGCTTCTATTGACTTCCGTTCTCACGTTCCATCCCCAGAACGCAAGGTGAGAGTGAGGTCAAGCATTGTCACTCACTCTCAAGGCCATCAGCTGTACTGATCGCCATAAGGATTTCTATACTACCTTAAAAAGTAATAGGGATCCAATTAATATGTAACACTAAGGCTTGATGTGACCAGCTGATTGATCTGAGGGCTCCTCTCCGACCACCTGCCTAGCCTAAGAAAGGGCCAAATTGGTGTGTTGCATACCATGGACTGCTCAGCCACCCGGTCTCCATACTTCTCTTAAAGTCCTATACCGCCTCATTCCACCCGGCTGGAAGTCACATTCGTTTTAACTAATCAGCCCCAAACAACCTTTGTTTAAATTTAATATTAAACATATGTAGAAATCTTTGATTTAAGGGAAATAATAGGTAACTTTAGATGCAAAGGTCATTTTTAGCCATTTTTTTATATATCCTTATAGGAATGCTCTGGACTTAGAAAAATCTCAACAGGATGTTAAGAGTTAAATTTAATATTAAACATATGTAGAAATCTTTGATTTAAGGGAAATAATAGGTAACTTTAGATGCAAAGGTCATTTTTAGCCATTTTTTTATATATCCTTATAGGAATGCTCTGGACTTAGAAAAATCTCAACAGGATGTTAAGAGTTAAGCATCATGGGTTGCCACCCACGGCCAACAGGTGGCTCCATTAGGAGTGGATCATACCCCTCTGCAGAGGTGCAGTCAGAGTATTCTAAAGCCCCAGCTGACAGGGCGGCTGAAAAGGAATCTGCATATTTGCAAAAGATGGAAAAACCAGAAGTACTGAGTAGAAGTATGTTTCCTATGAATTAATCAAAATCTTTCTTTGTTTTTGTGTGTATTTGTCATGTTCATCTTTCTGTTTCCATAGAATCTTATCATAAATATATATCACAATTATTTCATCAAATTATTTTGTCTTCCCCCACCCCCTTTTGAACAAGGATGGGTAGCTGTGCTAATTTTAAGTCATTGTTAATGATAAGCCCACCCCTCTGATAAAGTATTAATTTCAAATGTTGATAAGGAAGATTATTGACTCCGAATAGATCCTTTTAGTGTCTGGCTTTCTGATTGTATTGTGAAGAAAATCTAAGCTCATTTCAGTCACAGAGGAAGAGTTAAATGTTTATTGAAAATGTCTAAGTATAAACTAGTTTTTTCTTCTTTTTTTTTTTTTTTTTTTTTTTTAATGAAATTTTTACCACCTCTTTTTACCATTTTTTCCCTGTTTTTTCATTCTCTTTTCCCCTTTCTTCCTATCTTTTTTCTTCTTTTCTTCCTATCTTTTTTCTTTTCTTCTCTTTCCCTTTCTATTCATCTCTTTCCCTTTCTCTTCTTCTCTTTCTTTCTTCTTCTCTTTATTTTATTTCTCAGTTCTTTTTGCTTTATTTCTTTCTCACCTTTTCTTTCTTTCTTTTTTCTCTATTGTTCCCTTTTTCCTTTTCTTTCTCTTTCCCTATTGGCAGGGTTTAGAATATGCTAACTGTATCCTCATCACAGAGGGGTAAGATCCTCACTCAAAGTGGGTGTCCCCTGTATGAAACTAAACTGCATCTTATGGTGAGTGCCTTGTTCTGGAGATCTGAAGAGTGTGGAGTATCCCTTCATTGCAATTACTACCAGGTCCACTCTGTCCCAGAATGGTAGTACCTGTTTGTTTCCCATCCATGGGTCAAATACATTTGTTTAAAAATTATGTAATTCAATACCCAACTAGAATGAATAAAACAATGTTCTTGGCTTAAAATAACCCAACAAGGGTTGCCATGCTGTAAAATCCAACCAACCAACCAACCTGGAAGCCTTTTTATTATTTAGGGAAAAAAAGAAAACTTTTCACGATTTCAATATGGATTAGATAAAATTAACGGTTTTCAAATTGGGTTTATTTTTTTGTTTTTAGATTCAGTTGCCTGTTATTCAGATTAAAGAAGATTATGTTAACCTGATTAAGTAAATCTAGTTAAAGTGAAAATGTTAGTTTTCTGGAGTTGAATGTTTAACTCTTAACAACGTCCTATACCACCTCATTCCACCCGGACGGAAGTCACATTCATTATCCTAATCTACCCCAAATGATAGCCTATTTTTAAATATAATATTAAACATATTTAAAAGTCTTTGATTTAAGGGAAATAACTGGTAACTTTTAATGAAACGGACATTTTTACCCATTTTTGATAAATGGTTATAGTGTTGTATACCTCTTTCCTTACTTCTTACTTCTTCTAGCGTCTCTTCTAGCGTCTGGACTTCGTCTTGGTGGTCGGTCACACTTAACTCATTTCTTCTTCTAGATCAGTCTTATTACCAAGACATTCACCAACCACAAAACCATGTTATTTTCGTAAGCTTTTATTTACTTAACTAAACATAGCGCGCGTATGCAGGTGAGTTCCAGTTAAGGCAGGACATCTTCTCTGCCTGACGTCCAAACTGAAACTGAAGACCCAACCAGGTCCCACGTATTTCGCGGGCTTTCTGTACTATTCCATGGAAAGTCCCACCCGTGATATGAAAAGGGCCATCCCTTTAGAAATACAGGGGATTGACAATAATCTTATGCAACCGCATAGATTATGTAACAATAGGAATGGGGCTCTGGACTTAGAAAATTATCAACAGGATGTTAAGAGTTAATCTCTTGTATTATCAATCTACTGATTTGTTGGATTCGTTAACTATTTGGCATATTGTTGCAAAAGATCTGCCATCTTGGAAGAACTTCACTCTGTTAATAGTTATTTCTTTTATTTGTTTCATAGATTTTGTTATGACATTTATGAATGGTTGTAGCCAAAATAGTAAACTTTACTTTCTTATCTATACTAGCAAGGTAACTTGATACTGTCTTGGACAAAAAGCTTTAATCTTTTCTTGTATATGGACTATTTTCTCTTGTCTTATTTGGAAACACACATACATCAGTGATGAGAAGTAAATAAACAAACGATGTGTTTGGATATGGCTTTTTCTTTTTTTTTTTTTTTTTTTTTTTAGCCGACAATTTTTGGGAGAATATGTGCTTAATTGAAGTGATACCTAATTTTGAAAATTAATTAATTAATTAGGCTGGCATACCTATTCAAATGTAAGGCTAAACAAATCGAGAAAAATCAATCTCTGTATGTACATTTCGACCTATTAGACCTCATCAGCAGAGCTATAGATAGGAAGACCGCCTTGTGCATGATTCGAACACTGACTGTCAAGCTGACAGGCGAGGACCATAACCCCTACACCAACCGGATTTTCCCAGATTTCAGTGATATAATTTAATAGTCAAGGGTTTTTGTTGTTGTCCTGCTTTTGGTAAATAATAGAATAAAATTCATACAGGTTAGCAGATCTTCCTTTTTTTAGATTTATTTATTTATTTTTAAAAAATGTATTTATTTTTTTTTTTGATGATTGCTACGTATTGTCTACAGTAAATTTATACTATTAACCTGTGCATAGTATTATCTGCGTTATTTGGACTATTGTCCTCATCTTCCTTGTTATCTGTACAACATTTCGGCTGATGTGTCCTCCAGCCTTTTCAGGTATTTCTTTTCGGACTCGGGAGCCATCACGGAATTTTGAACCTGACCCTTTATTCAGTCCATGGGGGTATCCTGTTCTCATTCTGCTAAGCAAAGTTCCTTGATGGCTCCCGATTCTGAAAAGAAGGTTCCCAAGTCCGACAAGAAATACCTAAAGAAGGCTGGAGGGCACATTTGCTGAAACATTGTACAAATAACAATGAAGATAGGGACAATAGTCTGAATAACACAGATGATACCAATCAACAAAGCCTCATTTCAAACATTCAGAGAAATAGTAACCTGTGAATGTTGGTCTGTTATATTTTTACTTTTGCTTTTTAATTAATTCAGTGGACATGTCAAATAATATGTTATTGGCTTGTTAACTAACTTAGTTAATTGAAATGTAAATGTGCTACGGGTAAGTTCAGTTGTAACACTTGTTTTCTGAAGCGATTTTGTTTATTTGGGAATGGTTCAGTGGTTTCAGGAATTTGACTTGAGATCAGGAAAAGACAGAATATCATGGCAGCTCTAATGCTACTTTAATTGTCAATGATTCTTTTTTAATTAAAGATACTAGCAAATAAATGCACCCTCCCAATGCAAGTATTTAAGTTTTAATGTAATAAAATATTATATTAAATAAGAAAGGCTAATAAAACTAAATAAGAATGCAGATAAAAAGATTTGAAACAGAGGGTGGTATATTTGAAAAAAAAATAGAACAACCGAAACTTACTTTTCCATCATTTCAGTCTTTCATTGCTAAATTTTTCTAATTTAACTATTTAGTTAAATTAGGAAGTAAAGAATAAAATTACAGTTATTTCTTCTTGTTAATGGATTTCTTTTCAGATTTATTGAAGACATTTTTGCTCATATTTATTAAAATAAAACCAAACAATTAGAAATCAATAATACCAAGCATATAATTATTAAAATCAAATTTTTATGATCAATATGCAAAGTAGCCTTCCCATTTACACTGTAAACTGCTATTTTGTTGTATATATAAATACAATTGCATGTTATTAATATGTAGACCCGCCCAACGGGGTGGGGGTCCATTGGCTTCGGCCCTGGATCTTTACAATTTAATAGCGTTGATCCCAGGGGGCTATCCCCCCAGGCAATACATGCCCCCTTGATTTAAAGGGGCAGGATTGGGTTTATTGCCCAGCGCCTGAGGCGCCCCCCTTGAGGGGGGAATGCCGACGGGATCGACACAATTTTTTCCATCTACCACCCATGAGCTTTGGCTTGTGGGTGGGCCCACATAAAAATGTCCTTGTGTCACGCCCTCATAAGTGGGATGAGAGGCAAATACCTGTAAATATGGTCAACAGTTATATTAATATAAAACAATATTATTAATAATTGGGTTTAAATAGAATATAAAATCATGGAGAATGTGACGTAAATAACCAAGAGTAGTGATATACTATTTCTCTGAATGTTTGAGATGAGGCTTGAAGATTAGTATTTTCTACATTATTCGGACTATTGTCCCCATCTTCATTGTTATTTGTACAACGTTTCGGCCAACATTCCCTCCAGCCTTCTTCAGGTATTTCTTGTTGGACTCGGGGAACCTTCTTTTCGAACTCTGGATACCCCCGTGGAATAAATAAAGGGTTAGGTTCAAAGTTCCGTGATGGCTCCCGAATACGACAAGAAAGTTCCCGAGTTCGAAAAGAAGGTTCCCAAGTCCGAGAAGAAATACCTGAAGAAGGCAGGAGGGAATATCGGCCGAAACGTTGTACAAATAACAATGAAGATGGGGACAATAGTCCGAATAACGCAGATAATAGTAGTGATATAGTTTTGGTTACAGACAAACACACAATCTCTATTATAATAAGATATGGAATAACCTAATCAGTGACTCTGTATATATAAGCCTTGTGATTTGGATTGGTTTATTGACTGGAACAGCATGTCAACCTGTCTAGGGTTATTTCATGCTTAGAGGTTAGGGGGGATTTGCTGCATGGGCACAGCTTATCCTCTATATGAACCCGCCCAGGCTATGTAGGTCAAAGAAAGAAAAAAAAAAACCCACAAAACAAAAAAACTTTGACACTACTCCATCGTCTCTCGTCAGAGTGGACCAGGGAGCAATGGTGATGAAGGGGTGCTCCACATTCCCCAAACCTCCAAAACTGGAACCTCACCATCAGATAGAGTTTAACGTCATTCCCAGGACATGTAGACCCGCAGCCACCGCCTTCTAGCACCCATATGATAAAAAGGGGTTGGGGCCAAACGATTCATTGAATAATTTTTAATTTCAAAGAGATTTCTATTTCAAATATTTCTGATAAAAAAAAAAAAAAAAAAAAAACAAAAAAAAAAACATACTTCCAAAATCTTTGAACCTTTTTGCAGCATAAAAGGAATGTTCTTTTATTCCTAACCAGCGAGCATAAAGAAAGCATAGAATTTTTGAATAAAGGCATCAGACTGGAAAAGATGAAAGACAAACCAACCATTCCTTGTCAAAGCAAAAAAAAAGAAAATATGGAATAATGATTGTACTAGATCTTGGCCATTAGTCCTTCTAAGAATAGAACCGAGAACAGAGAACGAGAGGAAATAATAGAAACTCTCTCGTACCTACTGAAAATATATGGTTCAAGAAACTTGGCTAATTAGGTGAAATATTTCTATGTTGTTTCAAACTATAAGCAAAGAGAACTTTTCAAATATGCTCACATCTGACACTTATCAATGTTCTTTACAATGGATGTATTGTTGAAATTTTAAACACGTGTCTTTCTCTTTCTTTAAACATGTCTTGCAAAGCAGTCTATTGAAAAGTTAACTTTATTATGGAATGCCCAGTTGGCATACATAGGTGAACAGATTTTTAGAATTAAAAAAAAAAAAAAAAAAAAAAAAAATATATATATATAATTTGTTGTGTTATTATTTAATATCTTTATGGTGTACAGCTTTAAACTTATGTCAACAGTATCTGCTCCCCCACCTACCCTGGTGCAAAAAAAAAAGTCTGGAAATAATCAGATAGTGGAGGTATTATTAAAACTTGCAAAGCAGTCTATTGAATATTGAAAAGTTAACTTTATTATGAAATGTTACACCCTGCTGGCATACTTAGGTGAACAGATTTTATATATAATATATATATATATATATATATATATATATATATATATATATATATATATATATATATATAATCAATGGTAATATTATGGTTTTACACTCATTGAATGAGTGTAAAACCATAATATTACCATTGATTATAAATCTGCTCTGCTTTATTAGCATTGAGCACCTTTTCATGCCAATACTTTTCTCATTTTTTCATTCACCATTCATTATAATATATTATATATATATATATATATATAATAATAAATCTAATGAGTCTGACGAACCTACTAAAGTTCGCTTAATGCTCTTCAGGGCTAAGATCTGACAGATCTTGGCCCTGAAGAGCATTAAGCTGACAGATCTTAGCCCTGAAGAGCATTAAGCGAAACCTCTAGTAGGTTCGTCTGACTCATTAGATTTATCTTTATTATTTGCTCTGCTTAGGTATTGAGCACTTTTTACTTATTAGCTTTAGTCTCCTGGCAGTTTTATATGAATATATATATCTTATATATATATATATATATATATATATATATATACTTATAAATTGTTTTTTCTTTTGGCCAAGGTATTGTACTAATAGATTATTTTTTGTTGGTACGATTATCTTGGTCTTTTCTTTTTTCCAAAAATTTTTTTCTTCCCGGTTGATGTTTGGTAGTATATTCTTACAATTAAACTATTTGCTGGTTTTTTTCTCACCGTGAGAATTTGCCAACAAGTTTGGTATATTAAATTATATATATATATATGTATATATATATATATATTATTTATGGTGTACAGCTTTAAACTTATGAGTCAACAGTATCTACTGCCCCACCTACCCTGGTGCAAAAAAAAAAAAAAGTCTGAAAATAATCAGATAGTGGAGGTATTATTAAAACTTAGCTTAGTCAGCTTCAAAACTACATGTGTTCTGAGTATGATGCTAAAACTGCATCTAATGGTGAAGTGTAAGGTACACTTTTGTTGCCATTACTCCCAGGTCCACTCTGACCCGGAGTGGTAGTAATTGTTAGGGTAATATCTATGGGTTAAATAGAAAAAAAATGAGTTTAAAAAAAATTGCTTCTCCGTCTAGAATTGGAAACAAAATAAAAAATCTAAAAGGACGCAGTAAAATCATATCCATGTGTCCCAGTGTTTTTCTTTTTTCATCCCTCATCATTTCAAACTAACTGTAAATACATTTAAATAGTTCTTAGAAATGAATTACACAGGATAGGTTACAAGGTAGGAGTTAGATGGCTTCAGTTATTTCTTCAGATCATAAATAAAAAACCCTACACTCTATTAAGAAATTTTAGTTGGGACCCATAAATTTTCCCAGTGACTCATTCACAGCAAATATGTGTGTCCCAGGATGCACTAAATCAAAAAGCTATCGACATCACTGTATATATATATATATATATGTGTGTGTGTGTGTGTGTGTGTGTGTGTATTATATATATATATATTATATATATATAATATTATATATATAAGCAATAGGATATGGTTATCACTCTCTCACCTAGTTAGTTAGTTAGTGGTAGACCAGTATTTACACTATTATTATGAGAGTGCTCAATATCTGTGATAGAGCTAATAATCTCCATGAATTGCTTATATGTTAGATAGGAAGCGCGTGGTGTAATGGTTAAAGTCATGGGAAATGACTCATCACCCTGAGTTCAAATCCTGGATGTTGGTAATTGCATTTCATAGCGCTAATACCCTTGGAAAGGTAGAATCCTACTCTCCCTCCAGCTATGGATAAATAGTAGGGCAGACTGGGCTCTTTAACCTTGGTTAGGCAACCGGTCTAGGAGAAGGGAAACACTGAATTCAAGACCTGCTGAACTCCGCTTAAGAAATTGACTTGTGTCGCATCCTGCTCGTGCGGAGGGGGTGGTAAATATTATATATGTTAGAATTCAACAATAACAGATTTTGTCTCTTGTTGAATCTTTTTCTTTCTAATTAATTGTTTTATTAATGAGATATATATATATATTATATACAACCTACTTTTTCTTCCCTTTCTATAAAAAGGGGTTTTCTATTATGAAACATTTTATAATTTATTTTCCTGATTGATGATGCATTGTGATGTTTGTGAGTAATTTAGGACAATAATTGATTTGCACCCATATGATAAAAAGGGGTTGGGGCTTGCCATAAGAGCAATAGGGTTGGGGAAATCATATAGGGGCTAGGGCTTGACGTGACCAGCTGATTGATCGGAGGGGGCCTCTCCGACGCCCGTCTAGCCCAAGATAGGGCCAAAGTGGAGTATTGCATGTCATGAACTACTCATCACCTGGGCTATATTATTATGTTTATTAGGAGAGTGCTCAATATCTGTGATAGAGCTATATAATCTCATGAATGCTTATATGTAGAATATCAACCAAATAACAGATTCTGTCCTCTTTAATCTTTTTCTTTCTAATTAATTGTTTTATTAATGAGATTATATATACAACCTACTTTTTCTTCCCTTTCTATAAAAAGGGGTTTTCTATTATGAAACATTTTATAATTTATTTTCCTGATTGATGATTCATTGTGATGTTTGTGAGTAATTTAGAACAATAATTGATTTGCACACCTCGAGGCAATTCTATTTTTGAGTCATGACTTTTTATACTTGGTTGAATAGAAACATATTTTTTTTTTTGTTTTGTTTTACGGCATATCAACCTCAGTGGTTCATTTAATGCCGATAAAGTTTTTAAATAAATCAATTCTTAATGGATAATACAATTTTTTTATAAATACATTTTTCTATTTAACCCATATATGGGACCCTAACAGGTACTACCACTCCGGGTCAGAGTGGCCCAGGGAGCAATGGTGATGAAGGGGTGCTCCACATTCCCCAAACTTCCAAAACTGGAACCTCACCATCAGATAGAGTTTAACGTCATTCCCAGGAGATGTAGACCTGCAGCCACTGCCTTCTAGCACCCATATGATAAAAAAGGATTGGGGCTTACCATAAGGGCAATAGGGTTGGGAAAATCATATAGGTGCTAGGGCTTGACGTGACCAGCTGATTGATCGGAGGGGGCCTCTCTGACTGCCCGTCTAGCCCAAGATAAGGCCAAAGTGGAGTATTGCATGTCATGAACTGCTCATCCACCTGGGCTCTATCCTTAAGCATCACGGGTCACCACCCACGGCCAACAGGTGGCCCCATTGGGGGAGTCTTACCCCTCTGCAGAGGTGCAGTCGGTGCATTCTAACGCCCCAGCCGACAGGGCGGTAGAAACATATGTATTAATCTCTAAAGATAAAATGCCATTGGGGATGGAGGGCTTTTCGTTGTGCTTTAGGCCGCCCCGACGACTTTACTTACTTTACTTATACGATATACGCATTGGAATTGCCTTCAAAAATATAAATAATAATATACTTTACTTAACAATGCTTCAAAGCAAATCATCAAATACTATTATATATATATATATATATATATATATATATATATTATATATATGCAGAAAAAGTGGAATGAAATCCGACAATATGTAATATTGTAAAAATTGAAAGCACCCAAGTTTCATTAACGAAAGATGTTTAATAAGCCTATGTTGCGGTGTTTCTGTCTTTTTTAACAAACCAACATCAGGGCTTTCGTTGGTATAAAGAAAAGATAAATTATTAATGAAAACAAAAAAATCTGCCAGCCTCTGCTTTTGGTGTGTTGATCTTCAAATGTGAAGTAATCTTGAGCCATCATAGAACTTTGAACCTATTAATATTTAGCTAGTTGTTAAAAAACAAAAGAAGCATATTAACATTTACAATTCATTTGAAAGGTGTTGGTCGTCTAACAGTTGTTCTTTATAGGAAACTAGAAGCAGCTACCCGGCATTGCCTGGGTAGAGATAATAAAAAGTTAGTTTCACAGATCCATTGATTTTGGTCTTACGCAATTGATTTGTGTTTTTATCATGAACGCAAATTATTAATTATTTTTGCACAAAAAGCAAGCTGTGGTGATAGTGAATGTGTATATATATATATATTTATTTTGTCATTAATTATTTTATTTTCATAGTTTCCTCCGGACATAAATACATACACACAAACTGCCCTTTATATATGTACCAGAAGCGTCTACTCAGCGTCGCCTGGGTGGGGGTGGGTGGTAAAAAAGTTAGTCTCACAGATCCATTATTGTTGAACCGTAAGTTGGACCCTTGCAGGATGCCCCATTAATATCCCTATCCTTGTGCTTTATAATATTTAGCTAGTTGTTAAAAAACAAAAAAAGCATATTAACATTTACAATTCATTTGAAAGGTGTTGGTCGTGTAACAGTTGTTCTTTATAGGAAACTAGAAGCAGCTACCCGGCATTGCCTGGGTAGAGGGTGGGATAATAAAAAGTTAGTTTCACAGATCCATTGATTTTGGTCTTATGTAATTGATTTATGTTTTAATCATGAACGCAACCAATAACTTGTATGTATAATAAGATGTAAAATCACACCTAACAACCCAGGGCACCCCAGCAGTACCACATGAACCAACAGACTTTGTTGGTTTTATTTCAGAGTACCATATCCAAAAATGTGTTTAAAAACATCTTTTTTGAATACACATCAAAGATGAATAAAACAGAACATCTTCAGCATAATAACCCACAAGGGATAAGATGTTGTAAAATCCACCCTAACAACCCCAGGGCACCCCAGCAGTACCACATGATACCAACAGACTTTGTTGGTTTTATGGCAGAGTACCATATCCAAAAATGTGTTTAAAACCATCTCTTTTGAATACACATCAACAAGGAATAAGATGTAAAATCCACCCAAACAACCCCAAGGCACCCCAGCAGTACCACATGATACCAGCAGACTTTGTTGGTTTTATGGCAGAGTACCATATCCAAATGTAGCTCCTGCCTGATTTGGAGTCTGTTGATATATTTCTTTTCTTTTTTGTTGTTGACAAACTGACTTTAGTCAGATAAGCAGAATTGAATTGGCAATAAAAGTTTGGCATCTGAGTTCAATGGGAAATACATTGATAGTCCAGCTGTTTCTTCTTATACATTTGATCTGGAAGATCTTTGTTCTTTTCTAACTTACGTAAATATCTCTGGTCAATATTTTCCTGAAAAGGAACCATTAACTCAATGACGTAATATATATATATATATATATATATATATATATATATATATATATATATATATATATATTTTTATATTTTGGAACCATTTTTTATATATATATATATATATATATATATATATATATATATATATATATGTATATTAAGAAAATTGAAAAAATACAGGTTTAAATAAGTTGAGTGGTAAGTTTATTGGCCGACGCTGCAGTGTTTCGATCTATTAATTAGATCATCTTCAGGGCATTTGTTGGTATAAGGAAGGTGATAAAAAATTTTTTTAGCACAGAATAACGAGAAAACCAAGTGATAGTCCTTGTTTATCAATATTTACATATATATGTGTGTGTGTGATATTACGAAAAATTGAAAAAACACAAGTTCATAAATAAAGTTTATTTCGCCTACGTTGCAGTGTTTCAATCTGTTTCAGTAGATCTTCATCAGGGCTTTCGTTAATTTGAGGAAAAATAAATGTATCACAGAAAATAAGAAAATCGGCAAGACTCTTTTAACCATTTTTCGTAGGCGAAATAAACGTTACTTTATTTATGAACTTGTGTTTTTTCAATTTTTCATAATATCACATTCAGTTGGATTCATTCCACTTTTTCTTCACACACACACACACACACACACACATATATATGAAGTAAATGGAAGTTAATCCGACAGTATGAATTTAACATTTTTAGCAAAAACAAATGATGTTAATAGTTTGCTGACAGAATCTGTTTCAACCTTTTTAATAGAGCGGTCTTCATCAAGAGCAAAATATGAAGGAAAGACGGAAAAAATAACCGTTGGAAGGAGGGGTACAAACGAACGCTGGTTTTCGATGCTGGAATTTAAAAAAAAAAAAATGCGTATTCTGTGTTAAAAATAAAATTAATTTTATTTTTAAAAATCAGAAGCATTATAATCCATAATAAAAACTCAAAAGAGTTTGATGTAAAAATATATAAAAAGTGTATAATAAGTATCAACAATGTTCAAGATATATTCCAGCTATAAAAAGTAAGTTAAAAGTCTACAGCACAATTGAAGAAAGATGTAAAGTTTTGAGAATTTGTAGTGTTGACAAATCCATAGTGTTGTAGATCATATTAACCTCCGGAGATGTAAAAAAGTTTGTTTGTACCCCTCCTCCTAATGGTTATTTTTTCCGTTTTTCCTTCATATTTTGCTCTTGATGAAGACCGCAGTGATGCCAATAGCTTTTTGATTTTTTAACATATAAGTAATTCATGAGATTATATAGCTCTATCACCGATATTGAGCACTCTCCTAATAATAGCACAACCAATCAAATCAGGTGGTTGAGATATGTTTTAGCAGTGGTGACAGCCATGTGAGTGACGGACCATGTTTTGAGCAATTCTGCGCAGCTGTAAACCTATTATATAAAGAAGTGGTCCCAACCTTTTTTGCGCCACGGACCGGCCTTCATATGCTCCGGCCTTCATTTGCTAACGTAATCTAATTTTTTGCGCCATTCATATGCTCCGGCCTTCATATGCTCCGGCCTTCAATAATCGTTAATGATGTAATCTAATAATAAATCATTCGCAGTCATCTTATGTCAAATGCAAACATCAACAGACACTAAACAACCTTTTGTTCATAAATTAATAATCAACAACATCTCTGTAAACGAAAATATTTATTTTAGAACGAAAATCCTTTCTAATAAGAAATCTTATTATAATGGAGATTGTGGGTTTGTCTGTCTGTAACCGAAACTATATTACTATACAAGTCACAATTCCCTTTGTTATTTAGATCACATTCTCCATGATTTTATTTTTTATTTAAACCTCAATTATTAGTAAAATTGCTTTACATCATTAAGACTGTTAACAATATCTACATACTATAACATGCAATTATATTATATATTAACGAAATAACGGTTTACAGTGTGAATGGGAAGGCTAATTGCATATTGATCTTAAAAAAATTGATTTTAATAATATATGCTTAGTATTATTGATTTCTAATTGTTTGGTTTTATCTTAATAAATATGAGCAAAAATCTCGGGGATAAATCTTAAATCTATTAACATAAAGAAATAACTGTAATTTTGTTCTTTTCTTCCTATTTTAACTAAATAGTTAAATTAGGGAAATTTACCACTGAAAGACGGGAGTAAGGGAAATGGTGGAACAGTTAGTTTCAAAGTTGTTCTATTTCCGATTATACCCCTCTGTTCCAAAATATTTTATCTGAATTCTTATTCAGTTTCATTAGCCTTTCTAATTTAACATGATATGTTATTATATTAAAACTTAAATACTTGCACCCGGAGGGTGCATATATTTGCTAGTAATTATAATAAAAACATCAACATTTAGACTGATAACCAATAAAAAAAAAAAAAAGAAAAATTCAAACGTTCTGTGCGGCCTGGTACCGGGTCGTGACCTGGTGGTTGGGGACCGCTGATATAAAGAGTACCTTGATCAGCTGATTATGTCCAGGGAAATGTGCATAGTAGAACATTACTTCAATGCACTGGAAACAATGTTGGCAATGTTTGGATATTGCAAAATTAGTGCCAAGTCGGTCACACAAATGCTCATATAGAAGAACTATAAGTGCGTGGTGTAATGGTTAAAGTCTTGGGAAACAAAACTCATCTCCCTGAGTTCAAATCCTGGACGTGGTAATTGCATTTCACTTGGCGCTAATACCCTTGGGAAAGGTATGAATCCTACTCTCCCTCTAGCTATGTAGTAAGGCAGACTGGGCTCTTTAACCCTGGTTTGGCAACCGGTCTAGGAGAAGGAAAACTCTGAATTCAAACCTGTTGAACTTTGCTTAAGAAATAGATATGTCCAAAGTAACCAACCAACCGACCATAAGTGAAAATGCAAACAACCGTGTCCAGGATTAGAACTTGGGTCCCCAATTTCATTTCCTGCTAAATCTGTTGTTGTTGTTGTTGTTGTTTCCATGGAAATAAGATATGACTCATCACTTTCAGGGTGGTTCTTGTAATTTCGTCAAGAGTGGACACCATCGCGTGTCTGGATCACAAAGTCGGATCCAGACGCAGAATGTTTACAAAATCACTAGTGTCTGTGATTGCGGTGGCCATGTTAAAATCAACTGTAGTTTGAAGTACTGTCTACGCTCGTGGTTTTATTAAAAGCAAACTAAAAGAAAAGAAGGAAAGCGTCTCTATTTGCTTTTCTTTATTCTCCTTTTCTTTGTCGGACAGGCAAAAAGGATGAAAGAGAAAAGGACTTCTAATCTCTGTAGGAGAATAGCGCATAATATTTGTATAAGGTGCTGGCTAAGAGAAACAAATCATCATTGTATTTCTGGAAGCTTGAGACAATATAAACTGAAAATGAATGAGTTTATTTGGGACTGTCTGAGCTGCCATTAATACCATCAATGCTGTTGCTGAAGTTTATATATAAAGCCGCTTGGTATATATTTTAACTATTTCTCATTGGTAAATACAATATTTTGTTACTATTTTAAAAGTTTATGAGCAATTTTCTGTAAATTTAGTAATTTTCTTCGCAAAAGATTTATACACACGCAACCACACACCTAAAAAAAAAAAAACAAAAAAAAAACGCACAATGCTTTCTTTTCGATACACTCACTCACTTACACAGTCCCATACTCACACCGTAAAAGAGAATATTTGACGTCATATTTTAAACCGTTTCCTTTTTTCAAACCTCAAAATTTTTTAAACAGACTGAATAACGAGGACTACCACTCGCTTTTCTCGTTATTCTGTGATAAAAAATTTCTTATTACCTTCCTTATACCAACAAATGCCCTGAAGATGATCTAATTAATAGATCGAAACACTGCAGCGTCGACCAATAAACTCACACACTTAACCCATTTAAACCTGTGTTTATTTATTTTTTCTCAATATACTACATACAGTCGGATTCACTTCCTTTCTTCACACACACAAACACACACATATATATATATATATATATATATATATATATATATATATATATATAATATTTTCATGATCAATAGAATTTTCTGTGACAGATTTTCTGTTTAGGAAACAAGAAAAAATATCTCGACAGTAAAAGATTTGAGGATGTGAAGAACATTAAAAGAAATACAATAGCAAAGTTTCATATCATACTACATAAAAAAGAGGAATACTGTAAATTAAATTATTTTGGGACTTTTTTTTAATGTTTTACTTCTTTTACACAATAATAGAAATTCTTACCCTGTTGACTTAACCCCTCTCACCCCTCAATATGGGTTATCAGCTAAAAACAAAATTCTCTTGTTTGTATAGCACCATTTTCAATTATTACATTTTTTTTTTTTTTTTTTTTTTTTTTTTTTTACCATGGTCATAATATTAATATATAATTGTGATTTGAAATCTAAGAAAAACAGCCCCAAGAAAAACAAAGGGAGAAACTCTTTGAAGAAAAGATCTTTTTATGTGTTTGAATTCTCATTGAAAATCTAATAAATGAGCAAGGTCAATGAACAATAGACTTTTATTGCAATACATTTATATGCTACTTATTTCAAAGTATCAACAGTCAGTTTCTTTTCTGTGTTGCTACTGTGTGAAAATTTATATGTTTAGTAAGCTAGTCCCACACATCAAGTACTGCTGAGTAGTGGGTTGGATCCTCACTAGGCATATATATATATATATATATATATAAATATATATATATATATATATATATATTTATTATTAATGGAGATTCGCTTCTGGTTTTTGTCTAACAAAAATTACGTCACTGCTTACATCACATTACCCAAAATCGTCATAACATAGAATAAATACACTCAAAATTCGAACATGCAACATTAGACAGTCTTCATTGTTTTTTAAAACAAGTTTTAATAAATACATGACTGGTATTATATATCTATATATAGTTTGTTTTATTTTAATACATATTTAAAGTTTACATTTCAAATTGTTTTATTTTTTAATCCTTTAATGAATTTGATGATTTTACTTACTTAGGGTACAAACTCGCTGACATTGAATTTTTTTACTCCCACCCCTCAGGCAATATGTTTCAAAAATCTATTTCTACATCGCTCGTAGGGTGTTTTTTTTATTTTGTACTCGTATATATAATCACCATATTTGCCAGCTTTCTATAAAAGATTTTAAGACTGAACACTTTACATACCCGCCCTGTCGGCTGGGGCGTTAGAATGCACGACTGCACCTCTGCAGAGGGGTAAGACTCCCCCAATGGGGCCACCTGTTGGCCGTGGGTGGCGACACATGATGCTTAAGGATAGAGCCCAGGTGGATGAGCAGTTCATGACATGCAATACTCCACTTTGGCCCTATCTTGGGCTAGACGGGTGATCGGAGAGGCCCCCTCCGATCAATCGGCTAGCACCTATATGATTTTCCCAACCCTATTGCCCTTATGGCAAGCCCCAACCCCTTTTTATCATATGGGTGCTAGAAGGTGGTGGCTGCGGGTCTACATGTTCTGAGAATGACGTTAAACTCTATCTGATGGTGAGGTTCCAGGTTTGGGGAATGTGGAGCACCCCTTCATCATTATTGCTCCCTGGTCCACTTTGACCCGGAGTGGTAGTACCTGTTAGGGTCCCATCTATGGGTTAAATAGAAAAATGTATTTATAAAAAAATTGTATTATCCATTAAGAATTGATTTATTTAAAAACTTTATCGGCATTAAATGACCCACTGAGGTTGATATGCCGTAAAACAAAACAAACCAAAAACACTTTACATACAAGATGATAAAGTGGTTGTTTTGACTCTTTCTTTGTGTACTAATATACACTAAGGATAGAATATTTATACTTTCCCTTCCTTATTAATTTCTATTTTTATTATTAACGTTACTAAGAAGAGTGTGCTACTGACTCATTCAATAGCCGAGCGAGAGAGAAGAGTAGAATGACTCAGCTGCTTATTTCTCTCACCGTAGTGACTGTATTGTCCAGAAGAATTAATCTGATAGGTCAGCTACAAAAGTTATGATTATATATATATATATATATTTATTTATTAACACCTCCGCACGAGCAGTATGCGACACAAGGTCAATTTCTTAAGTGGAGTTCAACAGATTTGAATTCAGAGTTTTCCTTCTCCTAGACCGGTTGCCTAACCATGGTTAAAGAGCCCAGTCTGCTCTACTATTTATCCATAGCTGGAGGGAGAGTAGGATTCATACCTTTCCCAAGGGTATTAGCGCTAAGTGAAATGCAATTAGCACGTCCAGGATTTGAACTCGGAGCGACGAGTCCATTTCCCATGACTTTAACCATTACACCACGTGCAAAAGTTATGATTATAGGATGCTGACTATAAATTGGAGATGATCTGAAGTGCTTAGGTAAGAAGCATTTTATATTTCTTATTTTGATTTAGTTCTTGTATATAGGACCGGGATAGCTCAGTCGGTAGAGCGTTTGGCTAGAAACCACAAGGTTCCTCGTCAACTCAGCGTATAAGTACCACAGGGATCTGTGAGGTAAAGTAAGGAGCTAATGGTAGGTGTGGCGCTCCACCTCAGATGCAAAAGCAATCTCCTCGGTCTAGCGCTAGTGAAAACGGGATAGACTCCCTAACTGATTGGCTGATGCCGACTTTAGGCCACCCTGACGACTTTACTTTTATTTAATATATATATATATATATATATATATATATATATATGAGAGAGAGATCTAGAGAGAGAGAGAGATCTAGAGAGAGATATCTAGATAGATAGATAGGCTGATTGGTATGCGTCCTGTGTCACTGATGTACAGAAATTTAAGGAACACGAGTATTAATATATATAGAGAAATAGTTAACCCCTTTTTGTAAGCAGAGAAATATTTTTGTCGCCAACTGTACATAGGCAGAGGGATATTTTTGTTGTTGATTAATTGAATTTGTATAATTGCTAGCAAATTATTACTAAATAGGAAGTCACTTGTGTGCAAATTATTTGTATTGAGAATAATTAATCGAAACTGTAATGGCTTGCAAAAAAGACTGATATTGAATAACATGACACAAAACTTCAGCATTTAATGACATTCTGTAAAACTAACCAGCCAACACACGCACACACACATATATATGCAAACACACTGATGCTAATAGGTAGAAGTCCTGTGTCACTGACGCTGAAAAATCTAAAAGGATGTGGAAAAATCGTATCCATGCATCCCAGTGCTTTTTTTCTTCCCCCACCATTTCCAGCTAACTGTAAATACATTTCAATATTTTCTTAAAAATGAATTACACGGTATGGTGTACAAGGTAGTGGTTAGACGGCTTTAGTTTTCATAAATAAAAACTCTACAATTTATTAAGAAACTCGAGTTGGGACCCATCAAATTTCCCGGGGATTCATTCAAATCAAATACATGCATCCCAGGACGCACTAGATTAAAAAGCTATCAGCATCACTATATATATATATATATATATAGTAGTATCATTGACAAGGTTAATTTCGCAGGGATTGTTCGCTATGGGCGCCCGAACGGATATGGTCTCTGACTATGCCTGTGAAGTCCCGGTTTCGATTCCGGTCGGAGGGGAGTCGTTAGTATACATCGCTGAAGAGACTTAATAAAGTCGAAACAGTCTGTACGGTGTTCTGCATGGCGAGCCATCCTTTGCCGGGATTCACTTGTCAAGATTATTTTCTATAATTATCGAATTTTATGCGATACATGCATTTGTAATTGCCTTCAAGCAAAATATAAATAATAATTTATTCAACAATGCTTCTATAAAAAACAAACATCCAAAAATCATATATATATATACTAGACAAAACATGATCTGTTGGGTCACCCATTGAGCTCTGAGTAGATAACTGGAATTAGGGAAAGTTAGTTTGCAAAGTGAATTAAATTTGAAAAATAAAAAGTATGTTCGGAGAATTTAAAAAAAAAACAAAAACATTTTGTATATTTTCTAAGAAAGGAAAGTTTGACCTAATTTAAATGGAAGCTATGGGCCAGCTGCTGGTGAAAGTTAACTTACAAATACATTTCATATCACTCTCTTTACACTCACAGAGAAACTAACCTATATAACAAGGAGGTAATCAAGATATACATAGAGTGGCGGAAAATGACAGGCAGAATGTGAGTAAGAGATGGCTCAGTTTTTTTTACTTAATTGCAAATTACTACTAATTAGAACCAGCAGACCGGTATTTAAGCCTTTTCTTTGATAAATATATTTTGCTCCGTATATAATTCCTCAATTACTGTACATTGATCCCTCAATATGGATTATACCAATTTTAATATTCCAATGTCAAAAAAAAAAAAAGGGACTTGTTTAGAATCATTCCTATAACCAACTAACCTGGTTATTTATATATATCTATATCCTCTAATAGCGTCGATCCCAGGGGGCCATCCCCCAGGCAACACCTGCCCCCTCGATTTAAAGGGGCAGGGCTGGGTTTATTGCCCAGTGCCTGAGGCGCCCCCCCTTGAGGAGGAATGCCGATGGGATCGATGCAATAAGTAATATTTTTCATACGAACATCTGACATGACCAAAGTTTTTAACTTATCAATTTAACTTTATATCCCACCCATTTTATATGAAATTCTTATGAGCCCTTCACTGGCCTTGTGTCAGACTAAGTAACTGCCATAAGTAATATTTTTCATACGAACATTTGACATGACCTAAGTTTTTAACTTATCAGCTTAACCTTATAACTTCCCTCTTGTTTTTTTTTTTTTTTTTTTTTTTTTTTGTTGGTATGAAATACAATATAAACTTCTAAAGAAATAATTGCATGTAGACAAAAGCTTTCATGTGATAACCAGTAATTGAGAAGAAGAAAAAAAAACAAGACATTTGAACTATTTTAGCTTAAAATGTTTCCCCTGTCCCGAAAGAGGATAATGTTGCCATTGTATTAAATTTCCAGATTTCATTCTACACAAAGGTGGTTGAACCAATCCTCTTTAGTTTAAAATTTCAACTTACCTCTCTTGCTCTTTCTGATAAGATACTAGCAACATAGGATAAGATATTCTAATCTTATTCACTCTGACAATAGTTGAATAAATATCACCTGTGTATTGAGGATTTTCCTATCCTTGCCGAGTGTTTGCTGTGAGCAACATTGTGTTTGCTTTTCAGTTCACCTCAGACTGATAGCTTATTTAAAAAACGAGTCCTTATACCTCATGAGCTATGACACTGGGTTATGACTTACCTGAAGAATATGTGCCGGGTGGGTGAGACTTGATAACAACATAGTTCCAGGGAAGGAAGGGGGTTTCCTTGTCCCTTTGTCTAAAAGAGGTAAGGGCCAGGTTTTTTTTTTCTTCTTCTGAAGGGGGATGTCTATAGAATCTACGCAAATTTTCAAAGCCGACCGGCAGGACGTTCATACATAGTATTTCAAAGTAAACTGACTTTTGTAGGTAAGGAGGTATTGTTTTTTTTTTATTCTTTCCTATAACTCCAACCTAAAAAAGGGGAACCACTCTGATTGACTGATAAATTATTTATTCATTTACTGATCTGCTAGGAAAAAAGAAGACGGGGTTAGGGTTTAGGGTTAGGGTTTTAGGGTTAGTTTAATGGGAAAATAATGGGTAGATTAATTAAAAGATAAAATTCATTCAGAGTGGTTCTCCTTTTTTTTTTTTAGGTTGGAGTTATAGGAAATAACCGTTTTTTTTTTTTAGGTTGGAGTTATAGGAAATAATCGTTTTTTTTTTAGGTTGGAGTTAGGAAATAACCGTTTTTTTTTTTGGAGTTATAGGAAATAACCTTTTTTTTTAGGTTGGAGTTATAGGAAATAACCGTTTTTTTTAGGTTGGAGTTATAGGAAATAACCGTTTTTTTTTTTTTAGGTTGTAGTTATAGGAAATAACCGTTTTTTTTTTTTTAGGTTGTAGTTATAGGAAATAACCGTTTTTTTTTTTTTAGGTTGGAGTTATAGGAAATAACCGTTTTTTTTTTAGTTGGAGTTATAGGAAATAACCGTTTTTTTTTTTTAGGTTGGAGTTATAGGAAATAACCGTTTTTTTTTGGAGTTATAGGAAATACCGTTTTTTTTTTAGGTTGGAGTTATAGGAAATAACCGTTTTTTTTTTTAGGTTGGAGTTATAGGAAATAACCGTTTTTTTTTTGGAGTTATTAACCGTTTTTTTTTTTTAGGTTGGAATTATAGGAAATAACCGTTTTTTTTTAGGTTGGAATTATAGGAAATAATCGTTTTTTTTAGGTTGGAATTATAGGAAATAACCGTTTTTTTTATGTTGGAGTTATAGGAAATAACCGTTTTTTATGTTGGAGTTATAGGAAATAACCGTTTTTTTATGTTGGAGTTATAGGAAATAACCGTTTTTTTATGTTGTAGTTATAGGAAATAACCGTTTTGTTTTTTTTTCTACCTAATCCTATCAAATGCAAATATTTTTTAAACAGATCAATTTGACCTATACAGTTGACTTTTTTCTGTTATAAGGTGTGTGCCTGATGCCTGCTCCTACTTATACTCGCCAAAAACCATACGATCAAGCTCTTGGCCAATCACTGGCCGTACTCTGCTGTTAATACAATACTTAAATGGAGCACACTGACCATAACTACTTTAACTTTCGTGGATGACAGACAAAGGATTCCATAACTCAGGACTTACTTTAGGCCCTTTTCAACTGGCCAAGAATGACATTTAAAAACTTAACCTATACATAACAAATGGTTGCAGACCCATTCGTCCATGTCAAATGTGTGCAAATAAATGACTTTCAAGATAGGCGATTAAATAGTTAACTTAACTAACCACGTATTTGAGCATGTTGATAGAATCCATTCCCTGTGACTGGAGTGAGGTCTTTCCTGATCCTGTCACAAGAAAGTTTTTGGCACCAGTTTATTGAAAACTCCATAAATCAAATGTTGAGAATCCCTGTTCTACAAGATGAGGCGTGTATGGGTCTGTAACACTATTTTATCGTTTGGCCTTGTCAGGAGTTAGTGTAACAAAGCAAAAATGGCACAGGAAATTTTTGCTAGAGCAGTCTATTTCCAATCCAATCTGTAATTTAATATGTGGGGGTCAGTGTTTGATTTGGTTTCTTTGTTTACTGGTATATCAACCTTTGTGGGTTATTTAATGCCAAAGCCATCCTTGTACAAGAACAGTAGTGGTAATATTTAACACACAGCTAGGGGCATAAGAGGGTTACATTTGTAACATCTTCACCTGATGATTGCCTCGCATGAAACCAATATGGTCGTGAATGTTCCTTTGTTACCAATTA
>CM042160.1:2909194-2947938 GCA_023376005.1 Doryteuthis pealeii
ATATTTATAAAATCAAATTTTAAATATCAATATGCAAATTAAGCCTTCCCATTCACACTGCAAACCGCTATTTTTTGTATATATAAATACAATTGCATGTTATTTGTATGTAGAAATGGACAACACTAATAAAAAGGTCAAGCAATTTTATTAATAATTGAGGTTTAAATATAAATAAAATCATGGAGAATGTGATGCAAATAATTAAGTTAATTGTGAGATGAGTAATATAGTTGCGGTTACAGACAGAAAAACACAAATCTCCATTATAATAAGATTTACTTGCAATCGGTGTGAGGTAATTAGTCTTGTGAATATAGACTTATTGGCTGAAAGTTGTAATGTATTCTTTGCCGGGTTGAAGAAGTATTTTGATACTAAGTGACTGGGCAGAATAATACTTACTAAAAGCCTGATCTTAGAACAGAATAAAAATGACTATATCTACTATCATACATAACGGCCTGGGTTAGCTCAGTCGGTAGAGTGTTTGGCTAGAAACCACAAGTTTCCTAGTTCGATACCCGCCCTCGCCAACTCAGCGTATGAATAGCACAGGGATCTGTGCGGTAAAGTAAGGAGCTGATGGTAGGTGTGGCGCTCCACCTCAGACGCTAAAATAATCTCCTCGGTCTAGCACTAGTGAAAAAGGGATAGACTCCCTCGCTGCATGGCTGATACCGACAATAGGTAGCCCTGATGACTTTTTTATCATCATACAAAAAAAATACCTGAAGAAGGCCGGAGAGCACATCGGCCAAAACGTTGTACAGATAACAATGAAGATGAGGACAATAGTCCGAATGATACAAATAATACTAATCAAGGTAGAAGTCCGGTTTGATAAACCATCTTTTACAATTGTCTTCATTTAATTTAATTCAAAATGATTTCAATTGAATTGTACTTTATAAACCACACAGGTCGAACAGATATCTATCAGCATACTAACATCTGTTTTTCTATCTATTTTCAATAATACTGTCAGATTTATTATATTATATAAAATTTTTATACTAATTATACTAAATTATTCCTTAGTTTTAGGATTGATTTAATTGGTTCTAATGAGTCGTAATTTGCGATTAGGTCAAAAACCGACCAATCTCTTACTTTAATCTGTGTCTATCTCTTTCTTCTCTTCTATGTATCTCTTGACTACCTCCTCATTATATAATGTTAGTTTCTCTGGAGAGAGAGAGCCTGGAGAATTTGAAATATATTTCTATGTTAAATTTCACAACCAGCAACTTAAATGAGGTCAAACATTTCATTTCTTAGAAAGCTAACAAAATGATTTTAAGTTTTGTCCGGCCGTATTTATTTAAAAAAATTTTTATTCGCTTTGCTAACTCCATTTTCCCTAATCTCAATTATCTACCCAGAGCTGAATGGTGACCTAATGGTCACATTTTGTTAGTATATATATATATATATATCCACAGTGTATGGTTAACACTATCTCACTTGATGAAACCGTAATAAGCCAATATATACAGTATCATTAGGAGAGTGCAAAATATCTTTCATAGAGCAATATTAATAATAAATAAATATATTTTTGTATACATTTGATTGCATGGAAACTAATCTGCTACCATATTGGTTTCATGCTCTTTTAAACTTGCTATATATATATATATATATATATATGCACACGCACACAAACAAACACCTAACTCCTCGCAGGAGCAGATATGAAACAAGATCAATGTTTTAAAATCGAGTTTAACAGGTTTAATTTCAGAGTTTTCTGTCTCTGGGTCTAAACCAAACCATCTTATCAAGTTATTTGATATTGCAGTTAAAGCCAGGATTCATAATGTGTCACTGCTTGCTGTTTTTAATCAACACCATAACTGTCTTCTGTAAAATAAAAGACTTATCCCATAACCTGTTTTCGTCGTGGGGGTACTACTTTGTAGAATATCTTGTGCAAGAAGAGCCTGATAAAACCATTCCGCTCTGGGTCAGGTTTCAATTCGGTTGTCTTTTTCCTAAACCAGTTGCCATACCAAAGTTAAAGAGCCCAGCATACACTACTATTTTCTAATAGCTGAAGAAAGAATAATTGGATTCATACCTTTCCCAAGGATATTAGTGCTATGAGAAATGCAAATAGCTTCATCCAGTATTTGAACTCTGAATGCCATGTCCATTTTCTGTGATGGTAACCAATATATACGTTATAAATATCTATAGTTAGCAAATTTTTAGAAGAGACAATAATTGGATTCATACCTTTCCCAAGGGTATTAGTGCTATGAGAAATGCAAATAGCTTCATCCAGTATTTGAACTCTGGATGCCATGTCCATTTTCTGTGATGGTAAACAATATATATGTTATAAATATCTATAGTTAGCAAATATTTAGAAGAGAGAATAATTGGATTCATACCTTTCCCAAGAGTATTAGTGCTTATTATAAATATCTATAGTTAGCAAATTTTTAGTTATATCATTGTTATACAACTCTGAATCGATTGTCTGTGTCTACAGTTGGTGAAACTTATTGCTGTATAATCATTCAGAACAAAAATATGCTTGTCTCATTTGTAATCAGTGTATTTCTATATTAATAATTGGAAAAAAAATGTTTTTTCATCTGTCCTCTTTAGAGAGCCAGATGGTTTGATTTAGTAATCCTAAATTTGGTATGCAGACTTACTGGGCCTACAAGTAGGTTTTAACTCTAAGCAAAAAAAAAAGCAAAAAAGCAAAAAAAAAGAGTTTTTATGAAGAGACTAGAAGCGATTACCCGGCATTGCCTGAGTAGAAGAGGAAGGGGCAAAAAAGTCTCACAGATCCATAATTACTGAATCATGAGTTAAATCTCCGCATTAAAATCCATACGTAAAAAAGATCTTGCGTTGATCTGGCCTGGTGGGGCGTCAGAGAAAAAGAGCACACACTCTGGATAAAAAAAAATTTCATTGACAAAAATAAAATAAAAAAGACAAAAAAAAAAAGGATGTGAACAAATATTAAAAACTTAGGATAAATTCTGTGTTTGTTTCTGGGGGATTAAGCAAATGAGTGCCGACCTTTCAAAAACTAATTTTCTCATGAATGATTTTTAGTTTGTTTGTAACTGCCTGTAAATGTCAACAAGGTGAAAGAAAATTTTGGTTTTAGTGTAAAATTTAGTTATTTCTAAAAAAAAACAAAACACATGAGTAGTTCAGAAATCTTTCTTTTGAGAGAAAAAAAAAAAAAAAAGAAAAAGTTGATTTTGTTATAATTTTTTTATTTAAAAAAAAAAAATTGAACACATTTAACAAGGGAAACACAATCTTGTTTTCTTATAATTCTTTATCTAAAAATTAAACACAATTTGAAAAAAAAAAAAAATTTGAACACATTTAACAAGGAAACACAATCTTGTTTTGATTTTCTTAAATTCTTTATTTAAAAATTAAACACAATTTAAAAAAAAAATTGAACATATTTAACAAGGGAAACACAAATTTTCTTATAATTCTTTAAAAAAATTAAACACAATTAAAAAAAAATAAAAATAAGTGTACACAGAAACTACTGAAAATCAGTTACAACCCCTGGCAATCACAATTACAAGAAGATTTGTAAAAGATAATAAAAGTTCAGAATAGAAAGGCTTTTGACAATTTTATTTCAGTAATTCATTTGTATTATTTAGACTTTTTGTACTGTTGTTTAAAATGGCTTAACACTTGTACTCGCAATGAGAATAATCTACCTCAATGGATTACACAAATGGTTCAGTTCGAAAAATTTGATTACAACAAAAAACACCATGCGTCTGATTTAGAAGGACTTAGGCCAATCACTTACAAGAAGGATTGAATCACTGGACCTTTATCACTATGCAGGATAGACTTTCACTTACCAAAGGATTCCATAACTCGGGACTTACTTACTTTAAGCTCTTTTCAACTGGCCAAGGATGGCATTTAAAAACTTAACACACCTGAAGAAGCCCGGAGTGCACATTGGTTGAAATGTTGTGTATATAACAATAAAGATGAGGACAACAGTCTGAAAAATTCAAATCCAAGTTATCATACCTCAGTGCAAAAAATTGAGACAAACAGAAATTTATTATTCAAGTTTAGTAACAATTTAAGTTAAAAAAATTGAAAGAATATTGTTTTAGAAAAGTGGGACTATATGACCTTTAGGCACCCCTTTTACTTTGCTGATTCATAAGTACATTTTTAAATTTACACTGTGAACATCCGGTCTGTTTGTTAACAGACGATCTTTAGAGGTTTTTTTTTTTTTTAAATTATAAAACTAAACCCTAAGCCTAACCCGATGTTGACAGTGTAAATGAAAAAAAATGTACTTATGAATCAGCAAAGCAAAAGGGGTGCCTAAAGGTCATATGGTTTCGAAAAGTGAATTATTATATTGAACCTATGAGAGAGAGGAAGTGCATATATGTTTTACAGACTAAATCATATTTCCTGTCTTTTTATATCATAATATGTCAAAACTTTCTAGTTATTAGTGATATTACTAATTCTGGCATTGGGGTGTGTGGGTGAGACACTTATAGTTTCGTGTCATCTGCAATTAAACCTGGTAAATGCGTTTCAGCATTTGTATTACACTAAACTTCATCCGGTGGTGCGGAGGCTCTAGCTCTGGAGTGTTAAGTCACTCATTCATTACCATTACTCCCAGGTCCACTCTGATTGGTAATATTGTTAGGGTCTGACTTGTTTCCAGATATTAATTTCACAACTTTATATATATCTCGCACTGTCAGCTGGGGCAGAAGAATACACCAACTGCTCCTCTGCAGAGGTAAAAAAAAATCCCCCCCCCATCAATATGGTCACCTGTTGGCTATGAGTGGCGACCCATGATGCTTAAGGACGGAATCCTGGTGTCTGAGCAGCCCATGACATGCAACACATCACTATGGCCTTTACTAAGACTAGATGCGTAGTTGGAGAAGCCCCCTTTGATCAGTCGGCTGGTCATGTCAAGCCATAGCACTTATATGATTGTCTCAACCCTATTGCCCTTATGACGACCCCCAACCCTTTTTATCATATGTGTGTGCTAGAAAGCAGTGACTGAGGGTCTTAGTGTTCTGGTTATGATGTTGAACTGTATTTAATGGTGAAATTCCAATTCTGGAGCTCTGGGGAGTGTGGACTACTCCTTCATCACCATTACTTACAGGTCCACTCTGACCCAGAGGAATCGCAAGGTTCCTGGTTCAATACCAGTCCCTGCCAACTCAGTGCATGAGTAGCACAGATTGGGTAATCTGATCTGCGCGGTAAAGTGGGGAGCTGACGGTAGGTGTGGCACTCTACCACAGCAAAAAAAAATCTCACTGGTCTAGTGCTAGAGAAAAGGGGATAGACTCTCTCGATGTTTGCCAACTCAGTGAATGAGTAGCACAGATTGGGTAATCTGATCTGCACGGTAAAGTGGGGAGCTGACAGTAGGTGTGGCATTCCACCACAGCAAAAAAAAAAAAAAATCTCACTGGTCTAGTGCTAGAGAAAAGGGGATAGACTCTCTCGCTGTCTGGCTGATACCGACTATAGGCCACTCTACCAACTTAACTTACGTAGATGGTGCAATTTGATTTTTGTTTGTTTTTTTTTTCTTTTGCTGGTGCGTCTTCAATCTGTTTTTGTCTCTCTATATTTTTTTTTTTTCATTTTGCTATAATTGTCTTTTATTTTATTTACAGACGTCCCACCTTCCCATCATGCTGTCTTCGGAAGAATCACAGGATGATACTATCCGCATGAAGGTTGGATATAATGGGTAAGTCTAATTCATTAAATCTTAGTCCCTATTTATCTAGATCCTCTTGCATGTATGTAGTTATACCCAACCCTTCCATCATGGACAGGAAACGATACAAAATCAATTTTTAAAAGGGCCGGTTTTACTCGGTCAAAAAAATTTGTGTTTTCATTTTAATTTAAAAAAAAGTTATTTTGATTTATTTTTGAAAATTCTCAAACTTTGAAAAATCAAGAAAAAAATTTAATTTTTATAGAATTTTTCAAAAATAAATCAAAGTTACTAAATAAAAATAAAAATAAAAATTTTAAAAAAATTCAGTTTCACTGAGATCTAATTTATTTTTGAAAAATTCTAACAATTAAATTTTTTCCCTGACTTTTTTTAAAAAACATTCATTAATGGGACTAGTACAAAATAAAAAAACACCCTCCGGGCGATGTAAAAATACATTTTTGAAACATATTGCCTGAGGGGTGGGAGTGAAAAATTCAATGTCAGCGAGTTTGTACCCTAAGTAAGTAAAATCATTAAATTCATTAAAGGATTAAAAAATAAAACAATTTAAAATGTAAACTTTGAATATGTATTAAAATAAAACAAACTATATATAGATATATAATACCAGTCATGTATTTATTAAAATTTGTTTTAAAAAAACAATGAAGACTGTCTAATGTTGCATGTTCAAATTTTGAGTATATTTATTGAATAATAAAAACAAAATAAAAAACACCCTCCGGCCGATGTAAAAATAGATTTTTGAAAGATATTGCTTGAGGAGGTGGAAGTTAAAAATTAAATGTCGGAAAGTTTGAACCATAAATCATGAGATTATCAAATTTATTAAAGGAGTAAAAAAACAAAAAAACAATTTGAAATCTAAACTAAGTTCTATTAACTTTGAATATCTATTAAAATAAAACAAACTATATATAAATATATGATACTGGCAATGTATCTATTAAAACTTGTTTTAAAAAACAATGGGGACTGTCTAATGTTACATGCTCAAATTTTGAGTGTATTTATTCTGTTATGACGATTTTGGGTATAGTGACGTAAGCAGTGACATAGTTTTTGTTACAGACAAAAACCGGAAGCGAATCTCCATTATTAATAAATTACAATATAAAAAGTAAATAAAATATGCACTTTAACGAGTAAGTTAAAACTTTGATGCAAAATCAAGTCACATTTTTTTTTTTTTTTTTTTTTGTTGATATCAAAGTTTTTTTTTTTCTTCTTTTTTACTCTTGGACATGAATTTATAAAAGAATTAGACAAAATATGACCTGTTGGGTCATCCATTGAGCTCTGGATAGATAATTAGGATAAAGGGAAAAGTGAGTTTGCAGAGCCAATTGAAAAAAAAAAAATGCTTGGAGAATTAAAAAAAAACATTAAAATCATTTTGTAAGATTTCTAAGAAAGGGAATGTTTGACCTAATTGAAATTTAAATGAAAGAATTAAGAATTTTATTCGCTTTGCTAATTCCCTTTTCCCTTGATCTCAATTATCTACCAGAGCTGAATGGGTGACCCAATGGGTGATGTTTTGTCTAGGATATATATATATATATATTATATATATATATATAGAGGGGCCGGGTTAGCTCAGTTGGTAGAGCGTTCAGCTAGAAACCACGAGGTTCCTAGTTCGATACTTGTCCCCACCAACTCAGCGTATGAGTAGCACAGGGATCTGTGCGGTAAAGTAAGGAGCTGATGGTAGGTGTGTTGCTCCACCTCAGAAGCTAAAAAACAATCTCCTTGGTCTAGCACTATTGAAAAGGCGATAGACTCCCTCGCTGACTGGCTGATACCGATTTTAGGCCGCCCCGTCGACTTTTTACTATATATATATATATATATATATATATATATATATATATATATAAATAAAAAAAACAAGATTTGGCAAGGGTTGATATGCCATTGTACACTAATCAACCAACCCACCTAGTTAATGTGTCCTTGTGATGTTGCTTGTTTCTTCGACAGAACCAGAGTACATGACTTATTTGTACTATCTGCTTCAGAGATTGATATCATAAAACAGTTAGTGATAATTAACTGGTATGTGATATCGTTTAAAAATGGACAGTGCAATGAGAACAATAGACCAGTGTGGATCAAATAAAGGGTTTAGTTTTAAATACCCAAGATACTGACTTACCTGACAGCAGAAAAAGGCCAGAAAGTACAATAACTGGAATATGACTGTATAAAACAAAGCAGAGGTGCCAGTAGTGTAATGATTATCATCATAGGAAATAGACTCGGCGACAAGAGTTCAAATCCTGCACAAGGCTGTTTGCATTTCACATAGCACTAATACCCATGGAAAGGTATACTTTCAACTATTTTAACCTATAGGGATTTGGCCTCTATATTTTTACGGCATGTGGAATTGAATAGATTAAAATTATTAAGTTTTCTGAAATAAGTAATTTTACAATTGTATAAGTTAAGTTTAGAATTATGTAAACAAAAGATAATCAAATGAAATATTAGTTTAGAAATATTTTAAATAGCAACAATAGAAACAATTGGTTTAAATTCCATTGAAAATATGTACGCCATCGGAATGTTACAAAATCATCCGATATTTACGTCATTAGAAAACAGCGGATAATTGAAAATTCCAATATTAAATTTAACTTAATGATCACGTAGACAATGACAAAAGAGAATTATAAAAAGACCTTTTTAGCGGAAAAACTTGAGTTGGAGCTTATGCTCTCCCCAACTCGACACAATGGAGAGAGGATGCTGTCCGAAGACATAAAATATGACTTAACAGGTCTGTCTATTTTTTCGTTTCATATTTTCTCTCTCCTACTCAATACGATACAAGTTTCAATCACAGACATTGTTTAAAAAACTGCTACAAATTTGACAACTCCAAATGAACAAAATATAAACAAACTTACGCTCTCAGCAAACACAACTACCAACGGACACATCAATAAAAGAACAATTGACTATCACTATATTAACTGTAATATTTTGTATATAAAGTGGTTTCTTTTATAAAGTTTATCTTCTTCTTTTGTTTTCTACGGAAACTACATTTCTGTAGTCTTATACATTTAAATTGTGGAGATCAAAACTCGGATTTTCATCAATCACCAAACACCGAGCAAACACGGTCCCTACAAACCCTTTTTTGACCGACCAATGACCCTGGAACTAGATTTAAAAATAAAAACTGAAGTTCCAGGCTTTGAGCAGAAGCAGATGTGACCTTCCCCCAACCCTGAGACCACAAACGGAAGAACCCACAAGCCTAGAAAGAAATAAACAACACCTTTTTGACTATACGACTTTCGTATGTTGTCACCCTGAACTAACAACAGCTATTACTACTACTACTACTACTAATGACTACTACTACTACAACCTGACTTGGCCCCTACGCAACACCTCTCAGCAAGGTTACGTGGGACTGTATTTACCGATTTGCAGAACAGTGCCTTTTTCTCTGAGAACTTCGCCTATTTCATTCGAATCTCTCTGAAAAAGTCTTGTTGCTTCTAGCCATGAAAGGCTGACCACAGGTTTTTGAATATCTCTTGATTAAGCGCCGTATTGATGAAAAATACCACCCATCTCTTCCCCCCACAAAAAAAAAAATGATCATATGTTATACCACATACAATTTTAGTCACCATTATTGGCGCCAATAAAATAATGGTATAGGATTTTACATTAATCATTCCATTTTTGGACCATGTATTGATTGGTAGATAAAATCTCAGAAAATGAATTCCAAATTCCTGACATTGCTAATTTTACAATGTTAACAGTGGAACAAGATTTACATTGGACTTATGCCCTTGGGAAAGGTGTGAACCCATCTGTTCTCTCCTCGGCTATGGGTAAATAGTAGGGCAGACTGGACCTTGTGACTTTGAAAAGGAGAAAAAAAATTCTGAATGGAAAATAATCAACTCTTGAGGTAAATAAGGCTTTCCTTATTTGCTGGTGATATATTCCAAGAATGACTCGTAATTTTGCTTAAAAGTTGACCTTGTGTTGATATTTCAAAGAATAGAATAAAGAACACCCTTATATTTGTAGCATAACGATAGTCACCGTACAAGAATGGTATTTATCGCATAGGCCAACTCAAGTTGTAGTAGTAGTCGCCATTAGTAGTAATAATAGTCGTTAGTTCAGAAACAACATACACACAAGTTGTATAGTCCCAAGGGGATGTGTACATCAAGTTCACTACTGCTGTCCCAAACCCAATACAGGGACCGGCAGACACGTCTACTCTCACCGGAGCCCAGCCGAAAAAAGAGGCAGATTTTCTTCTCCCCCATTTCTTGTTCTGGCGTCACATTCGTTTCTGGTCAAAGCCTGGAACTTCCATTTTTATTTTTAAATCTATTTCCGGGTTCATTCGTCGGTCAGATTACTGGCACCCCGCTTAGTGTTTACTCTTCCAAATTTTAACCATTGTTTGTTCTTATTTCTTTTTCCTCTCTTTCCCTGTCAATACCCAAATTGTCCGTGGACCACACTCAAAATTTGACTATGTAAACTTAGATGGCCCTTCTTGTTTTTTAAAACCAGTTTTAATTAATATATGCCCGGTATTATATATTCATATATAGTTTGTTTTATTTTAATATATATTTAAATTATATAATGTATAGAGTTTATGACAGAGGTGTTGTGTAAATATGTTAAGAATATGAGGATCACTTATTTCTATGCTAGAGGTTGGGTAAATGAATACTTTAAAAATATTAGCAAAAAAAAAAAAAAAACGCACTCTGGGTGGTGTAAAAATTAATTTGAAAATTTTTTTTTCCTTAGTGGGTGGCAGTTAAAAAAAAGTTCAGCATCAGAGTGTTTGTATCATAAGTAAAATCATGAAATTTATTAAAGGAGTAAAAAAAATAAAACAATTTGAAATGGAAACTTAGTTCTGTCCCCCTAAATTAAAATTTTGCATGCATCTATTAATTATTAATTAAATAATTATTTTGAATATTTGTTTGTAAATAATTTTCTCGTAAAACTCTGTTAGATAACTTTAATTATATATTAAATTAAAACACGCTATATATAAATCTATTAATAATGGAGATTCGCTTCTGTTTTTTGTCTGTAACAAAACGTCATAACATAGAATAAATATACTCAAAATGTGAGCATGCAACATTAGACAATCCTCATTGTTTTAATAAATAGATGCCCGACGTTATATATTCATATAAAGATTGTTTTATTCTAATATAATATTTACAGTTATTGGAATTGTTTCTATTTCAAATTGTCTTTCTTTCTTTTTTTACTCCTTTAATAAATTTGACGATTTTACATACTTATGGTACACACTCTATGACATTGAATTTTCAGCTCCCATCCCCTATTTCAAAAAATTATTTTTACATCGCCCAGAGATGATAATAATTGTTAGTAAAAAGAAAGTGAATGAAGGAAATTATCTGATTGTAAATGGGCAATCTTGATTAACTGTATGTGTTTTGGGCCTAATTCCTGCCAAAATTCTGATTAGTAGATTTCCTTTTGTTTCACCACTTAGTGTCAGCAACAAACCAGCAGACAAAAGTCTGGGACTGATATCTCTTTGGCCAGTGTTATACCATTCAGTAAAATAATATCCATGCATCCCAGTGTTTTTCTTTTTTCTTCCCTCATCATTTCAAGCTAACTGTAAATCATTTCAATAGTTTCTTAGACACAAATTACACAGGATAGGTTAGAATGTAGGATTTAGACGGCTTTCATTGCGACCCATAAATTTTCCCGAGGACTCTTTCAAAGCAAATATGTGTGTCCCAGGACACACTAAATAAAAAAAGCTAACAGCATCACTGACCATTGCTCTTATGAAGATGAGTTTTAGATGAGTTGTTGGATTATTTGGGATATATATATTATATATATATTACCAACCCCTCCACACGAGCAGGATGTGACACAAGGTCAATTTCTTAAGTGGAGTTCAACAGGTTTGAATTCAGAGTTTTCCGTTTTGGAACAGTCTATAAATACAAGTTGCAATCTTCAGTACACCTTATACCCCAAATAATCCGAGTTCAAATCCTGGATGTGGTAACTGCATTTCACTAAGCGCTAATACCCTTGGGAAAGGTATGAATCCTACTCTCCCTCCAGCTATGGATAAATAGTAGGGCAGGCTGGGCTCTTTAACCTTGGTTAGGCAACCGGTCTAGGAGAATGAAAACTCTGAATTCAAACCTGTTGAACTCCGCTTAAATAAAAATGGTGCACATTCTCTCCTGATGACCCCAAAACCAAATACATAACAAATCAAAAACAAACCTGACAAAACAATCATAGAGTTGAACTTCTCGTCGGTTTTGCTATTGCATCGAGGAGCATTCTACAGTATGCTTGCTTTCTGGTGAGTTTCTGTTACAATCTTATGGGCCATCCTGTAGGCTTTAAGCAAGAGCGCTTGTCCAGTGGAAATCCTTGATAAAGTCTCCTTTGGTCTTCTTAGTGTCGTAAGTTCCTTCTCAATGATTGCAAGTGAACTGTTTAACATTTTTTTTATTGATTTATGTATCATCCCAGGGAGCATAGGGTAGTTTATTGGTCCATTTTGTCGATGCACAGTTTAAATTAATACTATATATATGAATACATGCAATATTAAAATAAAAATGTTGAATAATCTTGTGGTAAACTTAAAGAAAATAAACAACAAAACATATTGATATCCGTGCCTCTTATTCTCTAAATAATGGGTTACAGCATAGAGATACATACAATTTAAGTCAGAATCAGAAAGAACATATATTTTTACATAAGAATGCAAAGTTTTATCAAAATTGCTCAAAAAATAAAGAAATGAGTTGAATTTTTTGTTTTGAATTGGTCCCACATTTGACATATTTTTCGGTAATTTTTTCACCTTTTAGTTGGCTAAATTCTAGCAAAATTGTGCGTGCGCATTATCTGAAATGAACTTAATTGTTATTTCTCTGAATGTTTGAGATGAGGCTTGAGGATTAGTATTATCTTGCGTTATTCGGACTATTGTCCTCATCTTTATTGTTATTGTACAACTGAGAAGGCCGGAGGGTATATCGGCCGAAACGTTGTGCAAATAACAATAAAGATGAGGACAAATATCTGAATAACGCAGATAATACTAATTAATTGTTATTAGAAACACATTTTATGTATTTTTGTGTTTAAAGCATACAGTTGTATTGTTTTTTAAAAAGTTTCTAAGATTTGTGTATTTCGCATGGAGATTTTCAAAATAGCTACCGGCTCATTTCAAAGTGAAAATCAAGGGAGGTTACTCTAATTGCCTTATTTGCTAGGAATTTAGCCAACTAAAGGTGAAAATTACTATTTTTTTTTAACCAAATCATGTCCACATTTGTACCCCCCAAGTTTGGGGCTTTAATTCTCATAACTTTTGAACCACTGGGGATTTTTGCATAATTCAAACAGTTTTGGACTCCATCTACAGAGCTCTAATATAACTAATGTGATCAAATAACAATAACCTCAAATAAAGAAAAAAATCAACTGTGAATTCTAGTCTAATCGTTATTGTCATAGGAAAGGGAATCAGTGACCTGAATTTTGGATCTGGATGAAGCTGCTTATGTTTCCCTTTGTGCTAATGCCATTATGAATCCTATCTTTTTTCCCCATCTATGGGTAAATAGTAGGGCAGACTGGGTTATTTAAACTTGGGTAGGCAACCAGTCTAGGAAAAGGAAAAATCTGAATTCAAACCAGCTTTTACTTTGTTTAATAAATAACCTTGGATAACTTCAACTCTATTCAAATACCATTATGAATCCTAACTCTTTTTTATCCCAGCTATGGGTAAAATAGTAGGGCAGACGGGTTTTTATTAAACTTGGGTAGGCAATAGTCTAGGAGAAGGAAAACTCTAATTCAAACCAGCTTTACTTTGCTTAATAATAACCTTGATACTTCACTCTATTTAATACCATTATGAATCCTATCTCTTTTTCCCAGCTATGGTAAATAGTAGGGCAGACTGGGTTATTTAACTTGGGTAGGCAACCAGTCTAGAGAAGGAAAAACTGAATTCAAACCAGCTTTACTTTGCTTAATAAATAACCTTGGATAACTTCACTCTATCTAATACCATTATGAATCCTATCTTTTTTCCCCAGCTATGGGTAAATAGTAGGGCAGACTGTGTTATTTAAACTTGGGTGGGCAACCAGTGTAGGAGAAGAAAAACTGAATTCAAACCAGCTTTACTTGTTTAATAAATAACCTTGGATGAACTTCACTCTTATTCTAAATACCATTATGAATCCTATCTCTTTTTATCCCAGCTATGGTAAATAGTAGGGCAGACTGGGTTATTTAAACTTGGGTAGGCAACTAGTCTAGGAAGAAGAAAACTCTAAATATCAAACCAGCTTTAACTTTTGCTTAATAAATAACCTTGGGATAACTTCACTCTATTCTAATACCATTATGAATCCTTCTTTTTTCCCCCAGCTATGGGTAAATAGTAGGACAGACTGGGTTATCTAAAACTTGATTAGGCAACCAGTGTAGGAGAAGAAAAACTCTGAATTCAAACCAGCTTTACTTTGCTTAATAAATAACCTTGAGATAACTTCACTCTATTTCAAATACCATTATGAATCCTATCTTCTTTTTATCCCAGCTATGGTAAATAGTAGGGCAGGCTGAGGTTATCTAAACTTTGAGTAGGCAACCAGTGTAGGAGAAGAAAAAACTGACATTCAAAACCAGCTTTACTTTTGTTGTAATAATAACCTTGGATAACTTCACTCTATTCTAATGCCATTATGAATCCTATCCTTTTCCCCCCATCTATGGGGTAAATAGTAGGGGCAGACTGGATTTAACTTGGTAGGCACCAGCCCTAGGAGAAGAAAAACTCTGAATTCAACCAGCTTACTTTGTTATATAAATAACCTGGATGACTTCACTCTATTCTAATACCGATTATGAATCCTATCTCTTTTTATCCCAGCTATGGTAAATAGTAGGGCAGACTGTGTTATTTAAACTTGAGTAGGCAACCAGTCTAGGAGAAAAAAACTGAATTTCAAACCAGCTTTACTTTGCTTAATCAATAACCTTGGATAACTTCACTCTATTCTAAATGCCATTATGAATCCTATCTTTTTTCCCCCAGCTTATGGGTAAATAGTAGGGCAGACTGTGTTATTTAAACTTGAGTAGGCAACCAGTCTAGGAGAAGAAAAACTGAATTCAAACCAGCTTTACTTTGTTTAATAAATAACCTTGGATAACTTCACTCTATTCTAATACCATTATGAATCCTATCTCTTTTAATCCCAGCTATGGGTAAATAGTAGGGCAGACTGTGTTATTTAAACTTGAGTAGGCAACCAGTCTAGGAGAAGAAAACTGAATTCAAACCAGCTTTACTTTGTTTAATAAATAACCTTGGATAACTTCACTCTATTCTAATACCATTATGAATCCTATCTCTTTTTATCCCAGCTATGGGTAAATAGTAGACAGGGCTGAGTTATCTAAACTTGAGTAGGCAACCAGTGTAGGAGAAGAAAAACTCTAAATTCAAACCAGCTTTACTTTGCTTAATCAATAACCTTGGATAACTTCACTCTATTCTAATGCCATTATGAATCCTATCTTTTTTCCCCCATCTATGGGTAAATAGTAGGGCAGACTGTGTTATTTAAACTTGAGTAGGCAACCAGCCTAGGAGAAGAAAAACTGAATTCAAACCAGCTTTACTTTGTTTAATAAATAACCTTGGATAACTTCACTCTATTCTAATACCATTATGAATCCTATTTTTCCCCCCAGCTATGGGTAAATAGTAGGACAGGCTGAGTTATCTAAACTTGAGTAGGCAACCAGTGTAGGAGAAGAAAAACTCTGAATTCAAACCAGCTTTACTTTGTTTAATGAATAACCTTGGATAACTTCACTCTATTCTAATACCATTATGAATCCTATCTCTTTTTATCCCAGCTATGGGTAAATAGTAGGGCAGACTGTGTTATTTAAACTTGGGTCGACAACCAGTCTAGGAGAAGAAAAACTCTGAATTCAAACCAGCTTTACTTTGTTTAATAAATAACCTTGGATAACTTCACTCTATTCTAATGCCATTATGAATCCTATCTTTTTTCCCCCCATCTATGGTAAATAGTAGGGCAGACTGTGTTATTTAAAACTTGAGTAGGCAACCAGTCTAGGAGAAGAAAAAACTCTAAATTCAAACCAGCTTTACTTTGCTTAAATAAATAACCTTGTATCGCATCTTGTTTGTGACAAAGGGGTTGGGTAAATACATACGCCATTTGAGGTCCCTAAATGTTACTTTGTTTATCTTCCTACACAAGTCCGTGTTGTGTGTACTTGTGGATAATTTGGGTCAAGTCTTTGGCCAAAAAAAATTGGTGTGACCTACTCAATGGAAATGATTTTTATTAGATTGAGATCAGTATAAATTGGGGAAGGGCAATGAACAGCTGTACGATTCAGTCATTAAAATAAATATTCATCTATTACTCTCCACAAAAAGATTGTTGTATCAAATGTCCTAGTTGAACTGAATAAATATTTGAATTGAAGTCGAGAATATTTCTATAGTTTAGATGATTAGTAATTGATAAACAGCTTTATTAAGTGTCAGTTTGCAGGAAATGGGGGTAGAGTGAAAGGTTTGTCATATTTTGGGTGACACAATGTTCTGGTTTATTAACCTAATTTGTTTTTGGGATTGAATACTCAAATTCACCTATCATCATCATCATCATGTTGCACTATTAGAAGTTAACTAAAAAGTTTTTTTTTTTTTACAGTACAAGAAGTTAACTAAAAAGTTTACAAATAAAATAAATACCTACGATTTTGTGGAAAATTGATGTGGAAAATATTCAAAATAATTGTTTGATTATTACATGCACGCAACATTTTATTTGAGAGTGGCGGGGCTCAGTTTTCATTTCATATTGTTTTATTTTTATTTTTTACTCCTTTAATAAATATGAGGATTTTGCTTACTTATGATACAAACCCTCTGACATTGAATTTTTAACTCCTACTCTCTCAGGCAATGTCTTTGAAAAATTAATTTCACGACACCCGGGTGGTGTTTTCTGTTGCTAGTATTAGTTAATGTAGCGTGTACATAAAGACAACGGCATTTGGTAACTTTGTCCTTGCTTCTCCAGGAGTGTCCTGCGTGTCTTGCCCATCTTACTTAAGTTGACCTATCATCATCATCATTAGCATTTTGCACTATTAGCATGGATATCCATGACAATTTCTCTCCAGCTGTCCCTATCACTAATTGTTCCTGGGAGGTCCTCTACGCAGCATCCAATATCTGCACAGAGCTGGTCAATGTATGTCTTTGCTGGCAGGCCCACACTGAATTAATGTAACTATTCTCCCTCCAGTTATGGGTAAATAGTAGGGCAGACTGGACTCTTTAATCTTGCTTAGAAAAACTCTGAATTCAAATCTGTTAAACTCCATCTAAATAATTGACTGTGTGTTACATCCTATTTGTGTGGAGGGGTTGGTAAATATGTATGTATATAATAGATTAATGTATATAATAGATTAATGAGGATTTTGTCAGAAAATCAAACTTAGATCAGCTTATAATCAAGTGTATACTGTATTCTTTATTGCTCTCATTAGTGTTGATTATAGAAGAGCCAGTTTAGCTCAGTCGGTAGAGTTTTTGCCTCATACCCCACTTGTATGGGCTGGGCACAAGGCCTCGTTTTAATGTGGGCCCACCCACAGCCGAAGCTCATGGGTGGGAAAGAACAAAAATTGCGTCGATCCCTTTGGCATTCTCCCTCAAGGGGGGTTCCTCAGGTGCTGGCAAAAAACCAGCCCCGCCCCCAAGGGGGTATTGCCTGGGGGAATAGCCCCCTGGGTAGTCGCTATTGACTTGTAAGGTCCAGTGGCCGAAGCTCACTGGACCCCCGGTCGAAACCGGAAGTTTGATATGTGGGACATATCTACTCAGTTGGTAGAGTGTTCGGCTAGGAATCACAAGGTTCCTGGTTCAATAATGGCCCTCGCCAACTCAGCATATGAATAGCACAGGGATCTGTGCAGTAAAGTGAGGAGCTGATGGTATGTGTGGCACTCCACCTCAGATGCTAAGATAATCTCCTTGGTCTAGTGCCAGTGAAAAGGGGATAGACTCCCTCACAGTCTGGCTGATACCGACTTTAGGCCGCCCTGTCGACTTTACTTTTATATAAGAGCCAGTTTAGCTCAGTCGGTAGAGTGTTCGGCTAGGAATCACAAGGTTCCTGGTTCGATACTGGCCCTCGCCAACTCAGCATATGAATAGCACAAGGATCTGTGCAGTAAAGGGAGGAGCTGATGGTATGTGTGGCACTCCACCTCAGATGCTAAAATAATCTCCTTGGTCTAGTGCTAGTGAAAAGGGGATAGACTCCCTCACTGACATTAGGCTGCCCGGACGACTTTACTTTCAGTTACTTTTTATAACTTTTAATGGAAGTATGTGTTTCTGGTTCAGCATTTAAATAACACAAGACCATTTAGAATGTTTCATTTCTAAAATTGGGTGAAATAAAATGGGATAAATAAGAAATGTGTGATTAAGTGACACCAGATAATCTGGATTTACATTTTTGCATTGCACCTTCAACCATTTGGACGGTCTCATTTTTAATCAGAGACTTTTGCAGGATGATAACAGACAGAAGATTTAGGAACATGTGTATTAATATACAGATAAACGATTTAATAACAGTGTTGGGTTCAAAGCTATAATATCAATTATAATTGTTGGTTGAACCAACAACTCCATCTAAGTGGTATTAAATACAACAATGGACTTTATATATAAGAGCACATAGAGAAGCATTTATAACGAAAATACAACATACATCATACATAATAGATACATAAGTAACACATAAGGGAGACATGCAAAAGATACAATAATGAAGTAGAACATAGGTACATAAATGTACTTATAAATGATATGCAGATTTCATGAGACAGTCACTTACTGACGTAGTGTTGGGGGATGAAAACCCCCACACAAAAAGGGTGTTGACCTAAGTGTCTAACCCATGTGTGTTCCGTCTGTTATCGAGAACAAAGAGGATTCAAATTTGGCACTTGCCTGCTTAAATAGGCAAGATGCCTGGTGGTCAATACCAGTAACACAAGGGACGATAACTCTTCCAATGAAACAGGGGCGGATAACCCCACAACAGGAATATATGAAGAATAAAACGATGAGACAAATATACAGAAAAATAATATTTTTAAATTCATATGTCCGCCCTCTCAGCTGGGGCGTTAGAAGGGTAAGACTCACCCAATGGGGCCACCTGTTGGCCGTGGGTGGCGACCCATGATGCTTAAGGATAGAGCCCAGGTGGATGAGCAGTTCATGACATGCAATACTCCACTTTGGCCCTATCTTTGGCTAGACGGGCGGTGGGAGAGGCCCCCTCCGATCAATCGGCTGGTCACGTCAAGCCCTAGCACCTATATAATTTTCCCAACCCTATTGCCCTTATGGCAAGCCCCAACCCCTTTTTATCATATGGGTGCTAGAAGGCGGTGGCTGCGGGTCTACATGTCTTGGGAATGACGTTAAACTCTATCTGATGGTGAGGTTCCAGTTCTGGAGGTTTGGGGAATGTGGAGTACCCCTTCATCACCATTGCTCCCTGGTCCACTCTGACCCGGAGTGGTAGTACCTGTTAGGGTCCCATCTATGGGTTAAATAGAAAAATGTATTTATAAAAAAATTGTATTATCCATTAAGAATTGATAACTTTATCGGCATTAAGTGACCCACTGGGGTTGATATGCCGCAAAACAAAACAAACCAAACCAAATTCATATGTAAATATAGATAAGAGATTTAAAAAAAAAACTTTTTAAATCCCGAGCAATGCCGGGTAACTCTACTAGTATTAAGATAAATTCCAAGATTTTGAATTTAAAAATAAAAGAAAGGAACCCTTCTTTCCTGCTTTTTAAAAAAAAAAAAAAAAAAAAAAAAAAAAAATTGAATTATCATTTTTAAAAATCTTTGTTTTACAGTGATATAGATAAGAGATTTTTTAAAAAACTTTTTAAATCCCGACCAATGCCTGGTGGTCAATACCAGTAACACAAGGGACGATAACTCTTCCAACGAAAACAGGGGCGGATAACCCCACAACAGGAATATATTAAGAATAAAACGATGAGACAAATATGCAGAAAAATGATTTTTTAAAATTCATATGTAAATATAGATAAGAGATTTTTAAAAAAACTTTTTAAAACCCGAGCAATGCCGGGTAACTCTACTAGTATTAAGATAAATTCCAAGATTTTGAATTTAAAAAAAAAAGGGAGGAACCCTTCTTTCCCCCGTATAAAAAAAAAAAAAAAAAAAAAAAAAAAAAAAAAAAATATCATTTTTTTAAATTTAAAAAAATTGTATTATCCATTAAGAATTGATAACTTTGTCGGCATTAAGTGACCCACTGGGGTTGATATTTTAAAAAAAAAGGGAGGAACCCTTCTTTCCCCCTTTAAAAAAAAAAAAAAAAATTGAATTATCATTTTTTTAAATTTAAAAAATATTGTATTATCCATTAAGAATTGATAACTTTATCGGCATTAAGTGACCCACTGGGGTTGATATTTTTTAAAAAAAGGGAGGAACCCTTCTTTCCCCCTTTTAAAAAAAAAAAAAAAAAAAAAAAAAAAAAAAAAAAAATTGAATTATCATTTTTAAAAATTTAAAAAAATTGTATTATCCATTAAGAATTGATAACTTTATTGGCATTAAGTGACCCACTGGGGTTGATATGCCGCAAAACTAAACAAACCAAACCAAACCAAATTCATATGTAAATATAGATAAGAGATTTAAAAAAAAACTTTTTAAATCCCGAGCAATGCCGGGTAACTCTACTAGTATTAAGATAAATTCCAAGATTTTGAATTTAAAAAAAAAGAAAGGAACCCTTCTTTCCCCATTTAAAAAAAAAAAAAAAAAAAAAAAAAAAAAAATTGAATTATCATTTTTTTAAATTAAAAAAAAATTGTATTATCCATTAAGAATTGATAACTTTATCGGCATTAAGTGACCCACTGGGGTTGATATGCCGCAAAACAAAACAAACCAAACCAAACCAAATTCATATGTAAATATAGATTAGAGATTTAAAAAAAAAAACTTTTTAAATCCCGACCAATGCCGGGTAACTCTACTAGTATTAAGATAAATTCCAAGTCATTTTTTAAAATCTTTCTTTTACAGTGATATCCTAGTGACAAGTATAGCCAGTGAAATTACATATGAAAACCTGCGGAAAGAAATAAAAGAAATCTGCAATTTTCAGCCTGGTCAGTTATTCACGATGAAATGGGTCGATGAAGAAGGTAAGTGCAAAAATTTTCTTGCCGACTAATTTTGCTCTTAAATCAATACAGCTTAATGTTGCTTTTAGCAATGGAATTATCTCTAAAGAAAGAATTTTTGAACGCATCACAAGATGGATATATCATTATGCAGTGAGGACAGCAGCTATGTTTTGTACATTAAATACATACCTTGCTCACCTGATTTACAACTAACATTGTAAACTAGGATAACTCACAACAACTCCTCACAATAAGTTCCTTGACTCTTAATCAACTGTATGTAACAGTATTTTCCACCATATTACTATAATACCTGGGTATAATGTGTGTGTGTGTGTATATATATTATTACTCATCCATCACAACAGACCCTACTAAACAAAAAATCTGAAATCCTATCAAAATGCCGACATGAAAATAAACACCTGCTATCACACTTCGATCCATATACATAACCTGCACACACCTCTTCTACCCAATTATTATTATATATATATATATATATATATATATATAAAAAATAGTAATATAATTTGTAAACACTACAACAGATCCGCCAAACTGTAAGTATCTTTCCCTCTACCTATATACATTGTACAATAATATCATACAAATGTAACGTCCACATTGCATCACCAACGCAATAAATAACACGGTCATTATTATTAACAGCATATTTTTAAATATACATTTAAAAAATAACATTATATTAATTTACACATAACATACGTAACCAAGAATACCAAACACAAATACGCATATTTATACGCACGCGCGTGGAGACAATTATATCATCACAGCCTTCATACATTCCCACACGCGACATCACATACATATGCACAAACAAAAATATGCACACACACGCGTGGACACAATCATATCATCACAGCCTTCACGCCTTTCCATGCACACGCGCATGACATCATACACGTATGCACTAACAAAAATACGCACACGTAGAAGCAAAAAAAAAACATTCCGCATCACGCAAACACGAGAATACAGTTAAAAAAAATGCACACATTTGACCATTTACACAATTTCTGTCATTTTCAAAGGAACCGTTTCGTCTTACCTGATGAATGCTTTCAGCAAGAAACCGCTGGTTGTAATACCGTTCCCGTAATTAAATAAATAAAAGCAAAAACTTTTATTTGTTTTGATTTCTCATTGAACTATATATATATATATATATATGTGTGTGTGTGTGTGTGAACAGATGGAAGTGAATCAGACGGTATGTAGTATATTAAGAAATTTGAAAAAAAAAAACAGGTTTAAATAAAATGAGTGGTAAGTTTATTAGCAGACGCTGCAGTGTTTCAATCTGTTAAGTAGATCTTCTTCAGGGCATTTGTTGATATAAGGAAAAGTAATAAATTTTATCACAGAATAACGAGAAAAACTGCAATAGTCCTTGTTTATCAATCTGTGCAAAATTTGAAGTATGAAGAAGGAACGCTGGAAAGGTAGATGGTTTGAAATATGATGTCAAATATTCTTCTTTTATGGTGTGTATCGAAAAATGACATTGAGCATTTTTTAGGTGTTTTATCTGTGTGTGTGGTTGCGCGTGTGTGTATATATTTTACGATAAACGACATTGATTTCATTACCTTTCCTTATATCAACAATGCCCTGAAGAAGATCTATTTAACAGATTGAAACACTTCAGCGTCGGCTAATAAACTTACCACTCATTTTTATTCAAACCTGTGTTTTTTCAAATTTCTTATATAACTATATATATATATATATATATATATATATATATATATATCTCTATCTATGAGGAAAAAGAGGAAGTGAATCCGACAGTATGTAATATTATGAAAAAATTGAAAAACACAAGTCTATAAACGAGTAATGTTTATTTTGCCTACGCTATAGTGTTTCGATCTGTTTCAATAGATCTTCAACAGGACTTTTGTTAGTTTGAGGGAAAAAATAAAAGTATCACAGAAAATTAGAAATCTTCGAGACCCTTTTGTTTTGTGGTCGGTAGATCTATTTAAAATTGTTGATGAAAATGGAGGGTCCTTGGATTTTAAAAATGTATACAGAAAAACGCCGAAACAGAACGCCTGTTGTAGATTTCAGCGTAGGCAAAATAAACATTACTTACATTATATATATATATATATATATATATATATCCCCAGAGCCCTTTAGTTATCTTACAACAGTTTGTCACTGATACTAGACTCTGGGGAAGGAGAGCATGTGGAGTGTGTCACACAAGCGTACAACATGTAAACACGTGCAGATATTTCTACAAGTCCCATGGCGATGGAGGGATGGTGACGTGGGAAGGCTTGACAGGCTGGAAGCATACAGAAACCTCGCGACTGGTTTGATGAGAATGATCAATGGATCAACAAACTTCTGGAGGAGAAAAATAAGCTGTACTGAATAATTTCTCGAGCATTTGTTAAAGACCATGAATCCTCATGACAGCTTTCAGAAATGCAGGATCATCACTCCAACCGAACTTGTAGAAATGGCATTCTTCTTTGTGTGTGTGTGTGTGTGTATGTATATATATATATATATATATATATATATATATATATATATATATATATGTATATATATATATATATATGAGAGTAAGTAAATAAACAATGTGTTTATTTGATATGGCTTTTAGCCGACAATTTTTGGAGGATATGTGCTTAATTGAAGTCATACCTAATTTTGAAAATTAATTCGTTAATAATTAATGAATTTAGGCGGGCATATATGTTCAAATGTATGGCTAAACAAATCGAGAAAATGTCAATCCCTGAATGTACATTTTGACCTTGCTGATGAGACCTAATAGGTCGAAATGTACATTCAGGGATTGACATTTTCTCGATTTATTAACTTTATTATTAACTAATTAATTTTCAAAATTAGGCATGACTTCAATTAAGCACATATTCTCCAAAAATATATTATTCATATTTTGAAGGCAATTACAATGCGTATAAAATAAAATAGTGTCCAATAGAGATTGGACACTATTTTATTTTATTTTATACGCATGTTCATTGAATGTCAAGAGGGAAACTGTATTTACCAAGACAGAATTGAACAATGAAGGAAACATTAATTTTCTTCAAATTAGTCCTCTTGTTTTATCACTCTTCTAGCAGTAAGTTTTCCATTGTGTTGTGTGCAACTATACAAAAACAGTAAATAGGTATGTACAATGAATGCAATTCTCAAAGACCGGTTTACATAACGATAACATTTATAGACTTGGGAAAGCTTTATTCTACTTATCGGCTCTAGATTTAATCCCTGACAAGTTCCAGATACCATATACTGACTTGAAACCTAAAATTAATAGATTCCTTCATACAAAATGGCAGCAACACTGGAATAACTGTATCCACAATAAACTCTTCCTAATCAAACCGACTTTGGGAGGCTGCAGACCAACTTTAAGGAAGTCTAGAAAGGAACAAGTCATTATGTCCCGGTTATGCATTGGTCATACAAAACTAACACACTCTTATATACTCAAACAAGAACAACAACCACAATGTGAAACATGTCAAACACCCCTGACAGTCAAACACTTATTGATGGAATGCAGATTTTTTGCTCACATCAGAAAACATTATTTTAAAGCAAACAATATGAAGGACCTATTGAAAATGTTAACATAGAGGATATTTTCTCCTTTTTGAGGGAAATAAAATTATACCATAGAATATAGACATGAAACAAATCAATGGCATACAGTATGATTCCAATAATGCTAACACATAAAACCAATTACTAAATGTATATATATGAATACACAATATGTATAACAACCAACCACTAGGCATAATATAACCCCGGACGGGTTGATATGCCGTTAAAATTAATAAACCAACCAACCAACTTAGAATAATTGGTACACTTATTGAGAGTTTATATAGTTTAGTATTCATTAGAGAGCTCTCCAAAGGGGAGGTAACTCTCAATTACTATTTTACAATACCGTTAAAATCAATCAATCCTAAAACTTTAATGACACCTAATCTCCATTATAATAAGATATCCCATCTTATTAGAGAAACTATTGTGTATAAATGTTATAATATGTTGTACTGTTTTTTTGCATTGCAGGTGATCCATGTGTATTGTCCTGTCAGGTAGAACTTGATGAAGCTGTGCGCTTGTATGAATTAAATAAAGATTCTGAACTCACCATCCATGGTAAGTATTTTCTTAACTATATGAATGCTAGATCACCAAAGTTAAGCAGCGATGAGTCTGTTCAATACTTAATTGGGTGACCACTTAAGCAATAGCAGGTACCATTAGCAATTTTCTTAACTATATGAATGCTAGATCACCAAAGTTAAGCAGCGATGAGTCTGTTCAATACTTAATTGGGTGACCACTTAAGCAATAGCAGGTACCCTTAGCATCCTAAGTCCTTTGTTTATCAAAATTACTTAATTTGGCATTAGATTGTCTGAAAAGGATTGATATGCCATTGTGGTGGAGGAGTTGGTAAACATGTATACATATAGCCCAGTTATGGGTTAAATCTAGGTTGTGTAGCAAGGATTCGGCTTGTGCAGGTGTATTTAAAGCAGCACGAAATGTCGGCCTATACGTAAACTCGAGGTCATATCTTTCAAAAACAAAAGTGACATCTCCACCATCGATGGCAAACTCCTAAACTCGGTAGAACAATTTAGATACTTAGGCAGTAACATCTCCTCCACAGAAAACGACGTTAATGCACGTATAGGAAAGGCATGGGCTGCTATAAATAAATTATCGGTCATATGGAAATCCAATCTCACAGACAAGTTAAAGAGACAGTTCTTCCAGGCCGTTGTCGTATCAGTGCTGCTGTATGGGTGCACCACCTGGACCCTAACTAAGCGACTAGTAAATAAACTAGATGGGAGCTGCACAAGAATGCTGCGGGTGATCCTGAACAAGACGTGGAAACAACACCCTATGAGAAAACAGCTGTATGGCCACCTGCCACATATCATCCAAACCATCCGAGTAAGACGGACAAGACACGCGGGACACTACTGGAGAAGCAAGGACGAACTCATAAGCGACGTCCTCCTGTGGAAGCCAACACATGGGCATGCCAGTGTGGGCCGACCAGCAAAGACTTACATTGATCAGCTCTGTGCGGATACAGGATGCTACATAGAGGACCTCCCGAGAATGATGAGCGATAGGGATGGATGGAGAGAGATTGTCATGGATATCCGCGCTGACAGCGCGACATGATGATGATGGGTTAAATAGTACCACTACTGTTCTTTTACAAGTATGGCTTTGGCATTAAATAACCCATGAAGGTTGATATGCCATTAAACAAAGAAACAAAACACGCATGCATCTGTATGCATTATTGCACCTCAGTATGTACACTAAGAGGCAGAAGCTCTTTTTTGTATGGCATATCAACCTTGGTGGGTCATTTAATGCCGACAAAGTTTTGAAATAAATTCATTCTTAATGGATACTCAATTTTTTTTTAATAAACACATTTTTCTATTTAACCCATAGATGGGACTCTAACAGGTACTACCACTCCAGGTCAGAGTGGATCTGGGAGTAATGGTGATGAAAGGGTACTCCACACTTTTCTGAGCTTCAAAATTGGAACCCTGACCATCAGATAGAGTTTAACATCATTCCCAGGACATGAAGACTCTCAGCCACCACCTTCTAGTACCCATATGATAAAAAGGGTTGGAGCTTGCCATAAGGGCAATAGGGTTAGGATAATCATATAGTTGCTAGGGTTTGACGTGACCAGATGATTGATCGGAGGGGGCCTCTCTGACCGCCCGTCTAGCCTAAGTAAGGGTATAAGTGGAGTGTCCCATGTCTTGGACTACTCATCCACCAGGATTCCGTACTTAAGCATCATGGGTCGCCACCCACTGCCAACAGGTAGCCCCCTTGAGGATGAGGGGGGGGGTTACTTCTCTGCAGAGGTGCAGTCAGTGTATTCCGTAGAAGAGCTTATAATGTTACACTTTCTTTATATTGTGAATTGGGAAGTGGTTTAACAAAAAATATTGTACCTGCATTAATAACAGGTGATGTAACCTGTCATACAGCTATTATGTCAAAACACAAAAGGCAATTGAAGCAGCGAATTGGAACATCGTTGCCATGACAACGACAAAAAAAAAAAAAAAACAAAAAAAAAAACATTTATTGATTGGAAAGATATCGTTTATCACAAATTTCTTCCACAACAAAAGTATAGATATTAAAGTAAATTTGTTGGGTTGACCTAAAGTTGGTATCAGCCAGACAGCGAGGGAGTCTATCCCCTTTTTACCAGCGCTAGACCAAGGAGATAGTTTTTGCATCTGAGGTGGAGCGCCACACCTACCATCAGTTCTTTACTTTTATCGCACAGATCCCTGTGTGGCGAGGGCCACTATTGAACAAGGAACCTTGTTTCACTAGCGCTAGACCAAGGAGATAGTTTTTGCATCTGAGGTGGAGCGCCACACCTACCATCAGTTCTTTACATTATCGCACAGATCCCTGTGTGGCAAGGGATGCTATTGAACAAGGAACCTTGTTGTTCCTAGGCGGATGCTCTACCGCCCGAACTAAACTGTCCCCAGACGGGTTGATATGCCATTAAAATCCATGAACCAACCAAACACAATTTCTTCCACGTGATCCGATGGCCAATAAAAAGTTTTACTTGGAAGTCTTTGGATATTTGAGAAATGCAGCACAAAGTAAGATTTATTTTAATGACATTTTAACCTGTCTAGGATTATTTTATGCCTAGAGGTTAGGGAATCATGTTCATTTACATTTATATTTACATCTTTTGTGAACTTGTTTCTTGACAATCTTTTTTTTTTGCACCCCTATTGATTATGAATAATTTTTAAACAGTTTGATTTGACCCCTAGATGGGACCCTAACAAGTACTGGGTCAGAGTGGACCTGGGAGTAATGGCAACTATGGTGTGACCCCATACTTCCCAGATCTCCAGAACTGGAGCCTCACCATTAGATGCAGTTTAGTGTCATGCTCAAGACAAGACTTTTTAGGGGGGGAAGGTCTTACCTCTCTTCAGGGGCTAACATAGATGGGACTCTAACTGGTACTACCACTCTGGGTCAAAGTGGATCTGGGAGTATTGGCAATGAAAGGGTACTCCACACTTCTCTGAGTTTCAAAACTCGAACTCTACCATTAGATGCAGTTTAAACTGTTTGATTTGACCCCTAGATGGGACCCTAACAAGCACTGGGTCAGAGTGGACTTGGGAGTAATGGCAACTATGGTGTGACCCCCACACTTCCCAGATCTCCAGAACTGAAGCCTCACCATCAGATGCAGTTTAGTGTCATGCTGAAGACAACACTTTTTAGGGGGCGGGTCTTACCTCTCTTCAGGGGCTAACATAGATGGGACCCTAACTGGTACTACCACTCTGGGTCAAAGTGGATCTGGGAGTATTGGCAATGAAAGGGTACTCCACACTTCTCTGAGTTTCAAAACTGGAACTTTACCATTAGATGCAGTTTAATGTCATACCCAGGATGCTAAGACCCTCAGCCACTGCCTTCTAGCACATATATTATTAAAAAAAAAGGGTTGGGAGTTTACCATAAGGAAAATAGGGTAGGGACAATCATACATATATTTACCAACCCCTCCACACGAGCAGGATGCGACACAAGGTCAATTTCTTAAGCGGAGTTTAACAGGTTTGAATTCAGAGTTTTCCTTCTCCTAGACTGGTTGCCTAACCAAGGTTAAAGAGCCCAGTCTGCCCTACTATTTGCCCATAGCTGGAGGGAGAGTAGGATTCATACCTTTTCCAAGCGTATTAGCGCTAAGTGAAATGTAATTACCACGGAGCAACGAGTCCATTTCCCATGACTTTAACCATTACACCACGCGCTTCCTACTCATCATACAGGTGCTAGCATTTGACGTGACCAACCAATTGATTAGAGGGAGCCTCTCCTATTGCCTGTTTGGCCTAAGTAAGGGCCAAAATGGATTGTTGCTCAGCCACCAGGATTCAGACTCCCTCACTGATTGGCTGATACTGACTTTAGGCCACCCCAATGACTTTACCTACTTTTATTAAATAAGTGCAGTGTATTTGGACAACTGCATGTCATAAACTTATTTGTATATGATTTTTGTATTGTTAACTGATGCATATTTTACCTTGGAAATCGGCTCAAATGTGTTACCTGCCTCACAAACTAAGCCACAAAAAACTCATTAGTCCAAAGAAGCTCAAATCAAACCTATAAACTCATCCCTTGTTCTATTTCTCAGTTTTTCTTTTCATTATTTCATTGAAAACCACAGTAAATTGCAATAAAAAAAAGTTATTAATACTATCACTATAAAAAAAAACCCAAACAGCCTGAGATCGAGAAAAACTATAAGGGGTGAGTTTATAGGTTTGATTTGTGCTCTTAGAAACAAATGTCTCTTCATAGCTCAATTGGTAGAACTGCTGGTTCTTAAAGTCCTATACCACCTCATTCCACCTGGAGGGAAGTCTCATTTGTTTTCCTAATCTACGCCAAATGATAGCCTTTGTTTAAATGTAATATTAAACATATTTAGAAGTCTTTGATTTAAGGGAAATAATAGGTAACTTCAGATGCAAAGATCATTTTTAGCCTTTTTTTTTATATATCCTTATAGGAATACTCTGGATTTAGAAAATTCTCAACAGGATGTTAAGAGTTAAACAGACTTCCCCGGTGGGAAAAGGGGATATGAGTTCAAGTCTCAAAGAGAACTTATCCTTTATGATTTACTCCAATTCACACTGCTTTTCCCTGTAATGGATTGATGACCCACATGAATTGCAATAAAAACAACTAAAAATTTAACGACACATGTCAGAATTATTAGAATTATTATATTATTAGCAGCAGAATTATTATATTATTATTATTATTATTAGCAGCAGAATTATTATTATTATTATTATTAATTATTAGCAGCAGAATTATTATTATTATTATTAGCAGAATTATTTTATATTATTATTATTATTATTAGCAGCAGAATTATTATTATTATTATTATTATTATTATTAGCAGCAGAATTATATTATTATTACTATTATTATTAGCAGCAGCAGAATTATTATTGTTATTATTATTATTATTAGCAGCGAATTATTATTATTATTATTTTACTATTATTATTAAGCGGAGTTAACAGTTTTGAATTCAGAGTTCTCATTCTCCTAGACTGATCACCTAGCCAAAGTTAAAGAGCCCACTCTGCTCTGCTATTTGTCCATATCTGGAGCGAGAGTTGTTGAATTCATACTTTTTTCAAGGGTATTAGCGCTATGTGAAATGCAAACTGCCTTGTCCAGGATTTGAACTCGGTTTGACGAGTTCATTTCCTGTGACTAGCCATTACACCACACACCTCCTTAAATTGATGCATATTTATTGTAGGTATTTACCCAACCCATTCGCCACTAGTAGGATGTGACACAAGGTCGCATGTATGGAGCGTTCAGTAGTAAGGGATCTGCGAGGCTATCTTTTTCAGTAGCAATGGATCTGCGAGACTATCTTTTTCAGTAGCAATGGATCTGCGAGGCTATCTTTTTCAGTAGCAATGGATCTGCGAGGCTATCTTTTTCAGTAGCAATGGATCTGCGAGGCTATCTTTTTCAGTAGCATGGATCTGCGAGGCTAGCTTCTGCGAGGCTATCTTTTTTCAGTAGCAATGGATCTGCGAGGCTATCTTTTTTTCAGTAGCAATGGATCTGCGAGGCTATCTTTTTAAGTAGCAATGGATCTGCGAGACTATCTTTTTCAGTAGCAATGGATCTGCGAGGCTATCTTTTTCAGTAGCAATGGATCTGCGAGGCTAGCTTCCTAATTATTTCACCACAATGGGATGCCTCATGTATGTTTATTACATATTTCCATATACATTTATATGCTTATAGTAAATTACCTATGTTTAAATTACAGGAGTCACAGACTGGATTAACAGATCAGACGAGACTGAAAAATATAATAAACACATTTAGTGCCAAGGTTTTTTTGTTTTGTTTTGCTTTCTTTAGATTAACAATTAAAGTAGCAAAAATGTTAATTAATTTTGTTTGGCACTGAAAGTGTTAAGGAAATAGTTTAAAATTCTAAACATTTATTAATAACGTCTGGTTTTCGTCCAAATTTTCCCTAAATTTAACTTGAATGTGTTTTGATCCTGATACACCAAAATAAGATTAGGGAAGAGAATGATATCAGATCTTTTCAGTACACATACCACAAGACTTACTCCAAAATAAGATTATGGCATACCCCTTCATTGCTATTACTCCCAGGTCCACTTTGACCCAGAGTGGTAGTATTAAGGTACCATCTATGGGTTAAATAGATCAAAAACCGAACTTTAAAAAATGTGTTTAAAAAAGAATTTAGTACCCATCAAAAACGAATAAAAAAAAATGTCTTTGGTATAAAATAACCAAAGGTTGAAATGCCATAAAATCCAACCAATCGACCAAAATAAGATTAGGGAAGAGAATGAAATTGTTGGGGACTAAATAGAGTAGTCTCCCTTGTCACAGGGTTTGAGGAACTCTTCCGCGTCAGGCGTCCTTTTTTGGTCACGTGACGCGGGAAACCCCCAAAATATCAGCCTCTTTTACAAAGCTAGCTTGACGAAGACAGATTTGCTCGTCACTTCTCAGCACCACACATGGTTCATATGTTTCAGTCCAGACCCCCAAAACAGTAAGTGGTTTCCACCTCTTGTCTTTCCATGTATGTACTTGGACAATTCTGAAGTTGTATAACCTGGGGAAGCAAGTTCCCCCATATTTATAAATTAAATGTTGTATGTCTTTAATTAACATGTTTGTTGTTATCCTACTGAAATGTTCTGCGGGTGGTCGGAGAGGCCCTCCGATCAATCGGCTGATCATTTCAAGCCCTAGCATCTATATGATTTTCCAACCCTATTGCCCTTATGGCAAGCCCCAACCCCTTTTTATCATATGGATGCTAGAAGGCGGTGGCTGCGGGTCTACATGTCCTGGGAATGACGTTAAACTCTATCTGATGGTGAGGTTCCAGTTTTGGAGGTTTGGGAATGTGGAGCACCCGTTCATCACCATTGCTCCCTGGTCCACTCTGATCCAGAGTGTTAGTACCTGTTAGGGTCCTATTTATGGTTAAATAGAAAAACATGAGTTGATAAAACAAAATTGTATTATCCATTAAGAATTGATTTATTTCAAACTTTATCGGCATTAATGACCCACTGAGGTTGATATGCCGTAAAATCAAATCAAATCAAACCAAATCAAATCATGAAATGTTCTGCATTGGTTATTCTCGTTTAAGTAACCAATTCTTTATAAGAACCAGAGTTTAATACTCTGTCCTTCTTATGATATCATACTTTCCAATACACATACGACAGACTTAGGCACTCCTTATACTCAAGCAAGAACAACAACCAATGCAGGAACATTTCATGACAATTTGGATTTGGTTTGATTTGATTTGATTTTTACGGCATATCACCTCAGTGGTCATTTAATGCCGATAAAAGTTTTGAAATAAATCAGTTCTTAAATGGATAATACAATTTTTGTTTATCAATCTCATGTTTTTTCTATTTTTACCCATAATAATCGACCGGACCTAACAGGTACTACACTCTGGATCAGAGTGGACCAGGGGCAATGTAGACTGAACGGGTGATCCACATTCCCAAACTCCAAAACTGGAACCTCACCATAGGTAGAGTTTACGTCATTCCAGGAATTAGACCCGCAGCCACCGCCTTCTAGCCTCCATATGATAAAAAGGGGTTGGGGCTTGCCATAAGGGCAATAGGGTTGGGAAAATCAATATTAGATGCTAGGCTTGAATGATCAGTCTGCCGATTGATCGAGGGGGCCTCTCCGACCACCCGCAGAACCATTTCATAGGATAACAACAAACATGTTAATTAAAGACATACAAATTTAATTTTATGAAATATGGGGAACTTGTGCTTCCCCAGGTTATACAACCTTCAGAATTGTCCAAGTACATACATGGAAAGCACAAGAGGTGTGATAACACTTACTGTTTTGGGGGTCTGGACTGAAACATATGAAGCATGTGTGGTGCTGAGAAGTGACGAGCAAATCTGTTTCGTCAAGCTAGCTTTGTACAAGAGGCTGTATTTTGGGGGTTTCCGGTCACGTGACCAAAACGGACGCCTGACGCGGAAAGTTCTCAACCTGTGACAAGGGAGACTACTCATTTAGTCCCCAACAATTTCATTCTCTTCCCTAATTTATTTGGTCGATTGGTTGGATTTATGGCATTTCAACTTGGTTATTTTATACCAGACTTTTTTTTTATTCGTTTTTGATGGGTACTAATCTTTTTTAAACACATTTTTTACCAGTTCGGTTTTTGATCTATATTACACCATAGATGGTCACCTTAATACTACCACTCTGGGTCAAAGTGGACTGGGAGTAATAGCAAATGAAGGGGTATGCCATAATTCTTATTTTTGGAGTAAGTCTTGTGGTATGTGTACTGAAAAGATCTGATTCATTCTCTTCCGCTAGATCTTATTTGGTGTTCAGGATCAAAACACATTCAAGTTAAATTTAGGGAAAATTTGACAAAACCAGACGTTATTAATAATGTTTAGAATTTTTAAACCTATTCCTTACACTTTCAGTGGCCACAAAATTAATTAAATTTTTGCTACTTTAATTGTTAATCTAAGAAAGCAACCCCAAACAAAAAAAACCTGCACTAAATGTGTTTATTATATTTTTCAGTCTCGTCGATCTTGTGGTAAACCAGTCTGTGACTCCTGATAATTTAAACATTAGGTAATTTACTAATAAGCATAAATGTTATATGGAATATGTAATAAACATACATGAGGCTCCCATTGTGGTGAAATAAGTTAGGAAGCTAGCCTCGCAGCCTCATTGCTACTGGAAAAAGATAGCTCGCAGATCCATTTGCTACTGAAAAGATGGTCTCGCAAGATCCATTGCTACTTAAAAAGATTAGCCTCGCAGATCCAATTGCTACTGAAAAAGATAGCCTCGCAGATCATTGCTACTGAAAAGATAGCCTCGCAGATCCATCCGCTACTGAATAAAGCTAAGCCTCGCAGATCCATTGCTACTGAAAAAGATAGCCTCGCAGATCTCATTGCTACTGAAAAGATAGCCCGCAGATCCATTGCTACTGAACCAAAAGATTAGCCTCGCAGATCCATTGCTACTGAAAAAGATAGCCTCCGCAGACCATTGCTACTGAAAAAGATAGTCCTCGCATGATCCATTGCTACTGAAAAGATAGCCTCGCAGATCCTTACTACTGACGTCCATACATGCGACCTTGTGTCACATCCTACTAGTGCGAATGGGTTTGGGTAAATACCTACAATTAAATATGCATGCAATTTAAGAGGTGTTGTGGTGTAATGGCTAGTCACAGAATTGAACTCGGTCAAACCGAGTTCAATCCTGGACAAGGCAGTTTGCATTTCAAATAGGCTAATACCTCTTGAAAAAAAGTATGAATTAAAACAACTTCCGTCAGATATGGACAAATGCAGAGCAGAGTGGGCTCTTTACTTTGGCTAGTGATTCAGTTCTAGGAGAATGAGACTCTGAATTCAACTGTAAAACTCGAGGCTTATAAATAATAGTAATAATAATAATATAAATAATTCTGCTGCTAATATAATAATAAATAACAATAATAATTCTGCTGGCTGCTATAATAATAGTAATAATAATATAATTCTGCTGCTAAATATAATAATGAATAATAATAATAATATTCTGCTGCTAATAATAATAATAGTAATATAATAATAATTCTGCTGCTATAATAATAATAATATTCTGCTGCTAATAATATAATAAATAATAATAATAATATTCTGCTGCTAGTAATATATAGTAATAATCAATAATAATTCTGGGCTGGCTAATAATTAATAATACATTCTGACAATAATAATAATCTGACATGTGTCGTTAAATTTTAGTGTTTTTAGTTGCAATTCATGTGGGTCATCATCCATTACAGGGAAAAGCAGTGTGAATTGGAGTAAATCATAAAGGATAAGTTCACTTTAGCTTTGAACTCATATCCCCTTTTCCACCGGGGAAAGTCCTGTTTAACTCTTACATCCTGTGAGATTTTCTAAATCCAGAGTATTTATATAGGATATATAAAAAAAAGGCTAAAAATGATCTTTGCATGCTGAGTTACCTATTATTTTCCTTAAATCAAAGACTTCTCAATATGTTTAATATTACATTTAAACAAAGGCTGATCATTTGGCGTAGATTAGGAAACAAATGAGAACTTCATCCAGTGAATGAGGTGGTTATAGGACTTTAAGAACACGTTCTCCATTGGGCTATGAAGAGACATTGTTTCTAACGAGGCACAAATCACCTATAACTCACACCCTTATAGTTTTTCTGATCTCAGGCTGTTTGGGTTTTTTTTTATAGTGATAGTATTAATAACTTTTCTTTATTGCATTTACTGTGGTTTTCAATGAATATGAAAGAAAAACTGAGAAATAGAACAAGGGATGAGATTATATGGTTGATTCTGAGCTCTTTGGGACTAATGAGTTTTTTGTGGCTTAGTTTTTGTGAGGCAGGTAAACACCATTTGGCCGATTTTCAAGGTAAAATATGCATCAGTTAACAATACAGAAATCATAACCAAAATAAGTTTATGAATGCAAGTTCTGTCCAAATACACTGCCTTATTTAATAAAAAGTGGTAAAGTCTATTGGGTTGGCCTAAAAGTCCGTATCAGCCAATCAATGAGGGAGTCTGAATCCTGGTGGCTGAGCAACAATGCCATTTGGGCTTACTTAGGCCCCACAGGCAATAGGAGAAGGCTCGCTCTAATCATTGGTTGGTCACAGTCAAATGCTAGCACCTGGTATGATGAGTAGGAAGCGGCTGTGTGTAATGGTTAAAGTCATGGAATGGATTCTCGTTGCTCCGTGGTAATTACATTTCACTTAGCGCTAATACGCTTGGAAAGGTATGATCCTACTCTCCCTCCAGCTATGGCAAATTTAGTAGGGCAGACTGGGCTCTTTAACTTGTTAGGCCAACCAGTCTGAGGAGAAGGACAACTCTGAATTCAAACCTTTAAATCTCCGCTTAGAAATGACCTTGTGTCGCATCCTGCTCGGTGTGGAGGGGTTGGTAAATATATGTATGATTGTCCCTCCCTATTTCTTATGGTAAACTCCCAACCTTTTTTTTTAATAATATGTTGCTAGAAGGCAGTGGCTGAGGGACTTAGCTCCCTGGGTATGACATTAACATGCATCTAATGGTAAGTTCCAGTTTTGAAACTCAGAGAGTGTGGAGTACCTTTCATTGCCATACTCCCAGATTCCCTTTGACCCAGAGTGGTAGTACCAGTTAGGGGTCCCATCTATGTTTAGCCCCTGGAGAGAGGTAAGACCCGCCCCCTACAAAGTGTTGTACTTCAGCATGTCCACAACTGCATCTGATGGTGAGGCTTCAGATTCGGAGATCTGGGAAGTTGTGGGGGTCACACCATAGTTGCCATTACTACCTAAGAACAGTTCTCCACTCTGACTCCAGTTTGCTTGTTAGGGTCATCTAGGGGTCAAATAAACAGTTTAAACTGCATTAAGGTAGAGTTCGAGTTTTGAAACTCAGAGAAGGTGTGGAGTCCTTTCATGCAATACTCCAGATCCACTTTGGACGGCCGAGTGGGTAGTACCAGTTAGAGGTCCATCTAATGTTAGCCCTGAAGAAGGTAAGACCTCCCCCTAAAAAGTCCTTGTCTTGAGCATGACACTAAACTGCATCTAATGGTGAGGGCTGCCAGTTTCTGGAGATTGGGAAGTATGGGGTACACCATAGTTGCCATTACTCCCAGTCCACCGAACCCGTAACTTGTAGGGTCGCATCTAGGGTCAATCAAACTGTTTAACATTATTCATAATCAATAGGGTGTGCTAAAAAAAAAAGATTGTCAAGATAACAAGTTCACAAAGATGTTAAATATATATGTAATGAACATGATTCCCTAACGCTCTAAGGCCATAAAATACCTAGACAGTTAAAATGTTCATTAAAATAAATCTTACTTTGTGCTGCATTTCTCAGATATCCAAAGCTTTCCAAGTAACTTTTTATTGGCCATCGATCACGTGGAAGAATTGTGTTTGGTTGTTCATGGTTTTAATGGCATATCAAACCCGTCTGGGTGACAGTTTAGTTCGGGCGGTAGAGCATCCGCCTAGGAAAAACAGGTTCCTTGTTCAATAGCATCCTTGCCCACAGGGATCTGTGGCGATAGATGTAAGAACTGATGGTATGGTGTTGCGCTCCACCTCAGATGCAAAATACTATCTCCTTGTTACGCTAGTGAACAAGGTTCCTGGTTCAATAGTGGCCTCGCAACGGGATCTGTGCGATCAAAGTAAAGAACTGATGGTAGGTTGTGGCGCTCCACCTCAGATGCCAAAACATCTCCTTGTCTAGCGCTGGTAAAAAGGGGATAGACTCCCTCGCTGTCTGGCTGGATCAACTTTAGGTCAACCAACAAATTTACTTTAATATCTATACTTTGTGTGGAAGAAATTTGTTGATAAAAAACGATATCTTTCACATCCCATATGTTTTTTTTTTGTTTGTTTTTTTGTTTTTTTTGTCGTGTCATGGCAACGATGTTTCAATTCGGCTGCTTCATTGCCTTTTGTTTTGACATAATAGCTGTATTGACAGGTTTACTTCACCTGTTATTATGCGGTAACATATTTTTTTGTTAAACACTTCGCAATTCCAAGTATTAAAGAAGTTGTAACATTTAAGCTCTTCTACGGAATACACTGACTGCACCTCTGGCAGAGAAGTAAAAAACCGCCCCGCTCAAGGGGCTACATGTGGCAGTGGGTGGCGACCATGATGCTTAACGTACGGAATCCTGGTGATGATAAGTCCAAGACGATGGACACTTCACTTATACCGCTTACTTAGGCTAGGACGGGCGTCAGAGAGGCCCCTCCGATCATCAAGTTGCCTGGTCACGTCAAGCCCTAGCAACTATATGAATTTCCTCACCCGTATTGCCTTATGGCAAGCTCACCTTTTTATATATGGGTACTAAAGGAAGTGGGGTGGAGTCTTCATGTTCCTGGGAATGATGTTAAACATCTATCTGGAATGGTCAGGGTTCCAATTTTGAGCTCAGAAAAAGTGTGGAGTACCCTTTCATACATTACTCCCTAATCACTCTGACCTGGAGTGGTAGTACGTTAGAGTCCTCTAATTGGGTTAAATAAATAAATGGTGTTTATTAAAAAAATTGAGTATCCTAGAATGAATTTATTTCAAACTTTGTCGGCATTAATGACCCACCAAGGTTGATATGCATAGCAAAAAGAGCTTTGCTCTAGTGTATCATACTGAGGTGCATAATGCATACAGATGCATGCGTGTTTTGTTTTTTGTTTAATGGCCTATCAACTTCTGGGTTATTTAATGCCAAAG